>OY796891.1:632313-1174173 GCA_963680785.1 Diplosoma virens
TTCATTGAAGTTTTTTGGTTTTGAACGAATACTGATAGGCCGTAATTTGATAATCAGAACAAACTTTATTTTTAAAAACAATTCTAATTTAAAAATTTTTACATCTCAAGCCGCTTTAGCTTCAAGAAAAGTTCAAAGTGAAACCAAAACAAACAATAATCTTAGTAAAATTTGAAAATAGATTTGGTCAATAAATTTCAGCAAAAATTCTAATTAAAAACACCTTTCCAAAAGCTTAGAACATACTAAAAAAATTCCTAAGCGTTTGCCAAAAAGTTTTACTTTTAATTTGGAAAAGGAATGCAAAAAAACAATGATTGCAGAATCAAGTGGATCTTAACAATATAAATTTTTTCTTTATGTCTTGCAGAAAAAAATTAAAAAATAATTACAGCTGATTCTAAATTGATTTGAAACAAACACAATAAAATCGATTTTGGTTGATTTTAAAAACTTTCTTTTTCTACTTTTCTTCAGCTTTGAACGTATCTTTTAATCGACGAGTAACGCCATTTCCAGAAGCAAAATTGTTCCCTATATTGTGGTAAACTGCAAATTTTTGCAAACTTTTTTGAAAACTAATTAAAAATCGGCTTGATAAGGTAGTGGCAGCGAATAGTCACATTCAAGTCCGCTTTTATTTTCCAATTTTCTATTCTTAATTTTCTAGTTCTTTTTTTATGTTACTTTTGTTTTAATTTGATTTCTTTAAATGCTGTCTTAAAGTTTAAAATAATGTGGTTTGTACACTTTTAGTTAATATTACATATCGTTTTGTTTTGTACAACAAGATTTTTCTTTATATATGTCTTGTATTGTAAGTATTGCCCCATTCAATATTTTGAATGTGGATAATATATTGTAACAAAAGTTCACAAGAAATGATGTATTTCTAAAAAGTTTTACCAGATGATATTGTTGTGCGTCAGGGAGTTAATGCAAAAAATTTTTAATTTTATAGCGGATCGCGGAGTCGGAGCTGTTTTTTTAGATTTAGTGGAGTCTGATAAAATTTCTCCCCCTCCACAACCTTGTTTGAAACTACAGTTTATGTAAAGTGTATCAACAACCACATTATTACTAACCTATATCTTTAAACTAGCTTTGTAGAAGATAGATTCTCTGGCAAATTAGTAATCATTGAAAATATTTTTCATGGAAAATGTTTCAGGTTAGCAACCTTGATGATCACTTCACACATGAAAGATTTTTATTTGTAGAAATAACAAAATTATGAAGCCTTTGGTTTTGATAACTGTAAAATTATACAGTGTAATAAGAAAGTGACATCATTTATTCTGTATTTGGTACAACACAATTTTTTGCTTTGAGTTTTTGACAAGCAGTTTTATATAAAATTATGTTATCTAAAATCAATTTCAATTGAACAGCAATATTTATTAAGTTTGAAACTGGTGACAGAAAAAGTTAATATTAAGTATCCCACACTTAGTTGTATATCACTCCCAGAATATTCATAGTTAAACAAACGGGTGAAATACAATACCTCATCCAGAAACAAGTAAGGAATTCTTCGACCATTTTCTTTATCAGCTGCACACGCATACACCAACCCATTTGATGTTACTGTGTGGATCAACAAACTAAACATTAAGTGTAATGTTTAATATTTGATTTGAAAAATTACTAATAGTCAACAAGCTTAAAAACAGCGACAAAAATGTTACAAAACTAGTGATCATTTATTTATTCTGATTTTAATGTTTACTCAGTAACAAAAGTTATAAAAAGATACTACCAGCGCAGACAAATTTATGGTAAACAAATGTCCTTGCATTTTCATATTCATATCAAGTCAGCTAGAGACTGGAGTTTTTTTGGCTAGAAAATTTCGGACATTTGCCGAAATGAATAAAAATTTTTGGGCATTTCATGATTTTTTCGGCAACTTAAAATTTTGCAGAAACAGAATTTCAAGTTGCTGAAAAATTTTGTTTGCATAATAATATAAATAATAAATTAGATTCGAATCATGATTTGGTAAAGGAAAAGTATGAAAATAAATCAAGAAATCAGCCGCTAATTATTCAGAGGAATCCTACGACTGTATTAACGACTATATTAAGACAGTCATCGGGAAAGATCAAGCAGGGAGAGATAAGAATTCCTTCAAGTAACTCTTTTGAAAATTTGGAATTCTAACCACGAATTTACAATTCCAAACTTAAAGAGGAGCAGTGAACATCGAAAAAGAACCAATCAGAAAAGAGTTGAAAAAATTTGAATTTCGGACCTCATTGAACCAAATGGAATAAACTACATCAAAAATATAAAGTATGAAAATAAATCAAATTTATTTTTATACTAATTTTTGTACTTAATAATAAATGAAATTTATATCCATACTTTTCCTTTACCAAATCATGATTAAAATCTAGTTATCTCTGCTATTGGCTATTTGGTTCTTGCGTACCATATTGACTACCAATTTGTTTTTCATTCTCTTAATATGCGGATCGGATTTGGGTAGTCCTCTACAATAACTTTTAGCTTTTTCTTACTTACCTTTCAATCTTTTTTCGCTTGTTTACTATTTTTTTCGCTAGATCAAACCGTCACTGACGAGATTTTAATGATTGAAACTGCTAACAGAGGATTTTGTACTCCGTGTATATATATTTTGTCTATAAACTTTTATTTTTATATTTTTAACCAAAATCTTTCTTTTCCTTGCTTAAGTTTTTTTCAATTTGTACGTATATCTTGCTTAGTTCAAATTTTATATTTTTATCAGCTCTTCTCTAATTGGTTCTTTTCCGATGTGCTTTTCGATGTTGCTTCAAGATATTTTCGATGTACGTTATCCATCTAATGTGATGAAGTTCGAAATTCAAACTTTCCCAACTCTTTTCCGATTGGTTCTTTTTCAATGTTCACTGCTCCTATTTAATTTTTTAATTCCAATTTTTTAAAGTGTGGAATTCTATGAATTTTAAGTTTTTCAAATTTGACTTTTCTAGTCCAAAATTCATTTTCTATCAGCTATTCTCCGATTAGTTTTTTTCGATGCGCTTTTCAATGTTCGCTACTGTAAATTTTTCTAATGCAACTTATTCCATTTAATTCGACGAAGACTAAAATTCAAATTTCATAAACCTTTCAATGCTGCTACACCGTCCCTTTTGATGAAATTTATTCCAAATAATTCGCTGCCGTCGTAAATTCAAATTTTCAATTCTCTTTTTGATTGGTGCTTTTTCGATGTTGACTGTTCATATTTAACTTCGTAATTGCAGATTATTAATTAGAATTTCCAAGAGTTACTTCATAGAATTCTCATCTTAACTTTTCGCACTGCCTATTCGCCTTAGAGGTTACGATAACTTATGCCTGATGAGGTCCATAAGACCGAAACAGGCCTGTCGCATAATAATCGTCCTCTCTGTTAATTTCTTTTAGTCGCTTTTTTACTGTTTCTATTTTACTCATTGAAATTACATTTAATCAGTTACTTGTGATCCTCTTTAGAGAATGCATTGTACTCCAATTTAAGTTCGGAAATGTAGATTCTTGGTTAGAATTCCAAATTTCCAAAAGAGGTACTTCAAGGAATTCTAATCTTTTCCTGCTTGATCTTTTCCGATGACTGTCTTGATGCAGTCGTAGGATAGTCTGGCACCATTCCTCTGAATAATTAGCTGCTGATTTCTTGATTTATTTTCATACTTTTCCTTAACCAAGCCATCAGAATTTTCCAGAATGTACTAGCCAAATTATTACGTCATATAAATCATTACAATTAGAAAAAATTACAATACTACAAGTTCAAGACTATTCTAAGGTTGTAAGGTTAACTGTTACGTCATAATTAATAATGATGTAAATTTCGACTTGTAGAGGGTTTTCCTTCTTTATCAAACAATGCGATTAAGCTAAGGCAAAACTACAATATTTTGTATAATCTTCTGAATGCAAACTGTCTCACAAAAGATGTCTATGATGTTATAATAAAAATTATGATAAACTAGATACTCCAAAAATAAAAAAACTGGGAATAAAATGACTGTTGCCCGGGCTTCAACAGTAAGGATCGAGTGCCACATCGGCGTGCAGGCAGTTACAAAGTTTCGAGTTTCTTTTTAAATGCGGTAAAATGTAAATAACTGTTTTTGCAATCGTTTTGGAAATTAAAACTCATCCGCCGTGTTTGATAGGTGCATCGGGCATAAAGTGAACGATATTTAGTCTGGGATCCGTTCAAAATCCCGAATGAGAAAATCCCGAACGTTCATAATCCCAAATGACAAAATCCCGAAAGGCAAAGATCGGATGGTCAAATAAAAAATTTAGGAAAGCATAGAAAATTTTTTATTAAGATATTTATTTGCATATACTAAGTGCGAAGTGGTTAGATAAGCCGACTAAAATGTAAACACAAAGAAGGCCAGAGCAAAACTACATAAAAACATTAAACCAAAGTGTTCATTACTTTTCCTATTTTAAATAAATCTATTCTATTGGCCCAGTGAGGTCCAAGTGCAAGAATATTTTAAAGTAGTTAAATATATGTAAATATCAATTTTATAATGCATTTATTTGTCACTTAAAATTATAAATCTTGATTTGATATTATAAACGTTTGAGATTTTAGTCATTCGGGATTGTGACCTAGACCCATTTAGTCTGCAGTTAAAGCATCATGCGAAAAATTTGTTAAACGTAGTAATTATAAGATCAAACTTTTGTACAAACCATTTGAAATTTTTTCGGACATCTTGCAAATTGCTTAAAATTTTTCCGACAGTTTGCTAAAAACCGGACAAGGTCCGAAAAAAACACAGACTAGAGACAAAACTGGGGCCAAGAGCTATGGTAATACCCAAATCATTGGTGATCGAACATTCGGTGCCCCGAGTTTGACACGCACTTAATTTAACAACGTCCAGAATTCGCCGGTCTTTCTCCGTTTTGACCAGTGTTTTTTTTTGATCATTGTCCCAATTTTAAGCACAATGTCCAAAAATTTAAGATGTCCGGAAAAAAATGGACTGGTTGAAATGTTTTTAATGTAAAAGGGCCAGCAAAGAGAAAATCGCTTTCTATAAAATGGATTCAAGGCAATTACTCTAGAGTTTCTCTGCTTAGCCACCTCATTAACAACAAATTTTTTCTTATGAATGAAGAAGTGAATGATTCCTCCACGATTCTTCAGATGGTTTAGCAGAAAAGCACTTGTTTCTTTGCAATTTTCTTCAAATGAGCTGTTAGAATGTTTCGATGCCTTTTAACATAAAAATACATATTCAAGTTAACTCTGATTGCTTTGGATATAGTCATTTTGCTAACATTACGGCTTTTTTGCCAATGAAGCCATTGATTTCCACAGATTGGCCTTGATAGAGTGTTTCAGTCCTGCAAGAAAGCAAGGAGTGCGTTTAATGTCACTTGTTGAATCATAAGGTTTGCATTTAATGTCACTTCTTGAATTATGAGGTTTGTGTTCAACTTCTTTTCCAGCCTTCAAGCATGAAACAATACGGTAAACGGTACTTTTAGCACATCCAGTGGCTTTGATTATCTCTGTTGCACAGTTACCAGCATGGTACAATTCAACAATAATATTTCTACAATTGAATTCTTCACCTTTAGCCATTTTTGAGGTTTATTTACTGGTTAATTATAGAATTAAAACATTAAATTTTTAACTTTACAATCAAAAACTTACAGCTTTCACCTCAGAAATGAAGAAAACAATAGTTAAAATCAGTCCCAATTTATCGTTTACACTCTGTATATATGTATATGCGCCTCGCTACTTCCTTCTTTTACAATGTTCTTTCTCTCTTACTACCTACTGCACGTCTGTAATTTGATTGCCAGTCAGTTCTTGCAGCATCAGATACAGAGATAAAAATGCTTAGCTTGCTTACAAAATTTTGAATTTTAAAACTTTAAATTTCTTAGCTTGTTTACTTGAAAATTTTTAAATTTTATTTTATTTGTTTAGTAATTACTTTTTGCTCTTAACTAATTAGCATTTTTTGTGCGTTTTACCATCTTAACCATGTACTTTTTGTCTGTGTTAAGAATCACCTCCTGATGAGCCAAAAAGGCGAAACAGACTGTTGAGGTTTCAATAAAAATTTTTACATGGCTTCTGTAATTTAACTTAATATATATATATGTACATTAGAGGTGTTCAAATTTAGGTCATGTTGAAAAAGTGCATGTTTTTGGAGCTTATATGGTGCATTGGACCTTCAAAACACCTCCTATGCAAAAAAATTTGAAAAAAATATCACTCTGCTTTCCCTCAAGAGGGTTAAAATAATACACCTAATTTGCTCAAAGGGAAATTTCCTTGATGACATCATTTTTTGATTTATTTATTATAACTTGAGTTTCAGAGCAGATAGAAAAACAAAACCAAATGTATTTGATTTCAACAAGCATGTGCTTCATTTTGAAAGTAAACTTGATGAAATCAATCGTGTATGATGGCGTCATAATGACAACTTCATTTTTACAGTAAATGCATAAAAACTTAATGGACACTGCTTTTTGAATGATACATGCAATAAATTTTACAAAATTACTAGTCTTCAGTAATTCACTAGTTCAAACTCTTAAATTCTCAGTTTGAGTTGTCGATGGAAAGACTTGCGTGATTGCAGGTTGACAGAGAAAAGCAAGAGACTTAATTTTTTCTGAAGAAACTTAAACACGTAAATTCTCTTTTTAAAATCAATCTTTTAACTATTATGGAACAAAAACTCAACAAGGTTTTACAGGGAATAGAAAGTTTGACAATAAGGTTGGATAAATTAGATGCAAAAATAGATTCTTTTAGTTTTAGACTAACTAAATTAGAAAAGAATTTTGATGAACAATCACATACTTTGACAAAAAATCTTGAAACTAAAGCTGATTGTGCTGACCTGATTGCTCTCGATAAAAGAATAGAAAAAATTGTAACTCAACAGAATGGTCAGGAAGTTAAAGAAGTTATACAAGAATCCTATGATAAAAGGCTTAATGTACTGCTACATGGTATAGAAGAGGATGGTGATTCCGTGTGGGAAACTCGTGATGTTACATTACAAAAAATATATGATTTTATGAAAGAAGGTTTGCAAATTGTCGACTTAACATCCATCACCCTCACAGACTATCATCGGTTACCTCAACAACCGGTATACTGAAACAATTGCAAGGTAAATCAACCTATTATTGTCAAATTGTGTAATTCCAATGATAAGCGTCTCTTTTTCTCCAAATTAAAAAATCTTAAACAATACAATGAGTCAAGAAAAACACGTGATCTTAAGCCGCATTATATCACTAATCATCTACTGAAGCTTTTTCAGCAAGAACGCAAATCTCTGCTACTATATTTTAAACAAGCCAGACGAATGCAACAAAAAACTATTTGGAGAGCTGATAATGGTCATTACTGTTTGTTTGTTGATGGTGTTAAAGTTAATATTAACTCTTACATTGTTATCCCGGTAAACAATGTAATATTCCTTTTTGTTTTTTTAAATATGCTTAACTTCATGTTTATACAACTTTGTATTTATTAGGAAATGGTTGAGTTTGCTTTCTTACCTAATGCTTGTTTATTTATTCTCCTTCAAGTTTAATTTATTGCTCTAACTAACCTTAAACTTCTACTTTTATAGCTTCTTATATTGTCAAAAATATAATTTTGTTTGTAAACCTCAATCTAGTAGCTCCTTTGTTGGATTAAGTTCATACATTAACAGTCAATTGTGTATTATGATGTCGTATGGTAGCTCCAACTAAGAATCAAACCTTTTCCTAATTAAATGTTAACATTTGTATTGTAGCCAGAAATTTGTTTTTTCTCTTCAGCGGCTTTCTTAATTACTTCAGTTGCATGTTTTTCTTTTTGTTGGCTTGATTACGTAATCCATGCCTGATTTGATAGAGTGTTACAATGATTTGGTTTGTTTTTGGGCTTTGGGTCAAGTAGACAACAATGATTCTCAGTGCCTTGATGCAAAATTTCACCAAAACACCAATGACTATTTATTAGATCACATGATTTTATCTAATATTAAGCCTTGCATTTACACTGATTTTATAAATTTTGATAACAGAATTGATTTTCATAATTATTTATGATACATTTTAATATTAGATCATTACAAAAAAACTTTGATTTGTTCTATGAAGCATTACAGCTCCTTCCTACCCTTCCACAAATTATCTGTATTTCTGAAACTAAAATTAACAAAGAACCTCTTACTAATATTTCTATTTCTAATTATTCTTTTGTTTGTGCAAATTCTAATACATGGGCAGGTGGTGTGGGTTTTTACTTAAACAATTCTATATCTTATAAAACAATCAGTAAAAACCTATTAAAGATTGCTGGTTGTGAGGATCTTTGGGTATCTATAAATTTTCCAGGAATTAGACATACAATTATTATTGCAGTTATTTATCGTCATCCAAATAGTGACGCTAATACTTTTATTGAAGCACTAAACAAAAAACTGTGTGAATTTGAAAGCAACAAATATGATATTTACTTATTAGGTGATATTAACATAAATATTTACAATAATCAATCCAACTCCACAAGCGACAAATACCTTTCTATGTTAGCAAGTAGTGGTCTTTTTCAATTAATTACAAAACCAACTAGAGTTAGTGACACTTATGCAAGCCTCATTGATCATATATTTGGTAGTTCTCTATCTAATCCTGTATATCCTGGAATTAATTTAAATGATATTAGTGACCACTTCATGACATATTGTGCGATTTCTTTGAGAGCTAAACCACAGTCAACTGAAAAAATTAAATACCTTGTTAGAGATTTTAACAATCTAAAAATTGAAGATTTTTTGTGTTGTTTCGATAATGATATGTGCCATTTTGCACCTTTTCTTAACGATATTACTGCTGACAATTACAACTTTATATTTAGTAAGTTTTTGCAAATAGTTAGATCAGCAATTGATTTTTATGCACCACTACGTCAAGCCTCTTGGAGGCAAAAATGTATTCAGTCAAAACCCTGGTTAATTAAAGGTCTTCTTGTATCCATTAAACATAAACAAAAACTTTATAGATTGCATTTTATGTCTCATGATTTAGAGAAACAGCAATTTTATAAACAGTATTCGAACAAATTGAATAAAATTAAGTATAAAGCAAAAAAATTCTTTTATGTTGATTTATTTGACGAATGTTTCATTCACAATAACCCGCGTAAAATATGGTTTACAATTAATTCTTTATTTCACACAAAATTTGATAATCCATCAACTCCTTCTAAACTACGTATTAATGATATTGTCATAAATAACCCCGTTGAACTTGTTGATTGCTTTAATCACCACTTTAGTGAAGTTGGAACTAAATTAGCAAATAACCTACCATCCTCTTCTATTTGTGCAGTTAATGACTATTTAACTAAAATAGTTTTCTCTACAATATTTTTAGAGCCAGTTGCTAGTGATGAGATTACCAACATTATTAATGATCTAAAAACAAATAAAGCTGGTGGTTATGATATGATATCTTGTTACTTTATTAAGCTGCCATCTTCTATTTTAATTCCTATTCTGGTTTCGTTGATAAATGTTTCTTTTAGTTTGGGTATCTTCCCTGATGATTTAAAAATAGCAAAAGTTATACCACTTTTTAAAAAAGGTGATACACTTGACATAAACAACTACCGTCCAATTTCTTTGCTAATTTGTTTTTCAAAATTTTTTGAAAAAGCAATCTTTACTCGCCTTTCTAATTTCCTAGATAAGCACTCAGTTTTAATTCCAAGCCAATATGGGTTCTGTCCCAACAGATCTTCTACTCATGCAATACTTGATATAGTATCAACTACTTATGATAATATTAATAATAAAAAATATACTGATATGGTTATGCTTGACCTAACCAAAGCGTTTGATACTGTATGTCATAAACAACTACTATTAAAACTTGGCCACTACGGCATAAGAGGGACTGCATATAATCTCCTACAATCCTATCTATCAAATAGATCTCAGTATGTATCCATAGTTAATATAAACTCAAATCTTAGAAATGTTAAAATGGGTGTCCCTCAAGGTTCGGTTTTAGGCCCTCTTTTATTTTTAATCTATATTAATGACCTTCAAAATTGTATGATAAGTACCCCTTGACTTTTTGCGGATGACACTGCTGTTCTGATCCACGCAAACACCTTAACTGAACTTGAGATTAAAATTAATTAATCGTGAACTAGAGAATGTGGTAGTATGGACAAGGAAAAATAACTTAACTATTAATCCTATGAAATCTCAAGTTATGATAGTATCGCCTTCGCTATCTAAATCAAATTTTGCCATTACCATTAAATTAAATTCAAGTATCTTACAAGTTTCAAACAATATTAATTATTTAGGAGTAATAATTGATTCCAAACTTCTTTTTAAAGAACACATTTTAAAGTTAAAATCTAAATTATCTTGAGCAGTAGGAATTATGTGTACATTAAAGCATATTGTACCTCTTTGTATTCTAATATGTCTTTATTATGCATTTTTTCACTCTCATTTACTCTATGGTTTATTGGTTTGGAGTGCTACTTATACAAGTTATCTGCAACCAATAAACATACTACAAAATAAAGCTCTGCATATAATTAGTAATAAACAATGATGGACAAATTCTACTATTTTGTACAGTGGCTTAAAGATTTTAAAGTTTCAGGATTTAATTAAACTCGAAATAGCCAAATTTATGTTTAGTTATGATAATTGCCAATTGCCACCTATTTTTGTAAATTACTTTCTCAAAATTTCTCAAATTCATTCACGATCAACTCGTTTTTCAGACAAAAATTTTCTTTATCTGCCTAGGTACTCCACTAATCGCTTGCAAAAGCCAATTAAATTTCGAGGAGTTAAAATATAGAATGAAATCCCTTTTCACATTAAAATGAATTGCTGCTCACTCAAAAACTTTGCTCTGAAATACAAACAATACATTTTACAATCATATGAATGATGGTCTTTATTTTATCTTTTTTTTATTCTCTTATTTTCATGCATCTTTGTTTGCGCTGAGTCATTGTTATAGTTATGATACGTGATTACTCATTCTACTTTTATCATCTGGTGGCTGCTTGACTTGAAGACCAATTGTTTTTGGTCACTTCACAGTCTCCATGCTAGTTTTTTTTATTTATTTTTTTTGTACGTGTTATGTAATTGTTTACCATTTATTTGATCTTGTAGCATGTGTTTGTTTTGATTTGATCTTACAAACTGGCGAGATAAACAAAGTCAATCAATCAAAATATAGGCTACTTTTAAAATTAGACTACCGGTAGTTTTACTTGTGAAGTATTGCTTTTTATCGAAAATGTTAGTAAGTGCTGTGGTTGTGAATTATAAATTAAGAGCCAAAGTCGATTTTTTAAAGTCGCCAACTTGTTTTCAATGTTTTTCAATGACTTGCAACAAAGTAGCTGGTTGCTCTTCATTTTCTGTTAAAATGGCAGCATAGTCTAAATATAGTTTCACAGTTCTTTCAGCTGCATCGTTAACAACTTTAATGTTGCCAACAAATTTTTTACCCTTTTTGAATGATTTGTTTGCAGTCCACTGCTCTGGTTTGTCGTAGAGCCAGTCCTTGTCCATTCTCAGACATTCAAAAATAAACCAAGTTTTAGGTCCAATAAAGTCGCAAAGTTTAAAACACCTGTCAATGTTTCTTTTTAAACAGGAATTTCTCTGCGAAATTCATCTGGTGGTGATATTGAAAGGAGCTGGAATGCCATAGACTCTTTCATTTCACTTGTCAGCAAAAGATGCTGGCTAAAAAAAGAGAATGCCACCGTTTCTTGCATCAGATACCATTGATGTGATGAAAGTTTGTTGATGACGGTATCAGCTACAGTCAAATCTTTGTTCTTGTACCTTAGCATGTCATGCAGAAAAGTTAAGTCATTAATTGGAGCATCCATACCGATATTACCTTTCAGCCATGCTGGAACATAAAAAAGAGCAATAAACAAATTCATACGATGAAGCTTTTTTACAAACTCACAGTCATAAGACATTTGATCGGACCACATGAACATTTTTTGGCAATATAACACTTTGCCCATCCATTGGGCACTAGAAGTAGTGCCAGGTTTCTGATAAAAAAATTAGAAGGAGCAGAACCTAGCAATGCAAGTGTGTTTTCTACACATTGCCTATAATTTCCTCTCACAAAAGCTTTTTTTGTTGTTTTTTCCTTTTCAATGATCTGTTGCAGCTCACATACGACCAGTTTCAACTTTTCTTTAAGCCATTCTGAAGACATTTTCAAAATGTGATAGTCTTAAGAGAAGTCTATTTTTGGCCACTCTGCTCAAAAACATTTGAAATTGGCATCATCTGGAGTTGATGAGTCACCAAATAAGCATGTATATCCAGCACCAATAATAAGCTCGTATATATGATGACAACATGCATTGTAAAAAAATTTTTGATCTAAAAGCTTTCCCAAGCATTTTGCAGCGCCATTGTTGCAACCAGTGTTGCTGGCAGTTGTATCAAAAACCAAAGCTTTCACATGTTGCTTCAGATTCCACACCTCAAGTAAATCATAACTTGCATCTGCTTGAGCTGTTCCACCAGCTTTTTCTAACCTCTGTACTCCCAAAAGCTTGCCCTCTTTATAAGTTGATGTTCCTGAAACCAGCACAGAAAGCACCTCATGTTTATTGCCAAAACAATCCTTTGTTAGTTTACCGTCCCAGTGGAAAGCCAGATCCTGAGATGGAGCTTCATGTATTTCTTTAAAAATTTCATCAGAAATTTGCAGTCTGTTTGCTATACGAGCTCTATAGGTAGTTGAGCATGAAAGATAGAAGTTGTTAACATCACCTTGGCAAGCTTTTATGAATGATGCTACTAACATAGTGGCAGTGTTGTCTGAAATTTTTAACCTGTCTAAAACCTGAGTAATTTTAGTGCAGTTAATCAAATTTTTAGATATGTTTATAGTTACAAAAGAACTTTGAGAGCTTGGACCAGCTTGTTCAACTTCCTCCTTTTCTGAACTTGAGCATGGATTTGAGGCAGCAGAGCTTGACTGGCTGAACAACTCTACATCTGTTTCATCATCACTGCTTGACTGGGTGACAACAATTGATCAGGCAAACCTTTCTGGGCGTTTTTGAAAGCTTTTATTATACAGTGCGTTTTTCCTCCAATGATAACTTTTCTTGCACTCTACTGGTCTTCATAAAAAAATATATCTTCAGCTTTCCTCTCCTTTGACAACATCTTATTTTTTTGGATCGTCTGAATCACATCTGAAGCCCCTATATCCCATAGCTTTGACAAAGCTTCAGCAAATATTTCATGTTTTCTTCCAGGATCAGATGAACGTGTTTTGTTTTTTCCAGAGTTGTTGCCAATTGTCATACTCCTTTTTTAATCGCATTATTGAATTTTTTTTGGTTACTGTTTTAATTCCAGCGCAAGACCAAATTAACAGTACTTTATCAACAGCATCAGATGGATGGTTTTTCAAGGGAGTAGTAATTGGTGAGAATTCTTTTAAATGCATAACATACTGAAGTATTTGCCCTAATAAGGGCAGTCTGTTTCCGCTAATGTGATAAGCACTTTGTCCAATCAAAAAGTAATTCTTTGAAGAACGAGTTTTGATCTTTTTACGAGATGGTTCTTGGCTGCTGCCATGGTAGTAAATTATTACACGTACTGTATCTATGAAAATGATTTATGGTAAATATCTAAATGCAATATCAAACTAACATGTTATAGCAGTTAAATAACTCTGGTATCAACAACAGCCAAAATACAAAATCTTTGAAACTAGTCTGAATTTTGACTTTATGTGTTGCTCTCTTGCTTTTTTATGTGGCAACTCCCAGTTTAATTGCTTTACGTTTAGTGCTTTTTATAGTCATATAATACACTTGTTTAATATTTATATTGCTTGTCAAGTTATTTTGCTTATAAGAAAATCCAATTTCCAACATTTTTATATTTTTTTTTTTAAACTGAATTATCATTTCTGTCATTTCAACAATTCCTATATAAATTGCTTTAAAAAAACAAGTGGCAAATATGATGTTATCATACACAATTGACATCATCAAGTTTACTCTCAAAATGAAGCACATGCTTGTTGAAATCAAATACAATTGGTTTTGTTTTTCTATTTGCTCTTAAACTCAAGTTATAATAAGTCAAAAAATGACGTCATTAAGGGAATTCCTTTTTGAGCAAATTATGTGTATTTTTTAACCCTCATAAGGGAAAGCAAAGTGATATTTTTTTCAAATTTTTTTTGCATAGGAGTGTTTTTGGGTCCAATGCACCATATAAGCTCCGAAAACATGCACTTTTTCAACATCACCTAAATTTGAACACCTCTAATGTACATATATACATGCAGTGGCAGCTTGTACATAGGGGCCACAGGGGCTGGGCCCCACTAAAAATTTAACAAATAATATGTGAATTTCTAAAGAGAAACCCTATATTAAATATCAAAATGTTTACATGCATGCCAAGATAACAGTTAACTGAAAAGCAACAAGAAATTTAGGTAGTCTATAAATGGAACTTTTTGACATTACAATAATTGTTTTGCTGGCCCCACCATTAATGAAAGCCATGAGCTGCCACTGTATACATGTATATAACTTTTTCATTTATTAAGGCAAAAACATCTCTACAGCCTGTTTTATCTGATTAAGAAATTAACGAACAGATGAAACAGGCTGTAGGGTTATTTTTCAATAAATAAAAAATTAATGTATTTGTTCTGACTTTCATTAAGCACTCTGCAAAAGCACCTTGATTAATTTTTTTCTGATTTATATATATTGCTAGAGTTTCATATAATATTACAATATATGTATATATAACAATGTTGCAAAATCAGTGCTTCAAAAGTGCTCAATAACAAAGTTTGAGCTTGAAATTAAAAACTGGCAAAATCACGGAAATTAAAACATAACTAAAACCCAATATGGGTGAAACAGTATGTATATGTATATATATATATAACACCGTATGAAAATCAGTACTTCTAAAGTGCTCAATAACAAAGTTAGAGCTTAAATTAACAATAGCAAAAACACGGGAATAAAAACAAGGTTAAAAGCCCTACAGACTGTTTCACCCATAAAAGGGATCATCAGGGGTATCTAAAAAGTAAAACGCGTTTACAGTGTTTAAAATCTTTTAAATTTTTTTCTATAATTTTTTTTATAATTTTTAAAATTTTTAAAGTTTTTTCAGTTTTTTCTATTGTTTGTTTTTTTCTATTGTTTTCTATTCTTTCTGGCAGTTTTATTTTATTTTACTTTTTAGATACCCCTGATGATCCCTTTTATGGGTGAAACAGTCTGTAGGGCTTTTAACCTTGTTTTTATTCCCATGTTTTTGCTATATATATATATATATATAAAGGAAGAGCAAGAGTAAATTGATATTCATTGCAGAGTCCTCAATAAAAAGATCAGAGCAATTTAATACAAAATTTGTTTAAACTCTGTTTAAAAAAACTGCAACAGTCTGTTTCATTTATAATAAGGTAAAGAAGGGGAGTCTGGTGACCTTAATATGAATGCATAACCTCTGGTATTTGCATTTGCTATATTTTAAGTTTTTTTTTTTCCCTATATGACATCACTGGAATGGCATTATTTACTTATTAGTTTAACAAACTGCATATTTCAGAGGATAAAATTGAAAAAACTTAAATAATATTTCTACTTTTAGAAATGATTTAAAATTTTAAAACAACTTCTTATAAATTATGTTTCACAGAACTATGTATTATTTTTCAAAATATGATTGACTTAATGTATTATAGTTTCATAACTAATCATTATCATTTTTATTTTTACTGTAACCACCTGACAATTCCATAAAACAGACTGTTTTGGTGTTATAAAAAGTACTAAAATAAATTTCGTATGATATATTCAAATATCTTTCTTCAAAAAGAATCTTTCCACTTGGAAAAGGATTAAGATTTTATTTAAATAAAGATGCAACAGATGTTTTTTATTTTTTACACAGTGATAAAACAAGGTTTGTATTTAAAATATTGCTCTTATCCTTTCATTCAGCACTCTGCAATGAAGATTGATTCACTTTTTCAATAAAAATATAATCTTCAATTTTCAATGGCTAAAGCTGAACAACTTAAAACAACTAAGGGAAAAGCACTGTACATCAATTGTCCAACTGATTAAACAAGATGCTTTGAAAAAAAACATTTTGTTAGTCTCTAATAAAAAACAAAGTGAATTTTAACTAACAAGAATCAGAATTGAAATGGCATTGAAATCAAAAATTTTGTTGGAATCAGCATCAGAATCAAAATCAAAGAAAAAATTGGCTTATTTTTTACACAGTGATAAAACAAGGTTTGTATTTAAAATATTGCTCTTATCCTTTCATTCAGCACTCTGCAATGAAGATTGATTCACTTTTTCAATAAAAATATAATCTTCAATTTTCAATGGCTAAAGCTGAACAACTTAAAACAACTAAGGGAAAAGCACTGTACATCAATTGTCCAACTGATTAAACAAGATGCTTTGAAAAAAAACATTTTGTTAGTCTCTAATAAAAAACAAAGTGAATTTTAACTAACAAGAATCAGCATTGAAATCAAAAATTTTGTTGGAATCAGCATCAGAATCAAAATCAAAATAAAAATTGGCATTGTCCCATTACTATAAAAAACCTCAAAAGACTGTTTCACTTTTCAAAGCTTATTAGAAGACAGCTCTTATTTAAATACTAAATAGTAGTTTCCCTCTGATGAGCCATAAAAGATAAAACAGTTTGTTGAGATTTTTTAAATCTAATTTTTGCTTAAAATTTTTTCAAGCATTTTTTACACAGTTTTTCTGCTGTTTATTATAATTAAAATAATATTTTTATTATTTTATCAACAACTCACTCATCACAAGGTAGTGTTGTCTTTCGATTTGTAGATGTAGACAAGTCTGCTAAAACTGTTTTGACATTTTCTTGATAATTTCCTGCTTCAATGGCTTTGTCACAAAGTATAATATCTCCTCTTGAAATGCAACAATAAGAGATGGGCATTGTGAAGTCATATATAACACTTTGATACCAAGGAAAAAATAATAGATAAATTGGTATATTGATTTTTAAAACTACAAGCCATAAAAATTTTGATTTTATTTTAATGATAAAAAATATGTCTATACTATTTGACTTTACTTAATTTTTGATAAAGGTTAAAAGAACTTTCTCTTAAAAGGTTTTCAAGCAAAGTATTTATATTAATCTAAAAGTTTTGCTAGTTAAAAGAAATGAAAATTTGTCTCAAAAATTTTTACAAAAATTGTAATAGTAATAGTAATTTTTGGTGAAATTAAAATTATCAATAACTGATAACTTTCATCTAAATAAAAAAATGCTTGTAGCTTCACACAACTTTATTAAATCAGAGAGTGAGTAAATTTGACTTTTAGAATAAAATATTTTCATAAAAACTTATGATGAATTTTTGTAGGTGATTGAAGTCACCCCAAACCCAGAATGACTTTGATCAGACATTAAATGGTGCTCTACTCCTAACTCATGAAGTTAGACCAAAAAAGTAATGTTGTATAAAGAAGTTGAGACCTAAAGTGTATTTATTCAGTTGTTTTGGGAAATTTATCCTTTGAGTTGTGGTAGGTTTGAATCAAGATAGCACTAAAATGATCAAAGTCACACATAGCTTACAGTATAAAATACAAAAAAACTAATTTTGTTTGACTGCAAGATTTTGCTTAATGACAAAATGTTTTAGTTTAGGGTTACCATATCTGAGTATGCATGATCACTAACAGGTTTATGTTGGTCATGTCAACCAATTTTTTTCAGCAAAACAGTTGTATACAATATAAATTCTGGATTTATCTAAAGAAAATTGCCACTATTGCTTTCCCTATGGTACATAAATATGGAACAAAACGAAAACAGTAAAATTGTTGTGCTTTACTAAAACAAATACCAGTTGTTTCTTCTAAACAACAACATGTATGAAAAAAGCAGCACAAAATTATCATACAGTAGGAAACAAGAAAAATACAAAAATAAAATGTAGTCTAAAACAATGGAGCTTACAAACAATAAATACTTTCTCTGACTATGCATATTTTGTCAAAGATCTAATCTCCTTTAACAAGCTCTTGTTGGATTTTTAAACCCTAAAAATTCTTTGTGACCTAGTCTACTTTTAAAGTTGTACTGGAGCATTATAAATTTTTCATTCAACAATCATTTTTATTTTTTGTCCACCGACTCTATATCAGAAAACATACTCTGTCAATGTGAGATACCAGAGGAAAGAAAAACTGTACAATTTTTAACAACTCTGATGCCATACAGCAGTGGTTCTCAAACTTTTTTCGTTGTGACGCCTTTGGAAAAGTTTGCTGGGCATGCAGCACACCAGTAAAAATATAATTGAAAATAAGATAATAAAGATGCTTATAATCAAAGTTCAATTTATTAATACAACCTCAAAACGAAACAGATTGGCATATTATTTAATATGATGTGTGGGCTTGCTTGTTTTTGCAATGTTCTTCAAATCTTGGAAAAATTTTCGAAACTGCTCCCCGCATTTCTCTTTCAACATTTATTCGTGATCTATATTTGCTTTTAATGATAGCCATAGCAGATAATCCTGCTTAGCATAGACAGGATGTAGCAAATAAGACGAACATTTGTAGTACTTTTTTCATCAAAGCTGGATATTCGTCATTCAAAGAAATCCCAAAATTTGTTTTTCTTTTCAGGGAATTATCACAGATAAGATCAAGATAGTCTTTTTTTTCTTGTTCAGTAAAGGACAACGAGGTAGGCTGGGCAAAAGGACAGCAAATCCGTTCATAACTGGATAAATTTTCCGGAAAGTACTTTTTGAATTTCAACTGGAGATTTGGTAGATGCTGTAAAAATATGCTTCCTAAATTTGAAGAAAGCTTCATACTTTTTTTTTCTGGCAAACTTGACTGTAAAGTAAAGTACTGAGAACTTCCAGACACGTTTTCTACATCTTTCTTCCACAAAGACATTTTAATGAATACTGAAATTTTATCTGAAACGTCAAGCATATTTTTATCCGGCCCTTGCATAGAAATATTCAGTTTATTCAATTTAGCAAAGATATCACACAAGTAAGCCAATTTTAATAAAATTTTGTTCTCAACTAGGCAATCAGCAAGATTATTATTATTTTGTTGCAAAAAACGCTTTTTATTCACCAGCTCGTAGACTTGTTCAAAGGATTTTCCCAGTGAAAGCCACCTGGACAAACAATAAAATAGCAAACTTCCATGCTCTGCATTCATTTCTGCACAAAGTTCTTGAAAAACTCTTGACTTTGATGGTCATGCTTTAATGAAATTCATAACTTTGGTAACAATGTCAACTATGTCACCAAGCTCAGGGTTGAGTTCTCAAGCAACTAACGCCTCACAGTGAATCATGCAATGCATTCATTTTGCCATTGGTGCACATTCTTGAATTAGATTTCGCAGTCCACAGTAGCTATCAGACATAGCTTTGGTGCCATCTGTGTGTAAGCTGATACACTTTTCCCAGTCTAAATTGTTTGTCAAAATAAAATTGTCAATTATATTAAAAAGATCAATCTCTTGGCATCCAAGTTCAATAGGTTTACAAAATAATAGCTCTTCTACTAACTTTTGGTTTGACAAATCAACAAACTGCACATAACAAATCAGATGTGCATTTCGACTGCCATCAGTTGCTTCATCTAATTGCAAACCAAATTCTGGCTGTTTTATTTCATCAATCAGTTGGTCCTGAATGTCTTGTGCCATGTCATCAATTTGGCAACACATGATATCATCTGAGAGCGGCACTATCTTTAACTTTTTAGCAGCTCCTTCTATCATCGTACCTACAAGATCCACTGCAGCAGGTAGTCCCTCAGCAATGGTATGAGGTTTTTTAGACTTAACAATTCTGTGTGCCACTTGGTAAGATGCTAATAAAGCCTTTGATGAGAGTTGCATGAATTTTGAAATGGTAGACACTTGCTTCTCTAGATCATTTAATTTTTAAGAAAAAAATTCCTGGGTTTATCAACGAATTGCAGATGTTATGTTTTTAAATGACTTTTAAGCTTATTAGGTAACATGCTCTGGCCAATACCTTGCTGCAAATAACACACTGAAGGCGCATTTACAACCGTTTACAGTACTTTTTTCTTTCAGCGCGATTTTGGTTTGTTTTATTGACATTCAAATCCACTCATGTTTTCGAGAAAAAATGAGTGGAATTGAGCATCAATAAAACAAACCAAAATTGCACTGAAAGAAAAAAGTACTGTAAACGGCTGCAAAATAAACGTGAATCCAAAATCTAAATAACTGTCGCTGTACTTGTGAGACTTCTTTTTAGGCCTATCATCTTCAATTGCAGATTTACGCTTAAATTGCAACATTAGCTTGCTGTTTACATCCATTTTATAACTGACTGGTGTATTCTTTGCTTGTATGAGCAAAAAGAATATTAAAATTGTGGAATGTGTTCATTGACATGTTCAGCTCATTTGCGTTTTTGCCAAAGCATCCTCTGGGACGTAAATGGTTATATACGATTTTGATTTGGTCCAGTAGTTAAAGCACGTGACTAGAAGCAGGATCAGGGCAAAGATAGTAAAATATTTGAAGTGGTCACTAGTGGTACATGATGTATATTTTTCACATTTTAAATTTTGGGATGTCATAAGTTTATTTCATGAATTATACATGTTCGTAAATTATACAAACATAGTGTAGTGATAACCACAAATGTACCACCCGTCGTACACAACGAGGCAAACGTGATAAGTAATCAATCGTTGCAGTTATGTAATAAGGAATTCAAAAACATTTGCCAGCAGTCAGTGTAAATTGATAAAACTGCACCCTAACAACAATTACTGTTATTTGATGAAGTGGTAAAACTGCATTGAAATTTGCTACTATTTGCTTAATTGAGTATTGGTATGAATGAAATTATTGTGCGACTCCCTTGGAAAACTAAAACAACACACCAGGGCATCGCAATGCACAGTTTGAGAACCACTGTCATACAGGATGTTTTGATTATTAAAAATACTTGCTCATTTTTTATCTGTTGGTAGCACAGTAAATTTTTCATCAATCAAACAATGTTCCAAAAAGGTTCTCAAACAACAATCTTGGTAAAAAAATATTTTAAATTGGCAACATGATTGAAATCAAAACTATTGCAGTTTAAAACCTACTCACACCATTTTTTAGCACTTTCTCCTACTTGGCAGTCTTGGCAAGCAGCTCTAAATTTCAGTCATATTTCTACAGGGTGGGGCATAAGTTTGGAAACAATTTTTTAAACTAAATTATTTTGTTACTATAGAATAGTTCCAAAGTAGGAAATACGTTTTATTGTAGCTAAGACATCACTCTATCACAATATCAAATAAATTTTTGCTAAATTTTAAACAATTCGAAAATGTCAGACAAGAGAGAAGCTATATTTGCATTGTGGATTCGAGAGAGGATTAGGAGAAACCCAAGGAGATCCATGTGACAAATGGCAAAGTGTATTGACATGAGTCCCAGAACCATGAGACGACTTGTCCACAAAGACCTAAAAATGTCCTCTTTCACCCTCCAAAAGAGACAAACTCTGTCAGCAGCTGTAAAGCAAAAAAGATTGGAGAGAAGCAAAGTTTTTCTGTAGGAATTCAGGTCTGGCACGGCATGTGCGATTGTTTGGTCAGATGAGAAGATCTTCACAGTTAAATTTGCTCATAATCGAAGAAATGACAGGATCATTGGAAGAAATGTCAAAGAAATTTCTTATAACCAAAAAATTGTGTACCAGACAATGAAACCAGCCTTCGTCATGGTCTGGGCTGCTGTTTCAAAAACCTGGAGGTCTCTCCTGATTTTTATTGATCAAACCACAAAAATTAATGCTAAATATTATGTTGAAAACATCTTAGAGGGGACACTTTGGCAATGACACCTTGTGGACATTCCAACAGGACAATGCTGCGTCACACACAGCAAATGTTGCACAGAACTGGTGCAGAAAGCATATTCTCAGGTTTTGGTCTAAAAAAATGTGGCCTCCCTGCTCCCCGGATCTGAACCTCATGGACTTTTCAGTGTGGTCCATCCTTGAAGCCAAGGTCTGTGCAAAAATTCACCACAGTGTGGATGATTTAAAACAGTCTCTACTGTGAGCATGGCAAGAAATTCCACAACAGCTGCGTGCCTCTGCAGAGGATGTTCATCAGAGATTGCAGTCGATAATAAAAAGCAATGGGGCCATTTTGAATAAAATTATTTTGTTTGCTTTGTATACACTTTCATATAATTGTACATATTTGTAAATTGTTAGATATATTTTTTGTTACATTATAATATTGATTTTAATTTGCTTCCATATTTACACCCCACCCTGTATAAAACTAAAAAACTAAAATAAAAAAATTTAACTGCACAGCAATATTTTGGCATCTCTGAAAGCAGATCAGGATAATTGCTTGTCCTACATAAAGTACCTTTGACACTTCCTTGCGAGTCAGGAGGGATAAATATAGAAATGAAACAAAAGAAATTTACTTTATTCACATGTATACATTTACCTGTTAATATTCTACACAAGGTGCATCAGCATTTCAACTCAATATTTCACTCAAAGACACTTGCTTGAAACTAAAAAAATTCTTATAGTAAAAAATGTTTTCCAGTAAAATTTGATAAAATAAATATATCAAAAATCCCAGACATATTAACACATTTTAACATTTCTCCCTGATGAAGATTTTAACATTAATCCTGATGTATGGCAACCCTATTCTAATTAATTTTCAACCTTGGAGAATAGATACAAAAAATAGGTAATTTAAAAAAATTCTACATTAAATCAGTTTTGTTATTGTTTTTATCAACTTTTTTCACTGATTGATAACTCTAGCCCAGTGGTTCTCAAACTTTTTTCGTTGTGATGCCTTTGGAAAAGTTTGCTGGGCATGTGAGGCACCAATGAAAATATAATTGAAAATAAGATAATAAAGACGCTTATAATCAAAATTAAATTTGTTAATATATCAAAACATAATAAATTGGCATATTATTTAATGTGGTGTGTGGGTTTGCTTATTTTTGCAAGGTTCTTTGAATCTTGAAAAAATTTTCAAAACTGCTACCTGCATTTCTCTTTCAACATTTATTTGTGATCTATATTTGCTTTTAATGACGACCACAGTAAAAAATCCTGCTTTGCATAGATAGGACCAATGACATACTAGGACATAGCAAATGGGATGACCATTGATAGCAATTTTTTCATCAAAGCTGGATATTAGTCATTCAAAGAAATCCAAAAATTTGTTGGATTTACTAAATTAAACTTTCTTTTTAAGAAATTATTACAGGTAAGATCAAGATAGTCTTCTTTTTCTTGTTCAGTAAAGGATGATGGGGTAGGTTGGGCAAAAGGATCACAAATCCATTCATTGCTGGATAAGTTTTCCGGAAAGTACTTTTTGAATTTCAAATAGAGATTCAATATATATATTGCAAAAATATGCTTCATAAATTTAAAGGGAGCATCATACTTTTCTTTTCCAGCAAACTGGACTGGAAAGTAAAATACTGAGAACTTCTAGACATGTTTTCTATATCTTTCTTTCACAAAGACAGCTTTTTAGTGAACACTGCAATTTTATCTGAAACATCAAGCATATTTCTATCTGATCCTTGCATAAAAATATTCAGTTTATTCAATTTAACAAAGATATCACACAAGTAAGCCAATTTTAATAAGAATTTGTTCTCAGCTAGGCAATTACCAAGATTATTATTTTCTTGTTGTAAAAAAGTATGAAGTTCATCCACCAGCTCTAAGACTCATTCAAAGGATTTTCCCAGTGAAAGCCACCTGGACAAACAATAAAATAGCAAACTTTGATGAGCTGCATTCATCTCTGCACAAAGTTTTGAAAAACTCTTGACTTCGATGGTCGTGTTACAACGAAATTTATAACTTTGGTAATGACATCAAATGTGTCACCAAACTTAGGACTGAGTTCTCAAGCAACTAACGCCTCATGGTGAATCATGCAATGCATCCATTTTGCCATTGGTGCATGTTCTTCAATTAGACTTTGCAGTCCATAGCAGCTACCAGACATAGCTTTGGTGCCATCTGTGTGTAAGCTGATACACTTTTCCCAGTCTAAATTGTTTGTCAAAATAAAATTGTTGATTGTATCGAAAAGATCAATTCCTTGGCATCCAAGTTCAATAGGTTTGCAAAATAACAGTTCTTTTACAACTTTTGGTTTGAGAAATCAACAAACCACAAATAACAAATCAGCTGTGCATCTCAACTGCCATCAATTGCTTCATTTAATTCAGGGTTCTTCAACGGGGGCGATTAGGGGCGATTTAAACAATTTGAAAAATTGGGGGGCGATTTTAAACAATTGGGGGGCGATTTCACAATTACAAATATTGTTATAAAACGATAACTAAAAATGGATACGTTGAAAACGTTCTCGCTGATTTCATTATTTCTTTTGTTATTGTTCTTCACTTCTTCAAACAGTTTTGGGTTCTCCTCATGCTCATGTATGCACAATTGCACATGCACACACATGCAATGACGTACACCTATGCAAGTGAAAAAAACGTTATGACCGAACAATGAATGAAATGGTAGTTGACACGAGTTTCCAGATATGCCAAAATTTTTATTTGACTGCGCAGTCAAGCAAGACTTTTTTCATAAGTGATCATAAGTCATAGACTTTACACATCGCTAAACACCAACTGTTACGTGAACTGGCAATTTGATTGGCCTTTCGGAAATCGCTACGACAAATCTTAATTCGTCCTATAAATTTGGCTACGTCACTGTCATGGGATCGTGCGATGGTCACAAGACCGCACGAGGCACACATGACCAAAAATCATGGGACCTCATGTGACTCATCGCTATAAAGGCCAGAATTGAAACCGGTGTCTTACTTTGGTCGTGGCTAGGAGCGACGAGGTAACGCGTGATAAGTAATCCAGAATATGTAAAATAAGTAAAATAATTATTAATTAATAAATTAACGTGTCACATGCGATGAGCAGTTTTTTCTGCTCATCGCATGTGACGTTTCTGTCTTCAGAGAGAGATAGCGATCTATAGCACTTGCTTTCATACAATCTTTTTCAGTAGTCCAGGGAAGGACAGAATTTTTAACAGTAGGCTTTCAAGAAAATGATCGTAATTTCTAAAAATTTAGGATTGTCATTATATTATTTTATGTGCCGCAGGCTACTTTCAGTTTCTTTTTAAGAGTAAATTTTATATGGTAATCGACTAATCGTATTGAAAGAGTAATGGCTTCTAATGCCAAAAAAAAGTGTCGTACATATCTTGTGGATTATATCAGGTTTGGCTTTGTGCCATGCCCATCCAATATTCAACTTCCAATGTGTCTCTTGTGCAAGAAAATTCTTACAAATGAGGCAATGAAACCGTCAAGGCTGAAAGATCACCTAACCAGGCTTTATCCTGATAAAGCAGACAAATTTATTGAATTTTTTCAAGCATTGAAAGAGCGTGAAGCTCAAAGTTCTATAAACAAGGCCTATGCTAAAAATGCTTGCCCAAATGTCAAAGGACTTATAGCCTCGTACAAGATTGCTTTTTTGATTGCGAAAAAGGGTTTACCATTCAACGTTGGGGAAAGTTTGGTAGCACCTGCTGTGAAAGAAATTATTTCTACTGTAATGGAGAAAGATCCCACACCTGTACTACGAGCTGTTCCACTGAGTGATACCACAGTAACCCGACGAATTAACGAAATGGGTACGAATATTGAAGATCAACTCTGTGAAATCTTACGAAACACTTCTTTCAGCTTACAATTAGACGAAACTACCACATCAGACAATAACGCTTTATTAATGGTTTACGTCCGTTACATAACTGATGGAAATATTATGGAGGAGCTTCTATTTTGCAAGTGTTTGGAAACAGACACTAAAGGTCTAACAATATTTCAGACTTTGTCAGACTACTTGCGAAACAAATCCATCCCCCTTACCAACATAATAGCATGTGCTACTGATGGAGCTCCAGCCATGGTAGGCAGGTATCGCGGGTTTGCTTCATTACTCAAAGAAAAAATACCCAATCTATTTACTGTGCACTGTGTGCTTCACCGTCAGCATTTGGTAGCAAAGCGTCTTTCTCCACATCTGCAAGAATGTTTGGGAGTTGCTATCAAAGCAGTTAACAAGATAAAAGTCAACGCTAAAAATGACCGATTGTTTCGACAGCTATGCGAGGTAAACGATGAAGAGTTCGAGCATCTCCTTCTCCATACGGAAGTTCGTTGGCTGTCGAAAGGCATATTTCTGGCAAGGTATTGCAAACTTAAAAACAGCGTGGTGGAGTTCCTTGGTGAAGATTCTGACCTTGCCAAAGATGTAATTGCCTGCCATCAAGATAACAGTTATCTAGCTGATTTTTATGAAAAAATTAATACAGCAACGGACAAACTCCAAGGTAAAAAGATTACTTTGGTTCAAAGCAAAACTATAATACGTGGCCTAATCAACAAACTTGAGCTCTACCAGCAAAGTTTGAGCAGAAGAAAGTTCGATCACTTCTCTCATCTGTCAAAAATGTTTGATAGTGTCACTGACGAACATTTGCTTGTTTACGTTGAACACCTGAAAGCTGTGATAGAAGACATGAAGGTTCGCTTTAAAGATCTGCTTGACCTTGAAGTTTTTCTGTGGCTAGTGGAACCATTCGCCACTAACATCAATGACTGCGATTCCACCATGCAAGAAATGCTGATAGACCTGCAAAGTGACGAAGAAGCGCGCGCAATCTTCAGGGCACATGGATGGGCAGCCTTCTGGATTAAGTGGAAAAACCGATTTCCGCAACTGTGGGAGAAAGTAGAGCTCTTTATTTTGGCCTTTCCAACCACATATATTGCTGAAAAAGGATTTAGTGAAGTGCTCTACATGCGAAATAAATATCGCAATAGACTCGACATGAATGCGACTGGGGGAGATTCAATTCGACTGAAGCTGACTAGCTTGATGCCAGCTTTTTCTAATCTTGCCGAGCAACATCAGCCGCAAGGGTCGCATTAGTTTCATGAACTGTTGCATTTTAATAAATTGCCATTGCTTTTATTTGTGTTTTCCTTTTAAAAGCTTCTTAGATATATTTCGGGAAAACTTTCAAATGAAAGTACAGTAATCGTTTTTATGGGGGGCGATTCGGACCAACATTTTTTGAAAAGGGGCGATTTCATAAAAAAGGTTGAAGACCCCTGATTTAATTGTATCAGTTCTTTTACTAACTTTTGGTTTGAGAAATTAACAAACTACAAATAACAAATCAGCTGTGCATCTCGACTGCCATCAATTGCTTCATTTAATTGCAAACCAAATTCTCGCTGTTTTATTTCATCAATCAGTTGGTTGTGAATGTCTTGTGCCATGTCACCAATCTGGCAACACTTGGTATCATCTAAGAGTGGCACCATCTTTAACTTTTCAGCAGCTCCTTCTATCATCATACTTAAAAGATTAACTGCAGCAGGTATTATTAGTTCCTCAGCAATGGTATGAAATTTTTTAAACTTAACAATTCTGTGTGCCACTTAGTAAGATACTAAGAAAGCCTTTAATGAGAGTTGCATGAATTTTGAAATGATGGACACTTGCCTCTTTAGATCATTTAATTTTCGAGCAAAAAAATCACTGGGTTAATCAATAAATTGTGGATGTAATGTTTTTAAATGATGTTTAAGCTTATTAGGTAACATGCTCTCACTGGCCAATACCTTGCAGCAAATAACACAGTGAGGCTTTTCCTTGCCATTCTGCAGAATAAAGGTGAATCCAAAATCTAAACAATTGTTGCTATACTTGCAAGACTTCTTTTTAGGCCTATCATCTTTAATTGCAGATTTATGCTTAATTGCAACATTAGCTTGCTGTTTACATCCATTTTATAACCGACTACTGTATTCTTTCCATGAACAAAAGGAATATTAAAATTGCATAATGCATTTATTAAGTAATCAATCGTTGCAGTTACATATTAAGGAACTCAAAAACATATGCCAGCAGTCAATATAAATTGATAAAACTGCACTTTAACAAGAAATACTGTTACTTGATGAAATGATAAACTGCACTAAAATTTGCTACTTTTGCTAAATTGAGTATTGCTATGAATGAAATTATTGTACGACTCCCTTGGAAAATTAAAATGACACACCAGGGCATCACAATGCACAGTTTGAAAACCACTGCTCTAGCCAACAAAAAACATTTTTCACATTTGGTAGATGATTCAACTATTTTTAACAGCTGTTTTCAAACAAACTATCTGTTTTTTATGATAAACTTAATTTTTTTACGATGAATGATGCATTGATTATGATGACCAAATAAGCAGCCATCATTTCAGATATGCATGTGACTCTTATCTCTTTTATTTAATACTTGAATTTTTCTAGTTTCTTTAAATTTATTAAAGAAAAGGATTTAAATAAATAAATAAACTTAACTACTTTTTATATCGTATTTAACAATAATATTGAGATCATTTCAATAAAAATAAACATTTTTTTAAAATATAAATTCACCATTACCTCATATAATATAAATTCACCACTAACTGGATGATTAAAAATGAGAAAATGAGAATTGATGATTAGCAATAAGAAAAGTTTTATACAAACATTAAATTTTCTGATATTTGGAAATAGTAACAGTTATGAATAATAAAATTTAAAAATAAAATAACCTGAGATTTCCCTGGAAGTGCGTCCAGGATCTTAGAAATTTAAAATTTTTAAATGATCTAAAATCCCAAGTTTTTTAAACTTGTCTCTTTCAAATGACAATTTTTAAAAAATTTTTAATTTTTTGTATTATATAAGCACTAAAAAAGAAGGTCTCTTTTACTATTTGCAATTACTAACCTTGCAGGCCTGGAGTATTTCCCCAAGTTTAAAAGATAATTAAGTCAACTCAAAAAACGGAAACAAGAACCAAAAAAATTTTTTAAAACAATTATTGAGGCAACATTCATGTGGTATTATTTTTTATTCAGTTGTCATTGTACTAGTTGCATGAGACTACTTGATTAAAAAAACATATATTTAAACAGGATGTTTTCAATCAATTAAACAACTTAATTAAAGCACACACGATAATTACCTCGACTATACTGTATCTATAATCAAGGTAATTATGATGTGTATTTTAAATTAATTGATTAATCAATTGAAAACATCCTGTTTAACTCAATTACATCACACTAGCTACACTCAAAAATGTCCAATGCCCAATCATGCTTAGCAGAATCAGGTCTCGTTCACTGTTTGCCCTTACTAATCTCTAGACTTTATACGTTCTTCAAAATTTATAAGTTTATTATGTAAGCTTGGCAAATATTGAACGAGAGTCGAGAACTACTGCTCACTTTGTGAGGCGCAATGGAATAAAGATAATTCAATTGATTTTAATAGTTGACATTACCATTTCCTTTTTATTCTTTCATTAAAACAATAACGCATTATCAAAAAACAATCTAAGGACAGCGAACTTGAACTCAAAGAACCTTTTTTCAAGGAATTTTAAACTAAACAATTTCACAAAATAAAAATTCTAGAACTGCAATTTGAACTACAACTAAAATTGATTTAGTTTGAAAGCATTGATTTGGTAATTTTTAGAAAAATAAATAAATATTTTAAGCCGCTTAAAATAGTTACTCAATTACTAAAGAAAGCAGTAAAGTTATAAAACAAAAATTTAATTGAACGTTTTGATGATTTTTAAATATTTTAGGAGAGGTAACTTTTGAAATTCTTTTGTAAATAATCGCAATCAGAATCCAACATTTTATCATTTAGTTTACAAAATGTTAAAAACAACGAAACTGGATGTTTTCGACTTACATAAGTCCTTATCATCTAAAAAACTATTATTTACAAATGAATTTTAAAATATTTTTCGATGATGTTTTGCACCTTTTGCATTTCACTGCCTGGCTGTTTTTTTTTCAATGGTTTTATCTACAAGTGTATATTTCATTTAATTGCATATTTTATTACGTTATTAAAACATTTTTATTTCATCAAGAAGGAAAGAAATTAGTGATGGCTATAAAGTACGGTGCAAATGAAGCGGCCGCAAGAGGTCCCCCCAAAACGTCAAAAAGTGGTTATCTTCGCAAGATATTGCTCTATTTTTTTATAGTAGCATCATGACAGTGATGACTATTTTTTTTAGAGATCAATTTGTTTTGGAACACTAAAAAGTGCCCTCCCTAAAATGACCTTTTTTTTTGAAGAGACTAATTTGTTTCGGAACACTAAAATAATAAGATTTTTTTATTTTTTCATAGAGATCCCTTTGTTTCGGAACACTAAACAGTAGCCCCCTATTTTTCTTGCACCTGGTTCACCTTTCTGTAAGGCCGTCATACAGAGTGAAAAACAAATGGGTAGTCAATTCGATACCCAAAAACCAAATAGCCAAAAAGCAGTGATAACTAGATTCGTATTATGAATTGGTAAAAAAAGGTGTGAAAATCAGAAAGTTGAACCATTTAAAATAACGTTCTGGTTCAAGTTCAGCAAATTTTATTTTTAAAGGTTCAGTTCCGGTTCAAATTTAGCAAGTTTTATTTTTAAAGGTTTAGCTGCGGTTTAGGTTTAAAAAAAACAATCGGCAGTTACATGTAATTCAATTTTCCATTCATGTTTCGTTTAATGTCGGCAACATGGTCGAGTGGTTAAAGCACCGGACTAATAATCAACATGGTCTCGGTTTAAAACCCACTTGCGCCATTCTGTTGTGTCCTTGGGAAAGACACTTTACGGCACTTTCCCCTGCATGGTGGTCTTGGCAAGCAGTTCTAAATTACAGTAATATCTCTACTAAATTACTAGCGGACAGCAATATCTTGGTATCTCCGGAAGCAGGTCGGGGTAATTGCTTACCTTATGTATAGCACCTCCGTCGCTTTCCTGCGAGTCAGGAGAATAAATAAAGAGATAAAAAAAAAACCTGTGTATAGATCACACAGTAATTTGGTACCGGTAAGTTACATTGCTTATTCTAACGCAAAAACGATCAAATATTTTTCTTTTTAAAAAACTTCAGTTACAAATGTCATGCTGTCACATTGCCACACATAATCTAAATGTACAGTACCAGCACAAAAAAAGGTTTGTTTTAATGTCCGGTGTATAGGTCCAGGTCACACCTGAAATTTTTGCTCATACGAGGTATTTTTGTTAAAAAAAAGTGCGACCTATACGCGAGTATATACGTACGTTAAATGAAGGTCAGGTTTGTTGAACGTGCTAAAATTCTAAGAGTCGGTTTGCGCGAGCCCGTGCGAACTCCCTGAATCTCATCACTGGGAGTCATAGGCGTACGCAAGGGGAAGGGTTTCAGGGGTCAAAACCCCCCCCTTGAAGAATGATGTTCAGCCATACATAGGCCTACATGGTAATAAGTAGGCTTCAATAATATAATTTTAGTTTCTATTGGTTACCGCGCTTTTTAAACTTAATTACTGCTTGCGCATCAATTTTTGCTATCGCCTAAATTGCTTCAAAGTTAGCTAATGTACGGCTGCCACTGTGAAGAAAACTTTCAAACTTGTAAAATATTTAAAGTTAAGCATGGGAATGGGATAAACTGCATGGGAACAATAGCTTCAGTTCACAAATTTTTTAATGCTTCAAAACGTCAAAACATTTTACGCAAGTCCATCAACACGATTTCGTCAACAACAAAAGCTCAAAAACTTGTTCAAATTTATGCCACCACATGGTCGATCGACACAAGAGTGTTAGTACCTTTCCAAATTTATAATTTACCATTGTAGAAGCTTTGGCACAAATTTCAGCATGGCCAGACAGAAACTTCATCACGAGCTCTGCAGTTGCTGTCGACAATTAGGCAAAGTAAATTTTTCATTGGTCTTTTACTTTTAAAAAACGTTTTTGGATAGTGTTGTTTTGTGCAAAGTTAAGCAAAAAAGTCGACAAACCTTCTTGAGGCCGTCAACATTGCACATAATATTGCAAATGAATTGAAATGTCTTAGAGGAAAAGCCGAAGATGAATTTCACTAGCTTTATATTGGAACGGCCGAAACCGAAGATTTTATTTTGAAAACACCACGCCTTACTTCAAGACTGACCAATCGATGCAACATTGCTGCTGAAACAGATGAAAAATATTTTAGAGTAGGGAGTTTTATTCCATTTCTTGATAACTTTATTGTCACTCTCGAAGCAAGATTTACAGCCAACAAATCAATTATTGGTGAATTTCATTGTTTAATTTCCTCTGATTCAACTAGTGGACCAACTCCTTAACAAATTAAAAGTATTCAAGTTTTGGAAAAATTTTACAAAAATGATTTTACAAAATCCTCGGGAAAACTTGTGCCTGAACTAATATTATGGTACAGAAAACTTTTTCAATTGAACGCAGCAGAAAGACCAACTGATGCGTTAAGCAGCATCAAAAAATGCATTCCGATGCTTTTCCGAACATATTTACATTGATGACCATTTTGTTAACTCTTCCAGTGACAACATGCACTAGTGAACAATCGTTTTCCACATTACGCAGACTAAAAACGTGCTTACGAAACACAACTGGTACCATTCGAATGAATGGACTTGCATTACTAAACATTCATAGGAGTCACACGCCTCGCCCTGATGACGTAATTAACAGATTAAGTGAAAGAAACAGGCGTTTGAATATAAGCCTGCAAAAAAACTTAAAATATTTGTTAAGTAAGGTTATTTTTTTTGTTCGTTTGATTTTCCACCTATTGTTCTCATCATTTACACGAGTTGCTTTCAATTTGGAAATTTTTTTGTCATAATTGAATTACCTGCACATACCTTTGCAATAGTGAGATTTACAATTCTGCAAGGTGTTCTTAAAACCAAAACACTGTATTTTTGAATGTAGGCCTAATTTTGGTAGTTTTTGCCCATTACCAGGACCACTTAGAGCAATCGTGTTTTTGGCTCCAAAACCCCCCCCTTCACAAATTTCTGCGTACGCCACTGCTGGGAGTAACTATTTTGCCCGCATCGTGCTTTTGTTTGATTTTACCAAGAAGTTCAGACGTAATATAGGCTTATAAGTGAGCAGAATGCAATTTTTTTGTTATGTACTAGAAATTTTTTTGGCATCCAAAAAATTAATTTAGAAGTGTTATGCGTTGAAATAATCCGTTTTACTCCAAAAAAGATAATTACGTGATTGAATCTGGTGTACAGCTCATTGAAATAAACAATATGGACGTAAAATAACTTTCATTTTTTCAAGAAACATGTTTACACGTGCATTGCGTCAAAAAACATATTCAATGCCAAAAAAATTAGATTGTTTTCCAATTTTTTTGTTGGTTAACAGGTTGAGATGTGATGATGCCCCTGTTGCCCCCCAATCGTAAAGCTAAGTTTGTAGCTAAATGATATTTCATGGGCGTCAACTGGAATGTTTTTTAAAGGATTATGGCAAACAATCGCATACCTAAAGTCTAGGTAATTTTGAAAGGTAGCCTTATATAGTTTTGAAAAGTTTACACTAAATCTATTGATCGGCGACGAACGGTAAATTCCACGGCGGAAAATTCCTAGTTTCGTGTTAATACAGCGAAGAATTCTAAAACTCTTTGAATTGCGACTTTTTAGCCTCAATCTTTTTGCCTTTTTTTTGTGATTTCTGAATCATCAATACGAGTTTTTCATATTTTACGATATTCAACCAACTTAAAACCTTTTCTAAAAAATTTCAGCAACTCTACCCCGGGTGCGAAATTTTTAGTTTTAAAATTTTTTATCTACGTTAGTGGTTTCCAACCAGGGTTTTGCCGAATGGTTATAGGGGTCCTATAGCAGCTCGTGACAATATAAGAAAAAGGCATAATTAAGGCACAATTGCAACGTAAATTTTAGCGCTGCCTTTCCGGAAATCGGTCGGCAAACCAAGTTGAACCAAAAAGTCATGCAACAAACATACTTATCCTGAAAATATCCAGATATTAAACTAAATGGGCCTACTTTTTTTCTTTGGCCTTCAACTTTAATTGCCGACCAGTAATTTTTAAGAAGGCTGCTGATCCAAAAAGGTCTTTATTTTGATTTGCAGATATTTTCAAGATAGGACTGCTTGTTGCATAACTTTTTTTTGTCTTCAACTTGAATTGCCAAACGATTTCCGGAAAGGCAGAACAAAAATTTACGTTGAACTCAAAGTGAAGACCGAAAAACTAAAAAAGTAAAAGGTCATCACATTAAAGAACAAATATTCTGCAAAATGATTAGTCTGGGTGAATCGTACAAAATTAGAGGCCCATAGCTTGTACAATTTTTTGAAAGGAGTCCGCGATTAAAAATTGGTTAAAAACCACTGATCTAATTAATAAATATGTTTAGCAATTTAAAATTGTATAAAATTACAGTGGGTTATTGTTGCTATGTAAGAAAGAATGTGTCTGTAATGCATGTTTGTTATAAAAATTGGCATCGTGTTCAAGTAGTTAAAGAGCGCCGTGATGGTTAATGTGTTTGACAGGGACGCCTTCAAAATCTACTTGCGTCATTCCATTACAAACTTAACTTAAATTTCTCCCATTTTTGAAGCAATTATGACCAAGCTGCTATGGTTCATTTTTAGTACGATTTGTTGACTATACAACTTTGTAGGCAGCTTTAGTGTGACAATAGCTGCTTAGGTTGATTGATTTGGCAAGTTTATTTGCAAGCAAGTAAGCTTTAAAAATCATTAATAGGCTTACAAATAAACGTGAGATCATTAATTAAAAGAAAAGGACTGGTCCAAAAACTGAACCTTGGGGAAACCTCTACGAAATTGGAGAGGACGACTATGAGAATTATGGATACAGACTTTCAAACGGCGATCTGAGAGTTAAGATCGTATTTATTCAACGAAACAGAGCGAAGACCAATAGAAAAGAGTTAGAAAAGGGCAGAATGCCAAATTGGGTCAAAAGCTTTCTATGGTCAATCTCCTAGGTTTAAAACCAGCTTGCACGGATAAGAGAAAATTATAGAAGTGAGAGAGGTAGGGCGATAGGAGGAGGGTGAGTTAATGGGTTTGCTTAATTTAAGAATAAAGATGATAATAGATTGTTTGCAGGATGATGGGAAGGTATGTGCAGACCAAGAAAAAATGAAGATAAGCAGGAGGAATTGTAGACCCGATTGAGGAAGGTGGGTTAAAAGTGGGTAGTTGATTTGATCAGGACCAGAAGTTGAGCTCGAAAGCTAGAAGATGGCTGAGGAAAGTTTTAGGCAGGTGAGCAAAAAGTGCGGCGAAGATTGTGGTGAGCGGATCTAATTTCGTTCATGTGAAGATGTTCGGAATATTGAAAGGATTTTGGGGTGTAAATTGAGAAGTGGGATTGCAGCAGTGGCGTGTGGTCAGGGCATGCAAATCATGCGTTGCATAACCAATTTTTAGGGATTGCTTGATGAACTTTTGCGCGATGAAGTAGATATTGTTGAATTCAAAAAAAAATATTACTTGTTCAGGATGAAATCTGAGACCGATCCGAGACGAAGTCCTTTTTTTTAAGAGTGTGCTGCATTTTTAGGACAAAAAAGTGCATTACTTGGGAAAAATTTTAAGTGATGACTTTTTTTTTAGAGATCACCTTGAATCTAGAACGAAAATTGGTCTTAACACCATGATATTAGGACTAAAAATTAGAATCTGACACAGAATTTTTTACTATCAGTAAAATATTGCATGTCTTACTCATTGACTACCCATAAAATATCCAATTGTATGACCCGATTTTAGCAAGTCGATTGAATGACTAATCTCAGAGATCACCGCACGGGATTGTAGATGTTCGAAAAGTTGGTTCTCACAATATGCGGGGATAAGACAGAATGGAAAATTGCAGACACCGTTGGGAATGCCTTTTGGCGTTTCGCAATGGCGTCTGCAACTTCGGGAGACCACCAGGCTTTAGCAAGGCGATTGATGTTGCCGAAAGGAATGGCAGAAGTGGCAGCATCATTGAGGAGTTTGGTAAGGTATGGGTGGCTTCTGAAAGAAAAAATAAAAAACTAGAGGGAGGTGGGCAGTGGGTATCGATATAAAAAAAGTATTCATCCCAGCGGGCTTTGTTATAATTAAATGAAGGAGAGCAGGAGATAGAGTTAATTAAAGGGGAAGTAGGAATTGTAATAGAGATATGAAGGTGATCTGAGCCGAGGTTTGGAAGGATTTGCCATGTGCGTTTGGAGGCCATGGGGGCAGAAACTAAAGAGAGATCAAGGGAAGAGCGGTTTCCAGTGGCGCGGTGTAGTAGGGTGTGATGGTTATGGTTCTTGAGAGGTAAGAGATCAGAGGAGAGGAGCCAGTCAAACAAGTCTTTTCCTAATTGGTCTTCCGGGGTGATGGCAATTAAAATCGCCGAAAATGTAAGTAGTAGGGAAAGATGGTAAGAGGAAGGGTGAGAATGATTTAGGGCGGGAGTCAGAAGAGCGGATAGAAGGGACATAGAGATTGAAAAGGTGTACATATGAGGCCCCTTTTATTTTAACTGTAATAGCTAAGTAGTCGGAGCCGGGATCAAGGGAGGAAAGGTGTTGTGTAGAGAGAGAGGAGTAGGTTAGACCGACAAGTATAAGGACACCACCTCCTAGGTTTTCAGTAGAGTCGGTAGTTCCTTTCCTTGTCACAGAGCGGTCCTTTTTAAGAGTTTTGTAGCCGGGGATGTGAAAAGTGGAGTCAGAAGAGAGGTGCGACTCCTGCACGAAGATGAGGTCGTAATGATTTAGTGAAAGAAATTGTATAAGTTCAGTACGACGGGGGCGAATTCCGTTGGCATTCCATTGGAGGATTCGTAGGCTGTTTCGAAATTCAGAGAAAGACCAAAGCAAAAGCAGAGCAGCCAGAGAAAACAGTTAGCATATTGTATTGACCTGCTTTCCCAGGTAACCCGACGGGTTCAGATAGAGCAGGAATCTATAGGACCAGCGATAGAATGAATGCCATTGCTTATAAAAAAGAGTAAAAAAATGAGCAACAGCGACAGAATAGACATATAGAAAGAAAAAAAAATTGAAATGAAAAGGTGTTTTGCAAAGATTGAGGAGGTAGTGAAAAGCGGTAAGTTAATAAACGAAGAGGCGGAGCGGTCAATTAGGATTAAGATCGCTGTCCATTTGTGACCGCTGAATGGACAGTAGGTACAAAAAAAACAAGGATAAATGTCCATAGGGGTCACCCGAGGATAAGACCCTCGAGGAATTGACAAGCCATTTCGACCCTCCCCAATGGAGGTAAGGTTACCGCACCCCCACGATGACCTCATCTTGTCGTTGGTGCAGAACAAGTTTTGGTCTCTGGCACAGTTGTAACATTTATGTTCGCTTTGGCACATTGGCAACTACCAAAGAAAACAGCACAAAGCATCAAAAGCATAAGGACTAAAGCACTTTTAGCAATTTAACACAATAAGGTGCCGCGGCACCTCGATTGAGAACAACTAGTTTAGTTTTAACTCTTTTTCCACAGCATCACCTCCTCCTTTTTACTTGCCGCGGTGACAGATTAGATCTGAAACTGGAATCAATATCAGTTTTTTTTAACAAGTGTTTTATCAAAAATCTATTACCCTTCTTCCAGTAAAGTTACATTGACGATTTTATTTAACTGATCAAATTGCGATGCATAAATTTATTAATAAAATCGGTCAACTTTCAATTTATTATAGCAAATAAAAGTTATAAATTTAAAACCAACTGTATCATTATGAAAAATCGATTTCGACCTATAAAGGTCATCATCAGTTTCTTATTCAAATAGATTCAAATAGAATTCAAATAGATTCTATTTGAATAAGAAACTGATGATGACCTTTATAGGTCGAAATCGATTTTTCATAATGATACAGTTGGTTTTAAATTTTTAACTTTTATTTACTATAATAAATTGAAAGTTGACCGATTTTATTAATAAATTCATGCATCGCAGTTTTTTTAAGTAAGATCTGGATTTTATATTTTCAATAATTTCTAATCGAGGTTTAATCACTAATTTTGTTGGAGAAAGATATAAACAAAAAAGATGAAAAACCATTTTCTAAACTAAATGAATTTGGCGTGCAAATAAAACCATGTAAAAAGACAATTTATTATACAATAATAATAAACAACATTAACAGCATTAGATAGATCAATGCCCGCCACTAGAACAGTAGTCAGAAGTGGACATCGCTGTGTCCGACCCGGCTGACCAGCCAACTCCACTTAAACCATTCAAACACTTTATTTTAGTTAACAATAAATAATTTTAAAAAACCAAGTGCGCCACCAGTTCGATCTGTGGCTTTCCCCATTTCGCTTTTTCAAGACCAACAGAAGGTCCTCTTATAAGGCATCTAACCCAAACACTCTCCGAGGAATATAGCTTATTCTTCATCATCCAAGACGAGATCCTCCACATCATCAAACAAAGACTCATCAACTTCAACTGCCTCGACCTCTCCCTCCAGGAGTTCTGCATCATCGGACACAGTCTTCATTTGAAGGAATATTTCTTTTCCTAAACACAAATTCGAGTTGAGTTGCCATGATGCTCTACAGACCAGGGTCACATCATAATAAAATCAAAATCAACGCTTAAAGCTTTTCATGTTTTGTACAACTTATTTTACGTCTTGCTACATTTCGCTTTTGCTTGCAGAGCTGTGCGAGCTACGTAAAAGCGAACGTTTGCACGAGAATCTCGGTAACTGAGTAGAGTCTGGAGAGCCGTATTGATGGCGAACGTGACCTGAGCGGCCGCAAACCTACTCTCGTCATTTTATTGTGGCTTTGAAAAAGACACTCATTTTTTTTGGCTAAGCGAGCAGCTCTAGATTCCTATTGCTTGTTAACAAAAACAAAAATAAATCTTTCTATATATCTAGCAACATATACATCCTTCAGCTTCTCATCTCCGAACCTCGAGAGCTTGACGGTTGGTTTGTTTTGAACAACTCATAAGTTGTCCAATGCTGTTTTTTCAGACCTTGTCCGAATTTTTAGTAAAATGTCCAAAAAATTTTAAGCAATTTGGCAAGATGTCGGAAAAAAAATCGAATGGTTTGTACAAAAGTTTAATCAATAATTGCGTTTGCCGTTTTTAGTAATTACTATGTTCAACATCATGTGCTGCTTTAGCACTAAACATTGCTCACTCTATGTCCGATGCACCTATCAAACACGGTGGATGAATTTTAATTTTCAAAACGGTTGCGAAAACAGTTATTTACATTTTACCGGATAAAAAAACTTGGAAAATTTTGTCAAATTGGCCGATTGCGCGCCGGACGTGCCACTCGGTCCCCATTCTTGAGGCCCGGACAAAAGTCATTTTATTTCAAATTAATATCTAGTTTGTCATACTTTTTATTATGACATTATACACATCTTTTGTGATACAGTTTGCTTTAAAAAAACTGAAGGATATTTTAGTTTTGTCTTCGCTTAACCCTAGATTCATAACCCTCTTAAAAGTTACATTAATCATAAATGCATTTAAGGGTAATATTTACCCAGGTTATAAATCTAGGGTTAATAGTTAGGCATACCAAATTTTCGAGGGGGCAAACCAGGACGCAATTTTCAATTTTGTACCCATGGAATTGTAATCTACATATTTTCAATCTATCAAAAATCCATATTTTTTTCTCTGCTCAAAAAATTCTCACTCAGCTCTTTACAGTTCAATCATATTTATTTTCGGTACATTTGCAAACGCAATAGTTTCTTAAAAAGTCGCTAAAAAAAAGCTTTGGCATGACAACTAACATAGTGCTCCTTGATGGCTCCAAAAGCTGAATGATAGAATTTTTATGAGCAGAGAAAAAAATTTTGGATTTTTGATCGGTTGAAAATATGTAGATTACAATTCTATGGGTACCAAATTGAAAATTGCAACCAGGGCGCTCGTTAACAGAAAAATTCGTCCCCAGAAAAAGATCTTCATTGTGAATCTGTCTCGGATTTCATGATTTTCGTCTCTGAAAAAAAAAGTCTGGACATGGAATATGTTTTCGATTTCTGGCAGGATTTCTGCCGAAATGGGCGGGACAAGGCGGTTTTCTTTGAATTAAACTCGACCGTTTCTGCAAAATTCTAAGTTGCAGAAAAAAATCTTGATAAGTCCGAAATTTTTTTAGTCATTTCGGAAAATGCCTGGAATTTTCTAGCAAAAACAAAAACCAAGTCAAAATGATGATATTCGTACAGTGCCGGACAAAAAGGTTGGCTTACTTTATAAATTTTTAGTTTTTGAGTTCAAATTCTTTAAATTTACTAATTTATGAAAAAATTTGCAATAGAATTTTAAGATTATAATATTTTTAATTTTTTTTTATATTTAAACTTTAGAAAAAACTTCATAATTTCAAAAACTGATGTTTTTTAAAAAATGTGCAAAAATTACCAGTGATAAAAAAGGTTTACTTATTGAAGAAAAAATTAAATTATACAGGGTGCCCATAAATTATCGTTACAATTTTCAAAGTTTATCAAAATTTTATATTTTGAGATATTTTCATTTGATTTGTTTTACAGTGAAGGAAAATGCTTCAAGTTTTTTCTTTCTTAACAGGTACTTGTGGAAATAATTAGGTTTAAAATTACAATTTATTTAGTCGTCGTCGTCGTTTGAAGGGTATCCACTACAGGCCAGAAACAAACAGGACTGGGGCCGAGGGTTTATCCTTTTACTACCCCAGACTGCTGCACTGCCTGAATCAGATTCTGGCAGTGGTGTTATTAAGCCAGTATCGAGTTTCGTCATCCAAAACCGTCAGACCACGTGCTCCATATGGTGCCCGATGTATAGGGCACGCTATTAGTACATGGTCTGCGGTTTGCTCAGAGGCGTCACACTCGCAATTTGGTGAAGGAGCGAGACCCCATTTGTGCATGGACGAATGAAATCGCCCAACACCAGTCCCTATTTATTTAGTGATTAAGCAAAATATTTTTGAATTTAGTAGCGAAATTAGAGTTCATGAAAATGAATTAATGAATAATGAAAATAAATCCGCAGGAAAAAGCCCAGTGTGTTTCCTGGTTTATAAGAGACAAAGTCAGACATCCAAGCACAGCGAAACTTTAGACGCAAGTATGGAAGAAAGCCACCTGCATGACCTATCATTCGCTATTTCGCTACCAACCTACCATTACTAGATATGTTAGCAAGAACATGGCAAGAAATTGAATTTTGGTTGGATATCGTACGTGCGACTGATGGTGTACACGTAGAGGCGTACTAAAGTATCTAACGTAAACTTGAAGCATTTCCTTTTACTATAAAACAAACCGATTGAAAATATCTTAAAAAATAAGACTATGGTGAAATTTTGAAATTGTAACGATAATTTATGGTCACCCTATATATTCATTTGTTATCAAGACATAGTCAAACTAAACTAATATAAATCATTCATCAAAAATTTGTGTTGGATAGCTTAGCACCTGCGTCTCATGGAAATGACTAAATTTGAGCATTCATTTTCACTCATTTCCTTCTATTTTTTTTCAATGACCTGCCACAGTTTGGCTTCATTTGTGGATTTTTTAGTAGAAACACGAGCTTTGAGGTACTTCCAGGCATTCTCGATTGGATTCACGTAAGGACTCTGAAAAGGCCATGGCATGACTTCCAATCCCAATTCTTGAATTTTGTCACGAACAGTTTTTGCCTTGTCATGCTGATATATAGAACAAATAGGCATGTTGTGCTCATTCATATAAGGCTTGGCATTGTCATAACCATCAACATAAATTGGTCCAGGTCCCTTTGCAGCCATGCAAACCCACACCATCAAGCCGCCTCCACTTCCTTGAACAGATGGTCTGGTACAACGGATCTGCTATTTTTTATTCTTCCTATGCTTTACATAGACTACCACGACTAGAAATTCTTTGGATCTTGGGTTTGTCTGAAAACAATACAGGACTCCATCCGCTATTCCTCCAATCCAAATGCTCTTTAGCCCATTGTCACAGACTTTGTTTGGGAATCCTAAAGGACCAGTTGAGCTAAGTAACCCGAATACCTGCGCTGAAACAAAGCTGATGCTAATTTTATTTTATTCCGGCTCAAGAAGTAGTTCTGTTCTGAGCCTGAAGCTTTTATACAGTTGGTTTAAACGAAAGCTCGGATTGTTTTGTCGAAAACTTTTCTTTACAGACAAACAGAGATCACTGTCTCTAATTAAAACCAATGTATTATAAAATTCACGACCGGCGAAAATTCTATCCCGCACTTTGCCAAACTGCAAAGCGAAATCAACACTATAACTTGATTCAACCGACACAAATAATTCTACCTCTGTAGAACACAACTTCAAAACACTGGCGCAAAATAACTTCAACGTTCGGCCCAAATTCAACTTTCTCTCGAAGCGACTTCGTCGTCGTTGTCCGCCTTCTCTCTTTTTGTCTTCGCACGTCTCTCGCTTCTCTGTTTTCTTCTGTGTATCGTCTCTCGCTTCGCATGCATTTATATCGACAAAAGGTCACGAGAGGCAAATTGCTGGAATCGTCTCGAACGCTTCGTCACGTGCGTTAAAATTTGGGCATTTTCCACGGTAAGTGAGAACATTCCAGATACACTTAACTCGGTCATGCGTTACAGACAAAGCGCATTACGTCACCGGCAAAAAAAAAAAAGAAAGTTACCTTCAGCAGTCACGAGCAGATAAATAAAAATACAATACGAAAGCGTTTATCTCTTGCCCAAGCGATTTCTATGCTATAGCAAAACTGTGAGTTATTATAAGGCGTAAATTAAGCTATATCGCCATGATAAAAATTATTAGGAATAAAGTGTGACACCCATCCATATCTAAATCTTCTATTTTTTTTGTTCACTAAATGGTTTTTTTTTGTGCAACATGGGCTACTAATTGATTTTTGCATAATCTTCTTTGAATTGTCCTTGCGCAAATATCGTGAAGGGGGAGCATTTGAGAAATTTGTTTTGCACTTCAAAATCTATTAGCTCTTGACTTTCTGCAAATCAATTTGTCCATTTTGTTATTAGTTAGTCTTAACCTTCCAGGGCTTTTCTTGGCTTCTGTATTGCCAGTTTGATTGAAAAGCCGAATAATTTTGGATACAGTTGATTGAGGACACTTGAGGCTTGCAGATATAGCATGACTTGAAAAGCCATCCAAATGTTTTTGAATTATCAATTTTCAAATTCTGGGCATGCAGTTTTACTAGGCATATTGTAAAATTTAATGTGATATAATGCACAGTGATAAAAATAAATATAACGCATTGGTTTTATTTATAAGTCAGCCTTTTTGTCACCATCAATTTTAGTACATCATAAATAAATAATTATTATAAAGTAAATATGCAATTTTTTTAATTAGACATAGATTACCAAAAAATAAATGTTTTTTATATTTTCTTTAAAAAATTTTAAAGTTTGATGTAATTTAAATAAAAATATATCTAAAAAAATTAAAAATTGGCAAAGTGAGCCAACCTTTACATTAATTCTTATAAAGTTTTTTCTAAAGTTTAAATATAAAAAAGAATCAAAAATTCTATTGCAAATTTTTTCATAAATTAGTGAATTTAAAGAATTTAACCTCAAAAACTAAAAATTTGCAAAGTTAGCCAGCTGAATTTTATCAACGGGGAGAAACATTCTCCTTGGCTAGCTGTGGCACTTTAGACCCCAACCATATGCTGCATTGTATATTAAGCCCTAATTCAAAGGCTTGCTAAGAGAAATTAAGATCTAGATGCTCTAAACTTCCAAACACCTTGTCAAACTCAATATGCAGACTTGCCCAGTAAATCAGCAGTAAATGGAGCGCAGAATAAGCATGACCTGTAGTAGTGCCCCATCCAAGCCCTGCTGCCTCAATAGCATTGCTGCCAGCATCTTATCACTGCAACATAAAATATTAAAAGAATGAATCTTTGCCCCCAGTATGCCTGTGTGACCCAGAGTAGATGGCCTTTTATATGACACCTTTTGCCCTGGAATCGCATAAAATTTTTACATTTATATGATCAATAACTAAAACTTTGACAGCTCAAGAAATTCAAAGTTAGCCAATACCAGAACTGTAACTTTTTATCTTTGGGTACCACAATCAGAAATTATGGAAATGTAAAATCAATTTTTACTTTGATTATTATTACTTAAGTATAAAAATAATTAAAGGCAAACATTGAGCATAAATAAAAAGCTCACCAGAAAATATGTGAGTGTTTCCATGAACCGACAGTTTAATTTAGCGAAACTCTATAACAGTGACATGACACAACAATGACCAGTAAATTTTAACATAAAGACAGCTCAGGCAAGATTAAATTCCATAACTGTAAATTTCACCATACAATTATACTTAGGATGAGGATTAAATTTTATTATAGAGTTAGGATTAGAACAAGATTAAACTGTTCTCACTCCTGACCCGATAGTGTATTGAAACTAGTGGTGACATATAGCACTACAGTGACTGGTAAATTTCACATGTAAATTTTTCAAGAAGGGTGGGTTTAAGATTACATTCCACCAGAGTAAATTTCACCGTAGAGTTGGAATTAAGATTAGGATATTTCATCAATTAGAGTTAGGGTAATGGTTAGATTTCACCATGATAAGTTATTGGTAAAATTTTCCGTGGTTGAAATTTAGCAAAATTTCCACAACATTTTTTTGCAGCTGTCTTCTGATATCAATTAATTTAATATTAACCAAGGAGGGTGTAATCACAAAAACTTTCACAAATAAATCAACTGCACTGTATTTGGATAAGCTATTACACAGTAGTAGAATTGATCTTTGTTAAATATTTGATTAAAGATTTGTTATAAGTCACTTCAAAGTTTGCTTTTTTCCTAAAAAGGTAATGAAATGATCTACTAAACTATAAAAACAAAAAATAGGGTGAAAAGAATCAATCAATCAATCAAATAACAGTTAAAAAGCCTTTTTTCACATACATTTAGCCTTTTATGTCTGGTAAAATGACACTGATTGTTAAATTTTTCTTCAACAGATCTTAAATTGTATTTATATACTCAAACAGAAATATATCAAACCATCACTTGTTCAAAAATATACAGACCTGATAACTTTTTCTCTTTTTTTACTGATTGCAGCTTTTTTTGAAGTTCTGCCATTTCTGTGTCAAATTTTGCTTTCCAGGCAAGAAACGTTGCAACTGTAACAGGTGTGCCATGTGACTTCCTCTGCCAAATGAACAATATTAATTTACGTTAAGTTATTTTTAAACAAAACTTGCCTCTTCTGCCTCTTGCATTTCTCGTATCTTTCTTTGTTTTTCTTCCTCTTTCATGCGGATTGCTTCATCTTTTATTTCATTCAAGAATTCCTGAATCTCAGAAACAATGGTGAAGATCATCACCATTCCCAAATTATTTTCAATCTGTTTATTAGAAAAATGAAAAACTTTTCACTACAAGTTTTACACAAGGAAGCATGTAAAGGTTTGTGTGCCCAACATATACTAAGTCAGAGTTGGTCAGCATGAAAATTGACCAACCAGGAAGTGGTCCAGCCCAGTGTTCTGTGAGTGAACTTAAAGTGTTCCATTAAACAATGAACATGACAGACTTGCAAGTACTTATAATGAGCTTGCATAACCTTAACATATTTTTTAAAAATTTTACATTCTTATTTTGTATGTTACCATCTGTTTTGACATTAACTTAAGCAACTTTAGTTTTCATTTATATTCTTGACAAATCTGTAATTAGAAAATTTTTTGACTAAAATGATAAGATTAGGTGTGTTCTGTGAATAAAAAAGTTTGAAAAATCCTGGTCTAATCAAATAGTTGGAAAAACTTAAAAATTGAATTTTAAAACATAAAAATCCTTCACTAATCAAAGTAAATCTTCAAAACACAAAAGTAAACTTTTTCACATACAGCAATTATAACACAAAGATATAACCCAGGCATTTTACCCAATTATCACAAAATTACAACAGAAGAGCATTTAATATCACAACTATCACAGATATTTAAAACACTATCATTACAACTGATGTTAATACTCACCTGTTATTGTGGTACTCACAAATTGAAGAAGCAAATTAAAGGAAGACATCCTTAACTTTAATTACAATACATGAGCACATCAAAAACATCAAACCCAGCTAAATATATTACAACTCTGTCACTTAAACCAAAACAACCAACACTAACTACAAAAAATCACTAAATTCTATGAATCACTCTACAAATCAATGTTACTCTTGCAAAGCAAAACAAACTCTTTCAAACATTTTCTGACAATATTCTGTGACCAAATCAGATAAAGAAATAAAACTAACCATCTTAACATTCAAAACACTCACTTGGTCATTTAAAAATATGAAAGCAAAGAACCTAATCATTGTCACAAACATTTAAAATCTGCATCAACAAGTGTTCCTCCAATGGGCACTAATCTGAAGCTTCCAGCTTAAACAAATTACACAATCACATGGGAACTCTCTACAACAATGGTTCTAAACCTTTTTCTGCCTGTGGCACATTTTGGGACTTTTTGAAATTGACGGCACACTTGGACCAGGTTTCTTAATTTTTGTCCCAAAAAAAAAATAGCTCTAAAAAGGTCACAGATTAATGGACTAATTATGTTTTTTAAAAGTTTTGTGGCACACTATTGCCATGGCTCAAAGGTGGAGAAACATTGCTCTACATCATCTAATACATACTCCAGATTTACCCAAAAAGATCAAAGGCTCAACGATAATTAAATTCACACTTAACATTAACACCTCAAATCAGTTCAATTCTTTCTAAACCATGATCCGATTTCCATTTATCAGTCTTAGAATCAATTTTAATCACTCTTCAAAAACCTAATTTGTGTAGATAGAAAGAGTTTGTTTACAAACATAAATTGTTAGTATAATTGTAAAAATTTTCTTTTTAGTTCCAAATTTTAACACAAAACTTGCATAATTTTGTTTCTTTTTTTGCCAAAAAATTTTTTACACTGACAAAACGTGGTTTTATTTATTAAATATTTGCAATTATTGTGATAACTATTACTAACCTTAATTTTTAGCCAATCAGAATCAGTCTTAAAACTTTTGAAATACTACATTCAGTTCTGCAATTCATTCTAGCAAAACCTCCTGAAGAGAGCTAGATGAAAACATTTGAGTTTTTCAAAACAGCCTTTTTTAAGGCTACTCAACTAACAAAAGAGCTATAAATGAACACGTTTGGTTTTAAGAATTTCTTTATAGGTAGTTTGGTTCACTGTTTGGCCTTGGGGTAGAAATTCAAAATGAAAAGAGATTCTTCAGCACTGCGTAAGATCAGTGCATGACACAAGGCAGAGCCTTTGGAAAGCCCACCCATGGGTGCTCCATCACAATAACGCTCCTGCTCACACAGCCCTAAATATTCATCAGTTTCTCACAGAAAGAAACATTGCAACTTTGGAACACCCCCATATTCCCCTGATCTGGCCCTATGTGACTTTTTTCTCTTCCCTAAGATCAAATCTGTTCTGAGAGGAACTGATTCTTCTGACACCGATTCCATCAAAATGGCTGCAACGACAGAGAAGATCCCAGAAAATGCCTTTCGAGAATGTTTTGAATTGTGGAAAAGATGAATGCACAAGTGTTTTCAAGTGGAAGGGGATTACTTTGAAGAAATTTGACTTTGGTATATTTCAATATTTTTCAATAAAGTTTTTATGTTACTTTTTGGACACACCTTGTACATGCATGCATTATGCTAAACATAACTTTAATAAGTATAAAAACAAGAATAGAAATTAACATGCAATGCGAAATTTGTCAAAACAAAGTTAGATTTAGTTACATTGATGTAAACTCATAAAATACAGTCAATTAGTTTTATAAAAATCAAACTGCATTTTTAATTTAATGATTTACTTGTATTTAACATGAATGTTAACAAAAACACCAGTGGCTATTGTTACTTGACTGTAACAAATTTTCTGTATGCAATTGTTACATGAATTATTACATGATTGAATTTTTTTTAAAAAGAGTCCACATGTCCCTCAATTAATAAAACCAAATAAAATAATTATTTTCAATTGAAGGCTCATGTTCCACTATGAGTGTGGAATGGAATATTCTTTTGTTTCTTTAATTGATTTTTTTGCTTTGCTTTGCACTTAAGTGAAGAATAAAGTAATGGAAGGCTCATGTTCCACCTATCCTCTGCTCAAATCTTGTACATTAGTTTGCTTGTGTGATGAAGCTTGACCTACATGGATATGTCAACCCATCATTTGAGCAGTAGGAAGATGAACATTGGGGTTCAGCACTTGAAATCTTAAAGGTATGTAAAGAACATTTTATGTCTTGCAAAATTTGTGCCAATACTTACTGTATTTTTCAGACTAAAAGGTGCACCTTATATATGGATCAGATTGTGTTTTAAAACAAAACTCTGAAACAATTTTATTGCAAACAGTGCTATTTATTTATATACCAGTAATAGTTATTTAGGTACAGCTTAACTATGAGATCTACACGTGTCTGATTTCCAAGATTGCTGTTCATGCATTCAAAACCACAGCAATTGTTTGGCAAACAGACAGTGGTGTTATGCAATAAACTTGTTTGTTCATTTGTTTGTTTATTTATTCATTTCCTTTGATTAAACTACAAGTAAAATACAAAGTGAGTTTTTGTTTCATTTGGTGTGCCTTATAATTTGATGCATCTTATGTATGAAAATAAACGAGTTAGTTAGAAGCCATTTATTGATACTGCACCTTTTAACACAATGGACCTTATGGTCCAAAAAATATAAATATAATAAGTTTTTTTAATGTTAAAAGTCTTTTAATGGAAATACGAGGGTCAGTCAATACGTAATGAGACTTTCTCAATTACTTTGGTGTTCTTGGAGTTATGCAACTGAAATTTTATGTGATGATTATGAATGGAGTTGTCATCTTATTTACAACAAAACTTGTTTATTTTCAGATTACTGTAGGTGTGACGATAAATTGAAATGACTACTAGGCTAGGAAACAGCTCATGCTTGGAACAAAGAGGAGTCATCAGATTTCTGTTGGCAGAGAGTGTAAAATCATGTGAGATTCTGTCTAGAATGCAAAGACAATATGGTCCTTCCTGTATGTCTAGAGCAAACTTCTACAAATGGGTGCAAGCATTCAAAGATGGACGCGAAAGCATTACTGATGATCTGAGAAGTGGAAGACCTGTGGATGTCTCTACCCCAGAAGCAGTACAGGCAGTTGAAGACCTGATCAAATCTGATAGAAGGGTCACTTTAGATGAAATTGCTACAAACTTGGACATCTCCCATGGCACAGTGTACGCAATTGTGCGTGAGAAGCTGCGTTTTTCAAAAGTCAGCTGTCGCTGGGTTCCAAAGATGTTAACGGATGATCACAAAATGCAGCGCCTGATGGCTTCCAGAGCATCACTACGCAGATACAGAAAGGAGGGAGATGTATTTCTATCGAGAATAGTGACAACTGATGAGACCTGGGTCTTTCATTATGAACCTGAATCGAAACGACGATCAATGGAGTGGAAGCATGTTTCTTCCCCAGTGAAGAAAAAATTCAAATCTCAGAAAAGTTTAAGGAAAGTCATGCTCACTGTGTTCTGGGACAGAAATGGGCCGATCACTATCAGTTTCTTGGAAAGGGGCAATACTGTGAACTCAGAGAACTACTGTGAGCTGCTAACTCAAGTGAAAAAAGACATTAAGAACAAACGGAGAGGACTTCAATCAAGAGGTGTGATTCTCCTTCAGGATAATGCAAGGCCCCACACAGCAGCAAGAACCCTAGCCAAAATTGAAGATTTAGGCTGGAAACTTCTAACACACCCACCCTACAGCCCAGACCTTGCACCATCTGATTTTCACCTCTTCGGCCCACTCAAAGAGAGTATGAGGGGAATTCACTTCCAGACTGATGAAGAAGTGAAGGCTGCTGTGAGCAACTGGCTAAGGACCCAGTCCACGGAATTCTATGCCAAAGGAATAGACAATCTAATATCAAGATGGAACAAGTGTGTTGCAAAGGAGGGAGACTATGTTGAAAAATAAAAAAGCATTTTTTGATTACCAGTCATTGCAAACTTGAGTTATTAAAAAAGTCTCATTACTTATTGACTGACCCTCGTATATTACCCTTTTCAGCAAAGTCAAATTGACAATTTGAATTAACTGGTCATATTGCGATACATAAATTCATTAAGAAAATCAGTTAAAGTTCAATGAGTAAATATTTAATACAGAAATTAAAAACTAAAACTTAACTAATTCGTAATAAAAAATTGATTTTGACCTATAAAGATCATCATCAGTTTCTGTAAAAAATCAAAATTTAAAAAAGACACTAACTATTCTATTCAGGTCCTGACTCTACTGACACATGAAGCCTCAATGAAAGCTACACAGCAAATGACACAACAGGTGACATCACGGTTATTAATCATGTAAAGATGAAAAAACACACTTTAAAAATCTGTTGTAAAAGCAAAAACCATAAACCCTTGCTAAGAGCAAAAGCATTGGTTAAAAAGATCAAAGCCACAAAAAATTTAATAAAACCAATCTTTATTTTAAACAAAGTTAACCTCAAAATTAAAAGCTAATCTTAAGTGCAAAAATATAAAGTGAAAAATTTTAATCATATTAACTTGCAAATGAGAAATAAACACTCTTTCTTATTGGAGGAATCCAATCTTGTGACTCAAGTAACAATAGCCAGCAGAAAATTTGTTTTGATCATGTAAAAGTAGTCACTGTGTAAACAAAATTACAATGCATAACATATATTGTGGACACAAATTGATAAAAAGACCTAAAGCTAGAGTAAAAAAATTTACCTGTTCTTTGATTAAGAAAATAATCTTATTGATGTGGTCATCATCAGGAAACCCATCATAAGACAGTACTTCAAATGCTGGTCCTTCATCTGGGTATTCAGAAGTCAAAGTAAATTGAACAGTGACAGTGAGAGTTGTATCTTCTTCACTATTTGCCTCAGCAGTTGCAATAACCAAAGAAAAGCAATAAGGATTTTCAGTTATTACTGTATATAAAAAATTGATTATTTCTTATGACAATCCACAGTATTTTTTCATAACAATTAATTTATGCCAAGTACCATAAAACAAAACTATAAATTACATAAAACTGCCTTAAATAATAAATTTAACTAATGCTGTTTTTTAACCCTTAGGCTTCCAACATCCTTACAAAAGAATCTAAGCCCAAACTGCACACATCCTTAGCAAAGAATCGACATCATCTCTTTTCCACTCTGACAAATACTGACTCACTATTGTCCTAAGCCAAAGGTGTGCAAACTGCAGCCTGCGGGCAAAATGTGGCCTGTATCCAGAAATTGTGCAGCCCACAGAGGGTTGCAGATTTTGAATAGAGTGCAGCCTGCAAATGTTTCACACATTTTTTTGAGGTGCTTGATAAAATCAATGTCACAAATAAAGCATTTTGGTTTGGATTAGAATGAATATCACAACTATTTTTATAAGTTAATGTTATAAATACAGCACTCTTGATTTGATAATTCAATAAATTGAGTAATATTTAAGATATCTTTAAGTTATAGCAATAAATGTAGCACTTATAATTTGATGAGTAAGTCTTAAATCGACAAAGTTAAATAGTTTAAAAGTTAACCGCTTTGCAAGAATATATTTCAATTGAATGCTACTTGCTGTGCAGCAAAGATAATAAAGAAGTTTATTAGCTAAATATTGTGCACTTGTGACGTTATAGACAAATACTATTGCATGTGTTTTTGCTAGAATGTTCCATCTATTGTAATTGGTTAATTTTGGTCTATTTTTGTTCTTCTCACCTCTTGGGAAAAATTCCAGAATCTAGTGAGATTTGTATAAATACAAGGAAAATTATTAGTTAATCGGAGAGATTCGTCCTTTTGACAATTTGCTAATCTTTAGTTTAGATCAAGGGTGGGCAAACTATGGCCCATGGGCCGTAGGTGGTCTGCAATGACCTTTTGTGTGGCCTGCAAAGGCTTTAAAAACAAATATTTTAAAAAAGTTGTTTTTTGTCTTCAACCAAATTTTTGGTCATTGCTTTTAGCGATCACTGATTTTTAGAAAATCAAGAAATCCAAGGCAGAATCAAAGTGAAGACCTTTTTTTAGAGGTCACTTCATTTTGGACTTGAAAACTCAGAAATCGGATGCAGAATCAAAGTAAAAATCTTTATTTTTAAGAGATCATTTCATTTTGAGCTCAAAAATTTAAAAATCCAAGTCAGAATCAAAGTAAACTTTTTTTAGAGATCACTATAGTGCAGCCTGCAAACAAATTCAACATCCAAATGCAGCCAGCAAGCTAAAAAGTTTGCCCACCCCTGGTTTAGATTCATTCATTCATGGCTTGAGGAATTAGCACATAGCTATTTTGTGGTTGATAGCTGTGCTAGTGAATCAAGTGGTAGCTAATTTTTCTAACTTTGTGAATTTTGGTTTCAGCATATCTGTTGATTTTGTCTAATTCTAATCAACCTATATACAAGAGTTTAGCAAATTTAAACCTTGGTTTCAATTAATTTATCACTCCACAAGGCAAGTACCGCAAATGCAAAAGAGACAAGGAAGAGGAAAGTAGAGGAAAAGATCCAAAAATTCAATAAAAAATGGACTTCTGAATATTTTTTCATTGAAAATGCAGACAGTAGACCCTTGTGTTTGATTTACAATCGAACTGTAAATGTTAATACAGAGTATAACATTAAACAACATTATGACTTAAAACATGCTGACGGTGTTTATGGAAAGCTAAAAGAACGTGACAGAGAGCTGAAAGTTAAGCAATTGAAGGAACAATTGAAGAGTCAGCATTTCATGTTTCAAAAAATGCATACGGATAATGAAAAAACAGTTCAATGCAGTTTCTTAATTGCACAGAGAATAGCTCAAACTATGAAGCTGTATTCTGAAGGTGATTTTGTGAAAAAGTGCCTTACTGATATTGCAGAAGAAATGTGTCCTAAAATGGTACAAAAGTTCAAGAAAATAAGTTTATCACATTGGACGATAGCAAGGTGCATTGATGAATTTGCTGGTGATATTTGTGACACTCTTAAAGACAAAGTGAAAAACTTTGTATCATGGAACTTCACAATCGATGAAAGCACTGATGTGAAGGATGCCACACAGTTGGCTATATTTATAAAAGGAGTGGACAAGAAGTTGAATGAAACCAAAGAACTTCTGTCACTACAGTGTATAAAGGATACTACAAATGGTGCTAATATCTTCTCTGAAGTTTTTAATGCTTTTGATAAGTTTGGTTTGGACTTACTGTAAAACCTCTAATTCAGCGCCACCCTGTTTTTTCAAAAATTGCCGTAAGCGATTTACTAACCCGGATTCCCCTGCGGTTACTATCGCTTCTTCAGAGATCCATTTTCTCTTGTTTTTTTTTTTTTATTCCATGTTAATGCTGATGCTGAAAGAGGGATTTTGGGTTAGTTTAACCACAAAAAGAAATGACTTACGGCAACTTCTTGAAGAGACAGGGTGGCGCTAAATTAGAGGTTTTAAGGTATCCACTTTATTGGGAATCACAACTGATGGTGCTCAAGCCATGCCTGGAAATGGTATTGGATTTGTAGGTCTCTTGAAATCTGCTTTAAAAGAGAAAAATATCATTAACAATATAGCAATTTTTTACTGTATCATTCATCAATAAAATCTATGTGCAAAATCCTTGAAATTCAAACATGTCATGGGCCTGGTCATTAAGGCAGTAAATTTTATTTAAGCCCAAGAACTTAGCCACCGGCAGTTTCAGAAGTTTCTGGATGATCTTGACACCGAGCATCAAGATCTAGCTTACTTTTCTGAGGTGTGTTGGCTAAGCAAGGGTAATATGTTGCAAGGATTTTATGAACTGTGAAAAGAAGTTGCACTATTTTTAATAAATAAAGGGCGACCAATGGCTGAAATGGACAACGAAAGTTGGTTGTGTGATCTAGTTTTCTTGGTCAATATTACTACTTGCATGAATGAACTCAATACAAGGCTGCAATGAAAAGCCCAGTATGCGAGTGAAATGTACGGGCACATAAAAGGCTTTATGAGCAAGTTGAGACTTTAGCATGCACACATACAGAATGCGAATCTCTTTTACTTTCCAACTTTAAAAGAGATGGGAATGTGCCCAGAGAAGACTGAATTTGCAGATCAACTTGAAAAATTGTTTAATGAATTTTCGGCTCACTTCAAAGATTTCAAATCCCATCAAGATTTATTTGAAATATTTTCTTCACTATTTCACACAAACTTTGACAAAGCCCCCACTGATATCTAAATGGAACTGATTGATCTTCAGGAGAGAACTGACTTGAAGGCCAAGTATGTGGAAATGAATCTTATTGATTTTTACTGGAAATATCTTGACCAAAGTAAGTTCCCAAATTTAAGAAAGTTTATGGCTTCTAAAATGGCACTTTTTGGCTCAACTTATTTGTCTAAACAATTTTTTTCTAAAATGGGTTCTATTAAATCTCCTTATAAATTAGTATTATCTTTATCTCCTTATCAATCAGTTCTATTAAATCTCCTTATCAATCCTTATCAAACACTTGGAATATGGACTTAGAGTTGCCAGCACCTCAATTAAAGTAAATTTGAATAGAGTGGTTCAGAAAAAAAGTTAGCTGCATACAGTGGTGGATATTGGGTGAGGCGAATGAGGCAGTCGCCTCAGGCCCCCCCTCAAAAACAGCATATACAGTTTTGGATTCACTGCAGATGTTTGCTCAGAGGACGATTTGGAGTGAAGACCTTTTTTTTTTTTTTAGAGAATGCCTTGATTTTGGGAGAAAAATAGGGAAATCAGAGATGAAATCGAAGTGAAGACCTTTTTTTTTTTTTTAAAGAAAACTTTGATTTTGGGAGAAAAATATGCAAGCCTAGATCAGACCTCTTTTTTTTCTCAGACAACATCAATTTTTGAAAATTCTTGCCTCGGGCCCCTAAATTTCACTGGGTGCATATTTCTCACTGAATGGTTTCTACAAAGATTAAATCGTATTGTTATGCTGTGATTATACAGTTACGTCTTTTTGTTTTTTAACTAAACAATTTTTTTCGAATAATACTGGTATTACTGTTTTTGATATTATTGCAGTTTTATTTTTATTGCTGGCAATATCAATAGTCAGTAAAATATTATCCTATTTAAAGGTGCGGACGGCAGAATATTGTGCTTATTGGTATTTGGCCTTCCATTAAAAAAGATTGCACACCCCTGTCCTAAGCATCTATTACCGTATATACTCGCGTATAAGTCGCACCAGTGGATAGGTTGCACCCCTAGTTTGTGACTATAAAAGTGGGTGTTTGTGATTGACCCATGTATAGGTCGCACTCCTGGTTTGTGATTGTCAAAGTAGGTATTTGTGGTGAACCTGTGTATAGATCACACAGTAATTTGGTACCGGTAAGTTACACTGCTCATTCTAACACAAAAACGATCAAATATTTTTCTTTTTAAAAAACTTCAGTTACAAATATCTTTCGGCATGACAAATCCTGGAAGTGAAGAGATGAACAGTGATGAATACAGGTTAAAGTATGTAACTGGTACCAGTAATAATAACGTTTTAATTTAGAATTAATTGGATTAATTCGAGACAGAATCGAATCTTTTTGCAAGCCAATTGATTTTATGGACATTCCTTGACAAGAAGACTAATGTTTGTTTTAATGTCCGGTGTATAGGTCGCACCTGAAATTTTAGCTCATTTTTTTTGCAAAAAAAGTGCGACTTATACGTGAGTATATACGGTATATTTATTGTTATTGAAAAATAGAATTCGCAACTTATTAAGATCATGCTTGTCTATTTATTGTTACTAATGTCATATTTATTCAGTCGATAATTGTGAAAGCATAAGGGTTAATGCAAAATCTATTTAATGATAAATGGTTTGATAATCACTAACTTGGCATCTGGAAAAACTGACTTAATGACAAAAAATGTAAGTTGCTCTGCTTTGTAGACAATTGTAGTTGCATTTCAATATCGATCAGTTAACCCTTTGACAGACAGTGATAAACATGTTCCTTTTACTAAAATTTCTTTTAACAAGCAAGGGTAAATAAGTTGCCAATAAAAACACTTGTTTTTCGAAAGCAGAATAATCACTTTTTAAGATGGAAATTTTAATTAACCAAATGGCTTCAAAAAAATGTGTGTTTACATTTGTAAAAATTCTTGATGATTATCTCAACTGATAAAATAAATGAACCGGCATGTTTTGTTTCATATAAATAAAATACAAGATATTTAAAAGTAAACTTAGGGTTTTTAGAAAGAAAAAATGTTTATGAAGTTGATTGAACAGTTTTTTTAACTAAATGTTTCCAAATTCTGCATAGTGGGTGCAGCATTACTACCACCACCTTGGGAATATATTTTCCACAGCTTAATAAGAGATATATTTCCTAACATTAAAAAATACATTTTTTCCCTAATTATAAAAATTAAAAAGCAATTGATTGTTTAGCCTTGAATAGTCATGAGTTCAAATAGAAAGTCAGCAGTGTCGTCGGCAGCATGGTCAAGTGGTTAAAGCACCGGACTGATGATCAACATGGTCTTGGTTCAAAACCCTCTTGCACCATTCTGTTGTGTTTTTGGTAAAGACACTTTACGGCACTTTCCCCTGCTTGATGGTCTTGGCAAGCAGTTCTAAATTACAGTAATATCTCTACTAAATTACTAGCAGACAGCAATATCTTGGCGTCTCCAGAAGCAGGTCGGGGTAATTGCTTACCCTATGTATAGTGTCTCTGTCACTTTCCTGCGAGTCAAGAGGATAAATATAAAAAATTAAAAAATAAAAATACCGTATATCCCGGCATATAAGACGACTATCAGATAAGACGAGGTACAAAATTATATCGGTTTTATATACCATAAAGACTTTTATATCAGTTGTATAAGACGACCCGTTCAGTTGTATAAGACGTTTTTCAACTTTAAGGGTTGTCTTATATGCCGGGATATACGGTAACCTTAGTTAGTTGCTGCTAGAAGTTTATTGTCATATTGCATATTTTTATTTTTTATTTTATTTCTATATTTATCCTCCTGACTCGCAGGAAAGCGACAGAGGTGCTAATACATAGGGTAAGCAATTACCACAACCTGCTTCTGGAGATGTCAAGATATTGCTGTCTGCTTGCAATTAATAGAGATATGACGGTAAATTAGAGCTGCTTGCCAAGACCACCAAGCAGGGAAAAGTGCCGTAAAGTGTCTTTCCCAAGGACACAACAGAATGGCATGAGTGGGTCTTGAACCGATACCATATCAATCACAGTCCCAACGCTCTAAGCACTCAACCACACTGCCAATCAAACTATTGGAATTTAGTATCTTAGGCTTTTTACACTAAGTTTTTTACTCTGGTTAACTTTAAAATGTAAGCTTGTGTTGACTGGTGTCTAAAATATTTATTACCTTACCTTTCTTTTGAAAAAGATTATTAAGCTAATTTACTGGTAAAGCTAGATCTTTTATATAACTGTGGTACTTGTATTAGTATATTTGCCAAGCTATTTCATATCAATGTTGTGAATCTTATTTGTAGCAATTTACTTTATATTTTGCACAAATAAAAATGCTTAAAAATTTGAAAGGAAAATATTTTTGTACCATTTGAAGACTAGGTTCAATTTGGAAGTTCTAAAAAAGCAAAAGTTTGAAGAAGTAGAATTTCCTGCATGAAATAATTTTGAAGTTGTTAGTAATTCAGATATTGATAGCGATGCTACCAATAATTTAACCTTTTCTGTTCCATTTACTCGAGTAATTAAATTACTTGAAATAACTGTTGGCTCATCAAAGAATTGATTATAAGTAAGCTGAAAAATGGAAGCAAAGAACTTGTATCTTATCATAAGAACTAAAAAAATGGAAGCAAATAATTTTTACCTTGTCTTAAGGCTATGAGTAATGATTTCTCATACATAACTGGGGTAGAAGCCTGTTATGCCATTACTAGAGATAAAAAAAGTATTAGTTTCCTATTTTTTTAATATTTTTTTATGAATGCTACATTGGTAAACTGATTTATTTTGCACCAATTGTTTCAAGCTGATAGTGAATCAGTCATGGGTTATATAGATTTTTAAAAGCTAACTGCCTAACAATTCATTTCAAATCTTTATTCATGAATAAGAAAGTGTTCCCATCATATATAAAAAAGGCTATAAGTCTGGAAGAAAAGCTATTGGAGTGCTTCTTGAAATAAGATTTACTGATGTTTGTTGTCATTTACAAGAAGGAAACACTTTTAAACATTGCTGCTTTCACTCCACTGCCCATCATGACAAGCATTCAAAAATTGTTTGTTTTCTATGTGAGATGCCTCTAAGTGCAACATATTGCTTCAAAAAAATTCATAAAAATTTGATCATGCTTGTTATGTTGAGCAGTGGAATAAAGCTGGCTCAAGTGAGCGTACACCATGTGTTTCTTTGGGTGGATTACTTCTGTTTGCTTTGAATTTAAGAGTTTTTAGTTGTTTTATTATATGTTTAAGATTATAAAAAGAAGTTGTTTTTTAACACTTTCAGTGCCAAAGAATGTAAATTTACATTTAAGATTGGGTGTTGTTTGCTATTTGCCGTTACCAAGCTGCCAGGGTTTGGGAATTTTCCAAAATCTAAAAGGTAATGAACTAAAACACTGCAAATCATGAACAAAAACTGATTTATGTCTCTTTGCCAGCAAAAGTGTTAATTGTGAGCAGTTAGTGATTTGTAATAACAAACAAAAAAGTTTTTCATAAAAATTTGCTGACTCAAAAATTTTATTATTAGGCAAAGGGAAATATATTTACAATCTTGGAGTAGGCACTGAGAAAAATATTCCTATGTAATATTACTGTGAAAAAATATTGATTTTAATATTTTTGTAACTAATATGAGTTTTGGTGATTCCAAATGCACCGAATAAACAATTAAATTTAAAAAATTGAAAAGCTTGACTTTTAAAGGATTAAGCAATGATTATGGTCCAAATAATTTATTTGTGTATAAAAATATTAAACTTGTGAGTACAATCGCTAAATACTTCAATCAATTACTAAATACTTCTTGATACACCCTTGATTTTATTTTTTTCTTGTTTCTAATTTTCTCTCATATCATGCTCTTCTATCACCATAAGCCACTTTTATTTGTGAAAGTAATCCAGATCTTCCCTGTAGATACTATTGCTTTTTGAAGAGATCTTTTTCTCTTGGCTTCTTTTTTACTCTGTCTTAATGCTGCAGGAGGTATTATAGGTTAATTTCACCAAGCAATTGTTTACGGTGAGTTCTTGAGAACACCCTATAAATATGTATGCTGTGTATAATTGACACAAGAAAGGAAATAAAATGCAAGACACAATTAGAAAGAGAAACATCACAATACAAGATGAAATTAAAAACCAGAATGCAATATGAGTAAAAGTAAAAACGAGAGTGAGTCAATAAGTATAGAAGCGCCAAATTGTTTCATGTACATTGATAATTACCACTGACACGAAACAAATATCTAATGTATGTCCAAACAAAAGATTTCTTTAATAAAGAATGCCTTTATTTAAACATTAGAAAATTTTGATTATTTGAACAGATTTACATTTAACTGTGCAGATCAATGTGATAGCCATTTAATAGTAGAAAATCATATCAATGGCTATCTTATCAATTGAGCTTTCTTTGACATTTTATTACTTAGCACAGTGGTTTTCAACCTTTTTCATACCATGCCCTACCTTCAAAACCAAAGTAATTTAACGACCCACTTCATTGAACATAATTTAATTACTGCTGCAAAAATCTGCTGATCTCTAAAAAAAAATCTTCACATGGAATTTGTATGTGATTTCTCAACTTTCGTCCAAAAACATAAAAGTTCTTACTTGGTCTTTATTAAACCTTTCAAGACTCCTGGAACATAAAAGGTGGGAAATGTGTTTTGCATTGAGCCTAATTTTCTAATTTTAATGAGCTAACAATGTACAGGGTGATTCACCGAAGTGTTGACAAATTAAAACTGAATTATCCAACTTACTATAAGGGCAAAAGAAACAAGTTTTTAATAGATAGAATGGAAATTTAATGGGCTTTCACATAAAATTCAAATTATTCAATGTAGCCCCCTTTGTTTTTCACAAGGCGCCTAAGACGTGGAAGTACTTGGGCACATGTGGCACGCACCACTTCTGGGTCAATTTCTTCCCATGACGCCTTCAGTTTTCGTTTAAGGGTTTCGATATTTGGATGGGATGTTGAGCAGGCTTTTTGCTCCAGAATGGACCAAATCCCAAAGTCCATTGGGTTCAAATCGGGTGAAGAAGGGGGCCATACTTCCTTCTCCCAAAACCCTTTAAAATTGGTCTTGCACCAATGCTGGACTGCTTTGGCTGTGTGGGAGGTTGCCCCATCTTGTTGAAGCGTAATTCCTTCCTCTCCCATTGTTTCTTGAACCCAGGGAATGACTTTTTCTTCCAACATCCGACGATAGATAGTTTGGTTAATTTTCACGCCTTTGTCAATAAAGATTAGAGGTGTTTTCAGGCCTGTTGAAGTGACTCCTGCCCAAACCATCACGGAAGAAGGTTTCTGCCTCCTAAATGAACTGCAACGTTCAACTGGCACCATGTCCTTGTTTGGAATCCAAATCCTGTCGTTTTGGTGGTTGTGGATAGCTTGGACAGTGAAAAGCTTCTCATCTGTCCAAAGCACTTGAGGCCACGTGCCAACAACAAGTCTCTTGATCAAAACCTTAGCTCTATCAAGCCTTTTCTTCTTAGTGGCGTTTGACAGGAGCTGCCTCTTGGTAAATTTGTACAGGTAGACGTGGAGATCATCCTTGAGAAGCCTTTGCATGGTGCTCACGCTTACAGAGGTGTCCTTAGCCAGTTTTCTTGCGCTCCTTGAAGGGTTCCGCCTCAACCTCTCCCTGACCTTCTTAATCAGTTCCTTTGTCCTGATGGGTTTTTCAGGAGTACTTCTGATTCTTGGAGCACAACTTCCAGTCTCCCTGAACCTCTTCACAGCCTTGTAAACACCTCCACGACTCACAAATCGCTTCATCAACCGGAAAATTTTCGCAGGTGGAAGTCCTTTCTTGCAATACCCTTCAACGATGTCATTTACTGTCTTTGCCATCTTACTTTTCTAGATTAAATATTCTTATTGATATTGAAAACTTACTCTAGAATATATAATAACAATCTGAAGAGGTAATGCGAAGTTAATAATGGAATAAAGTATTTGTCAACACTTCGGTGAATCACATAAAGTATTTGTCAACACTTCAGTGAATCACCCTGTATTTGTTAGCCCAATTTCAGTTTTGTACTAATAAACAAATTATGTATTTTAGGTTTCCAGTATAATTAAATAATTTTATATTATTAACATTAAAAAAAAACATGCACAAGCAACATAAAACTATGATCAATCTTCACAAGTCTGGTATGAGCAATGTTGCTATTGCAAGGCAGCTGCAAATTGATCAAATGATAAAATGGAAAACCATAATACACTTTCAGGAATTGAAAATCACTGCTGATAAATCAAAACCCATTTGCCTTAAGGTTAAGAAAGTTTTGCAGCAATCAAAAGAGTGAGGAAGAAAATTTGCAGTAATCCTAATTACAGGGTGATTCAGCGAAGTGTGCACAAATACTTTTCTTAGTTTTATGTACATGTATTTCGTCCATTATTAACTTTCAATTATTAACATTTCAGTTTCTTATTATTTAAGAGTTAAAATTTAAAATCTGGTATTATTTGAAGTAAAAATAAACGATGAGTAAAACGATCAATGACGTGATAGAAGAGTATTGCAAGAAGAAGCTCCCACCAAGTGAAATTTTCCGGTTGATGAAGGAGGTTGTAAGCCGTAGAGGAGTTTATAAAGCCGTGAAAAGGTTCAAGGACACTGGGACTTGTGCTCCAAGAATCAGGAGTGACCCTGAAAGAACCGCAAGGACGAAGAAACTGATTAAAAAGGTCAGAGAGAAGTTGAGGAGAAATCCTGCAAGAAGTGCCAGACAACTTGCTAAAGACTACTCTGTGAGTGTGTCCAGCATGCAAAGGATTCTCAAGGATGATCTCCAGAGCTACCCATACAAGTTCACCAAAAGACATCTTTTGTCGGAGGCCACTAAGAAGAAAAGGCTCGATAGAGCAAAGGTTTTGGTCAAGAAACTTGTCGATGGCACGCAGCCTCAAGTTTTATGGACAGACGAAAAACTTTTCACTGTTCAAGCTGTCCATAACCATCAAAATGACAGGATTTGGCTTCCAGACATAAACATGGTCCCAGTTGAGCGTCGCAGCTCTTTCAGAAGACAAAAACCTGCCTCCGTAATGGTATGGGCAGGCGCAACATCAAAAGGGCTGAAAACTCCTCTCATATTCATTGAAGAAGGGGTCAAGATAAACCAGACCGTCTATAGGCGAATGCTGGAGGAGAAAGTCCTTCCCTGGGTCCAAGAAGTAGTCAGAGAACAAGGAGTTACTCTTCAACAGGACGGTGCAACCTCCCACACGGCCAACTCAGTTCAAGCTTGGTGTCGATGCAATTTCAAAGGTTTTTGGGAGAAAGAGCTTTGGCTGCCGTCTTCACCAGACTTGAACCCTATGGATTTTGGGTTATGGTCTATTTTAGAGACAAAAGCCTGCCGTACTTCTCATCCAAATCTGGACTCTCTAAAGCGAAAATTGACATCGGCATGGGACGAAATTGACCCAGAAGTGGTGCGTGCCACATGTGCCCAGGTTCTGCCACAACTTCGGAAAGTAATCAAAAACAAAGGGGGTTATATTGAATAACTTGTATATTTTCTGAAAGCTTATTAAATTTACTATCTTCACAGCATATAACTTGTTTCATTTGACCTAATTATAAGTCCGAAAGATGAGTTTTTATTTGTGCACACTTCGCTGAATCACCCTGTATTTATTAAAAAAATAGTTGCTAAGTGGATATGTCACCTAAAACCAAAGCATAAGATTCATGGTCCATGACTACCTGAAGATGTCTTTGCACTGTCTAGAGCAGCATTTGTCAAAACTAATTGGTTTTTGAAAGCTTATCATATGTCCCAATCTTGAGTTCTTGTCCTGGTGTCCAACCTGATGCATCCCTGAAATTTTCAATTTGAAGAGAAGACTTTTTTTTTTATAAGATCACAACTTTTTTGAGACAAAAATTGAGAAATCAGAGACAAATTCAAACTGAAGACACTTTTTTTAAGAAATCACTACTTCAGAACAATTTGTTTTTTATTTCAGATTCTCTAATTTGAAAATATGGTAACCCTAGGTTTACAAGTACATCATAGTAAGCTTGCATAATCTTTATATATTTTTAAAAAGTTTTTACATTTTCATTACATATGTTATGCTCTGTTTTGACACTAACTTTAGGCAGTCTTACTTTTTTGATATGTAAAATATAATTCCATTTATATTCTTGAAAAATTTGTAATTAGATATTTTTGACTTAGTGTCCTGTAAGCTAAATGATAAGATTAGAAGTTTTATGAATAAAAAGTTCCAGAAACCCTGGTATAAGGCATCAACATTTCATCAGCAAAGTCCAGAAGCAAAAGAGACTACAAAGAGCATGGATACGAATTCAAATAATCAGAGAGGACACCAAGGTTGGAGAGATTGTTTTTTGCAATGAGAAGTTTTCTCCATTAAAGCTAAATTCAATCAAAGGAATGATAAGGGTGTTTGCAAAAGCATCAAAAGATAAAGTTCAAAAAAGTTGTTACCAAAGCTTGCAAAAAGGAATGGTTTGGGATGCCATTTTGGAAATATGAAAGTCTGCTTTCTTTTGCTTTTAAAGATTCAAAAATTAATACTGAGAGCTATTTGGCTGGTATTATGATTCCAGTGCTTACTGAAGTCCAAAAGCACTTTAAAACCTGGAAATGGATATTCCAACAGAACGGAGCTGCTTCTGACACAAGAGTGGGGCAAAACCAATTTGCCCCTTTTGTTGATTAAGATTTTGGGCCTCCATCTTCTTTACATCTTAATCCTATTGGTTATTTTATATGGTCTCTTTGTGAGATAGAGATATATGTAAAAACCCACAAAACCCTGAATGGTCTAAAGCAGGGGTGTCCATCCTGTGGTCTGCATGAGCCTTTTGGTGTGGTCCACAAAGGCATTTTTAAGCAGATGATCAACCATCTTGAATTATCGCAATGTCTTCAAACTTTCTCAACCTGTATTGCGCAAGAGATTCCCAAGTGTGCCGCAAAACCTTTTGAAAAACAGTGGCCAACCTACAGATAAGAGTCATTTAATTGACAAAAGGGTCATTTTAATTCATCCAGAATTTCAAAATTTTGGAACTATAGGATTTAAGATTTTGCTTGTTTTTAAATATGTGATTCTCTACAAAATTCTAAGATTTTAACACTAGTTTTACAAAAATAAGTCAAATGGTTTTTGTTTTATGACCATTTTTGTTTTTTCACAACTAGATAGAGTTTTGGATGGTGAGCAACACTAAAATGATTATATATCTTAAAGTGCTGATCCAATTTCAAAAAAAATGTGCTCTACCCCCTTGTTTTTCAGGGTGAGCTTTTCATTAAAATAACTTAAATTAAGCTCAAGACATTACTTTTTGTGCTATTAACAAGTTTGGGTACCTAAACTGATACCCCGATTTCACCATGTGGGCAAGCAATTTTGCCTCTTTTGATGAGTTATCAAGTATAACAAAGAAAAATTTAATTCAAAAATGATAGTTAATTTGCTAATATATTTAGCCCACAAGGTAATTTTACACTTCAAAGCTTTATGCAAAATGTTATTTTTCCTTTAAAAAGCTGTGTACTAAATTTATATGTGAATTATTTTTTTCAGATAGATTAGTAAATTAGACATAGAAAATTGTAATTAATTAAAAATATTTAAATGGCACTTGATGCATGCTCTATTGGTATTTTCTGCAAAGACAGCAACAGCTGTCACAAAACCAGAAAAGCAGAAAAGTTGGCTTAGATTTGATACAAAATTTGACTTATGAAGAAAAAGAATGTTTACTTTGGCAATCAAATGTGCAAAGGATGAATGCTTCTCAAGATACCACTTTAACTGTTTGCTATCACCACAAAATGGCTTTTCTTGCTAAATTTACATGCAAGCAAATGTCTTGTTGCAATTTATTTGGAATTTATACTGGATTTTCAAAAGCAAAGGGTACTTCAGTAATTGATTTGCAGACTGCCAAGAATCTGGAAAACAAATTTCCTGAAATAGTACCAGGTTTGAAATTCTGTCCAAAATGTCTTAAGCTTTCTAAAAACACACTTGCAGACAGCACCAGTGGTAGTTCAGAATGTAAAAATGAATTAATTTCCTATAACACAAATACATTTGAATGTCAATCTAATAGCAAATCTAATGTCAGTAGTGTTTTAAATGTAATGGGAAGCTCTGCATTGAAACTGCATGGATTAGACAATTGCAAAAAAGTAAAAGCTTGCAAAAGAAAAGTTGAAACAATTAAAAAAAGTTGATAGTACACTTGAGCATTGCCACAAGTCTTGACCAAAGTTTTCTAGATGATGACACAAACGATGCAGAAGTTGTCAGTTCAAAAAAGTTGAGACAAGATTCTGAAGAGTATAATTCAATGTTGAATGCATTTAAATTTAAATTTAATGACAATCACACAACATATGATAAAAAAATCCAAATTCTTACTCTTATGCCAGAAAGCTGGAGCAGGAATAGAATTGTAAATTTTTTTGGAAGAAATAACTGTTCAGAATATGCAGTAAGAAAGGCTGTGGAGACAAAAAAAAATTTTGGCATTTTGGGAAAACCCAATTGAAAGCAAAGAAGTGACATTACTGATGAAGTGAAACAATTGGTAAAAGAAGTGTATGAAGATGATGAAACTTCACAAATAATGCCAGGTGCCAAAGATAAAGTGAGTTTGGGGAACAAAGTCTATGCTCAAAAGCGCTTGATGTTATGTTCTATTAAGGAACTCTTTAATTGTTTTGTGACCAAATACCCAGAGGCAAAAATTAAATTAACATCCTTCTACAGCTTGAAACCAAAATGGTGCATTCAACCAGGAAGATCAGGTACCTACACAGTATGTGTGTGTGCCATTCATTAAAATGTTCTTTTGCTTGGTGATGCCATCAATAAAAAGTACAAAGTTTTATTCCACATCTTGTGTGTGATATTCAGAACAAGATTTGCATGGTTCACAGATGCCCAAACTGTCCAGGAATTGTTAATTTACATGAAAAACTGGATGAAATATTTTCAAATTTGGAGGCAAGTGAGCCCATTCAATTCCAAGAATGGCAATCCACTGATTGAACACAAATAATATCACTTTTTTTACCTTTAACAGAGTTTGTACAACTACTGGCTGAAAAACTGGATCTTTTCACAGCACACTCGTATATAGCAAAAGCCCAAGCAACTTATTTTAAGCACCAAAAAAAGACTTTGAAATCAAATAAATGTTTGATACTGGCTGATTTTGCTGAAAATTACCACTTTATAATTCAAGACAAAATTCAAAGTTGTCACTGGTCAAAGGAGTCCTGCACATTACATCCAATTTGCATTTACATTCTTTGCAATGGTACAATACAACCTCTTCCTTTGTGCTTCATTTCTGATGACCTTGGGCATGATACAGCTTTTGTGTATTACTTGCAATCAATATTATGCAACTATCTTCAAGTTACTTATCCACAGGTAATTAAGGTTGAATATTTTTTGGATGGATGTGCAGCTCAATATAAAAATTATAAAAATCTTTTAAATCTTTCTTATCATAAATCTGATTTTGGTCTAGATGCCACTTGGTCCTTTTTTTTGCAACAAGTCATGGCAAGTCTCCTTGCAATGGTATTGGTGGTGTGGTGAAAAGAAAACTTGCCATTGAAAGTTTGAGTAGACTGCATAACAATCAAATTTTAAATGCTAAAGATGCTTTTTTTTATTGCAATGAAAATATACTTGGAATTAAGTTTTTTTATGCTGAAGCAAATGAAGTAAGGTTAGTTAAGAGATAATCTACAAACAAGATTTCAGAAAGAAAGCACTGTTCCCAGCACAAGAAGTTTTCATTTTTTTTCATCAAATGCTGTTGGCTCCATTAGCTACAAACGAGTGTCAAGTGATTGCCAGTTTTCAGAAATTCATAATTTTTTTAAAACATTAGTCAATGTAACCATAAATGACATTAAAATCATGTCATATGTTTCATGTATTTATGATGCAAAATGGTGGGTAGGTCTGGTTGAAGAAGTTGACAAATGCAACAATGACATTTTGGTTAATTTTATGCACCCATTTGGACCATCTAAAACATTTATTTGGCCTCAACGAGAAGATAAATGCTATGTAAATCTTTCTTTTATTTTGAAGATTTTAGACAGTCCTGCAACAGCTACTGGTCGAACATACTTTTTTTCAGTAAAGAATATAAAGGATGTAAAGCACAATTATTCTGCTGCTATATCCAATTGAACACACCATTTGCAATTTCATTAAGTGTTATGACGTTTTAGTAATAAGTAAAAAGTGTTTATAAATATATGTCATTAGAATAACATGTTTAATTGCGTAAGAGTGTGTACGATTTTGTTGCTTCTGTTTTACAATGATTAGAGATGTGCTGAAGCTTTGGTTTCAGCATGCTGAATCTTTGGCACTTTTACTGAAGTTTCAGCTTTGGCTGAAGTCAAAGGTACTTTTTCCCAAAGCTTTGGCCTCAACAAGCAATTTTCCATTGTTGTAAGATCCTTACGCCTGATAGCTGATATCGTTTATTTAGTATATCAAATACACAGCTTATTACAAAATCACACAAAAAAGCTATTGTTACTCTGAATTTAAAAACTTCTTGTGTGTTTGAGTGCTCAAAAATGTGTGTTGTAAAATGTAAATAATGTTGTTTTATAATTAGTCAGTAGCTAATTAATTATATTTCTAAAGTGTATATTGTATTATATAATTATTTTAAACAAATGTTGAAGCTTCAGTTTTGGCAAAATTCTGGCTTTGGCACATCCCGAACAATGATCACAACATTAAGTCTTTGCATTAAATGCTTTTCTTGTATAATTAGGGTTATATTGGTTGCTGTGCTGTTTTCTGTTTTAAGTGGAGTCATCACTGTAGGTAAGCAGCATAAAATAAGAATTTGTCATAAAGTGCTTCTTTTAAGGGCACAACAGAAATCATTCTGATCAACTAAAGATTTAGCTTCTGTCCTTTTGCTCACATTTTAAAGTCCCATTAATGTATTACTGTGTCCCTAGTTAACCCTTTGAAGCAGTGGTTTTAAACTGGTATATGCTTTTGGGCTAAGTGTGCCTAATAAGGTTGAGACATTTAGCATGTAGTATTGCTTTGATAGACTGTGAGTAAATTCAAGCATATCTTTACAAAATCTATGAATTGGCCATCACTATTAATCTTCATATAAACATAGCAGCAAATTACCATCACACTTTTTTACATCCAGACCCAGCTGAATATGGCATAACTTCATCATTTAAATTTAACAATGAAACACAACTGAAATAAAACACCCAAAAATTCTTGGAATTACTCTAGACCCAAAACTAACATTTTCACAACACAAAAATGTCACCACCATTAAAAAAAATACATAGCATTTTGAAAGCACTCTTATGTAATGGAGCAAACAGAAAGAACTAATCATCTCAAAATTTTGAAGCTATCACTCACCTCATTTTGAGAATATGCAAACACCATATGAAGCCTTATATCAAACACCAACATCAAAAAACTGCAAAACATTCAAAGCATAACTTTACACATTGCTTACTGGCTTCACAACAGATATAAATACTCAACATCTACACAACAAAACCAAGGTCCTTCCAATGGGCACCAATCTAAAACTTCATGTGACTCAAACAAAAACACACCTTTTATATGATCTTAATACACATTAACATTCATCCAAAAACATGAAAATCACAATTTTTTATAACAGTAAGCACACTAACATCATCATCTCAGAATCAGATCTAACACACAAAGAATATATAGAAAACCTCAAGCACATTTGGAATACCGTCACCTCACAATACCTTAGTTCCAGAAAAAACAGCAAAGTTACTAATTCCACACTCTATGATATTCATTTAACAGAACAATCATTACAACATTATATGCATACAAAACTGGCACAGCTCAGAGCCAACAAATCAATACTCTAGCAAAGTTACATACACTAAACCTTGATACTTACACATCTTTAATTAGTAAATCACATATTAAGTTTTGAAATGTAGCAATGTCAGTATTGCTTTGGGGTAGAGGGTTCCTTGCTTGTTCCTTGTAACTTATAATTGAAAGCAAAATTGCTTGCCCACATTGGGAAATCAGGGTATTTGCTAGGGTGCCCAAAACCACATATAGCACAAAAAATAATGGTTTTAACCTTATGTTAGTTATTTTATCAGAAACCTCATCCTCAAAAACATGGGGGTAAAACTTGTTTTTTTTTTAAATTTGATCAGCAGTTTATGAGATGTAATTGTTTTAGTGTTGCTCGCTAATACAAACTCCACCTAGTGGTGGTAACATAAAAATTGCTCTAAAATAAAACTACTTGACCAATTTTCATAAAATTGGTGTCATTTTGCTTGGAATTCTTTAAAAAATCACATATATATGAGCTAAATCTTAAACCCTATGGTTTTATGGCCTGGATGAATGGTAATGAAATGACCCAAAATAAAGCCCTTAGGCAGAGTGAAGATTTATTAGGCAGAGTGTATTTTTTTAGAAAACACATAATTTGGTGATAAAAATTGCAAATTAGAGGCTGATTCTGAATGAAGACTTTTTTTTTAGAGAACACCTATTTTGGGAACAGAAATTTCTAAACTAACTTGCATGAGAACATCACTTTGATTACTGCAGTGATTGTGGCCCGAAATAAACTTACACACAAATATTTGGCCCACAACGAGTAAAAGGTTGGCCATTTCTGGTCTAAAGCAATCTCTTCTTCATGCATGGGCCAAACTGATCCCGAAACTGCGCATGCTGCAGTCATTTGTTTTTTTAAACTCTTCAGTCTGTTGCTAAGGCCAAAGGAGGTTATATTAAAAGGATTTTTACAAATGGTAAAGAAATGTTCAAAATGATAAAAATAGTTTTTTATTTGTAAAGCACTGCTTGCATCTGTTTGGATGTATGTATCTTAGTCATATTTTTCCCAATTGTCCTCAATGTATGTTTAAACCTTCAATATGTGAAATTTTAAACAAATTAAAATAAAAATACTAAAAAAGAGTTGTGTGGTACAATAAAACAAATGCTGTCTTGAAAAGGATGAACATAATAATAGTAGACAAAACAATAAACAAAAAAATATTCACATTCAAAAGAATCAAGATAAATTGATTCCAAAGCTTCAACTTCATCTCTTTGCTCTTCATTGTGAATACCCATTCTTTGTTCAAACCATTAAGTTTACTTTAAAAAAATACAATTAGTTATTTTCATAATCAGATCAATTTTTGAAAATAAGATTTAAGAAAATTTCTAACCAGGGCTGACATTTATATGTGGCATAATTTTATGTTAATTTACAAAATATTTCTTTGCAAAAACATTTTTGAAAGCAATCCAACATTTTTACATTTTTTGCAAAAACACTTTTAGTTGAAAATTAAATTTTACAATGCAATTACACTCAATATAATATAAAGACATGCTGTGTAATAAAAATGGTAGATTTGAAATTCTCAGAAATAAACTTTTTTGTTTTAAACAATACTGGCATTAAACAATTTGTTTTAAGCAATGTTTAAGATGATTGATTTTCAGCTAGTTGTTCGGTGCAGAAGGAGTGTTTTTTGCTGCTGTCGAAAAATTGGAAAATTGAGTTTAATTAAGTTACTAATACAGTCAAAAATATAACAGAATAGCTTTTCAGCACTTCAAAATTATTTTGGTGCTAGATACAAAGTTAAAGACAATTTAAAATCATTAATTTAAACAAGTTTTTGAAAACTAGTTTTGATCTTTTGTGATTAACAGTTCTGTCTGCCATATTTAAGTTAATTATTACGTAATAAGTAAATCTAATTCTCTCTCCAAATTCAAAAATAGCAGGCAAAGTTATGGCAGGTAAAGGTAACAAAAACAAAAGCAATAAAGATGAATCAAGCGCTAGTCCTGGTCGCAATGAGAAAAGCAACTTTACTGAAGCTGATCGACAAAAATTATATAAAATTTACGATACGGTTGCAAGCCTGACTAAGCAAGTTTCTAAACTGCAAAAAAGACTGAAGAAAAGTGACCAAAAAATTGAGGAACTGAAAACAGAAAATGAAAAACTCAAACAGGTCTTAAACATAAACACTCTTGAGATTGACAATTTGCAGCAATACTCCAGAAGAGAGAACATAAGAATTCATGGCATACCTGAACCTAAAGATAAGAAGGATGACGGTGAAAAAGTGGTTGTCGAGTTGGCTGAAAAGCTGGGTGTCACCCTAGAAAGCTATGATATCCAGCGGGCCCACCGTTTGGGTAGAATGAGATCACCAAGGGCGAAACCGCGTCCTATAATTGCCAGGTTTGTAAAATATAAACATAGAAACGACATCTTGTTTTCAAAATCGAAACTAAAAGAATGCAATGATGAAAAATTTAAAAACGCGTTTATTACTAAAGATTTGACGCCACTTCGCTCAAAACTCCTGAATTACGTGAAAAATGACTGCGAAAGAAAATTCGTTCTCTGCCACACATACAATGGCAGAATTCGAATGAAGAAGTCTGCTCTTGAACAAGGTGTCCAAACTGATGGAAGCAAAGATGAGGGTACTGGTAACTGGATAGTGATTTCGTCTCCAGAGGATCTATTTCGACTTGATATTAATGTGGACTTTGCCAAGCTGGACTACAAACCAATGCTTTTCAATGAGGTTAGTCATTGTGATAGTGAAGGTTCTAGCAGCGAAAGCCTTGAATAGGCCTAGTTGTCTGCAACTTAAAAAACGCAGTCTCAGTATGTATAATTGTATTGCAAAATCTTGATAAAATGGAGAACCAAACAATTTGTATTGTGTGTGCAAAAGCTTGCTTAACTGTAAATGACCACATAACTTGCACTGACTGCTCGCGTAGTTTGCACAAAAGTTGCTTGACTTCTAAAGTCAGTGATGCTTCATTTACAAACAAAAAACTTGTCAGCAGCTGTTTGCTTTGCGACTCACGAGCGGTAGATGCAAGTTTTGACAAGCATTTTGATTCAACAAGACCTGATAACTTTACTTTAGGAATTTGTAATGAAAATTCAAATTATTGCGACTTTTTTAACAATTGCGAGTATTATGATATTTCGTCGTTAAATAATGTGGTAAAACATAAAAAAGATGACTTATTCATCATGCATTTTAACATGCGAAGTTTACAAAAAAATATTGACAAGCTTATCACTCTTTTGGCCAATCTTTCTAAAACGCCAGATATCATTGCAATATCAGAAACAAAAATTACTTATGGTCAACCAATAGTTAATGTTGACATTACTGGATATGATTTCATTCATTGTGATAGTATTACAAAAGCTGGTGGGGTTGGCTTTTACGTAAAACAAACTTTACCTTACAAACAAAAAACTGAAATAAATATTGAATTAAATTTTGTGGAAAACATGTGGATTGAAGTTAAAACTACCACAGGGCCGATAGTGATAGGGGTAATTTATCGACATCCCATTACACTTGTTAATGACTATGAATGCTTTACCACAAATTTATGTGATATTTTTGCTGAACTACGTGCCAGTAATACGGTTTTTTACACTGTCGGTGACTATAACATTGACTTAATGCAAATCAATGTCAATCAAAACTTTCAAAAGTATGTGAATGATATCTTGAGCACCTCAACCAAATGTGCCATTGATCTCCCGACTCGCGTAACAGATCACTCAAGAACATTGCTCGACCACGTTTACGTGAACGATCCAAAACACTTAGACACTAGTGGTGTACTCTTGTGCGATTTGAGCGACCATATGTTTACATTTGTTTGTATTTCTGCCAAAAAGTCTCGTGTTAAAAGCACAAAACAGTTTCTAATTCGAGACATGAAAAAATTTAAGTTAGAAGATTATTTAATGACACTTGGTAATAATTTAAATGCTGCCAACCTAGACAGCATTGATTTGGTTCATGATGCTTTTGATAAATTTGAAGAAGTGTTTAAAAACACGGTAAATAAATTTGCCCCTCTGAAAAAAGCTTCAAGAAGAGAAAAAAAGCTCAGTAAAAAACCATGGCTCTCACGTGAACTACTAAATTTGATCAAACAAAAAAACAAACTTTACAAACAATTACACAAGAAATTTGATAAAGACATTTTCAAAAATTACAAAAAACAAAGAAATGCTTTAAATCGAAAAATTATGAGTGCTAAAGAAACGTACTACAAGGATTTGATTGACGACAACACAAGTAACTTCAGTACGCTGTGGAAAATTATTGGTGAGCTGGCCAATTTGAAGAAAACCAAAAATACATTTCCCAGTGAGATAGTCACCGACAGTAATGTATCAGTATCAGTATCAGTATCAGTATCTTTTATTTCTGCTCCGCCACAAGAAAAACAGAAAGAAATAAACAAACATATAGGACTATAGCAGAAGAAGAAAAAGGAAGAAGCAACAAAACGTTAAACGTTATAGCATGCAGACAGTAATATTTGATATAGTAGTTATAAGAATGGTGCATGGTTGCAACACCTTACATAGAAAAGCAGATAAATACATAGAACAAATAGAATTATAAGATAGGGAAAACATACTAGGAGACAAAAAAGAAAAGCGCGACAAAGCAAGACGTACCATGTATTTGAGGCATTGTTGCGTGATAGATGATCCTCAAAAAATTTGTGAAGCTTTCAATGTTCATTTTGCGACAATGTGATAGATGATCCTCAAAAAATTTGTGAAGCTTTCAATGTTCATTTTGCGACAATTGGAAAAAAAATAGGGAAAAATATTAAATCGCTTGAATCAACCTCTCCTCTATTACCCAATTCACCTAATTCGTTCTTTTTCTCTCCTGCTACTCCTGAAGAGATTTACTCACTTATTGGCAATATAAAAATAAAAAAGGCAGTTAGAGAAAACGACATAGACAATAAACTGTTAAAATTAAGTAATACAGTAATCTCTCCATTCTTAAGCAGCATTTTCAACTCCTGTATCCAACAAGGAGAATTTCCTAATTCCTTGAAGATTGCAGAGGTGGTTCCTGTTTTCAAAAAAGGAGATTCTAATTTGCTGACAAATTATCGTCCGATTTCGATCCTTTCCCAAATCAGTAAAATTTTTGAAAAACTTATATACAATAGAATCAACAATTATCTAGAAAAATATCATTTAATTTCTGACAAACAATTTGGTTTTAGACAAAACTCTTCTACGTCTCATGCTATCAGCAATATTTATGAAAAACTAATACAAAATTCTGATAAAAGAATGTACATTTGCTGTATCTTCCTTGACCTCACCAAAGCCTTCGATACTGTGAATCACGATATTTTGCTGCACAAAATGAAAAATTTTTATGGATTTCGGGGATTGGCTTTTAAACTGATGCAAAGTTACTTGAGCAACAGAAAACAATATACAAAAATGAATAGCTTTATGTCCGACCGGTCAAAAAGTGAATACGGTGTGCCACAAGGCTCTTCCCTTGGGCCGCTACTTTTTCTTCTGTACATCAATGACCTTCCTTTGGCTAGTCTGTTTGACACCATTTTGTTTGCCGATGACACATTCTTAGCCCTGTCAGACCACAACCTATTTAAACTACAACACAGAGTGAACATTGAACTGAGTAAAATTGATCTCTGGATGAAACAAAACAAACTTCAGCTGAACTATTCAAAAACTCATTATTTATTGTTTGACAAGCAACTCAATCGCTCATGTTCTACAAACTTTAATGTATCCTTAAATTCAATTAAAATAAAACGAATTAGATCGGTAAAATATTTAGGAATTTATTTTGACGAAAACCTGAATTGGTCTCGTCACATTCAACATCTATCGTTACAACTAGCTCGATATTCTGGATTGATGTACAGAATTCGAACATTTTTAGATCTGAAGACTTTGTGCATGCTTTACTACTCGCTTATTTACAGTCGTATTCAATATGGAATAGTCACATGGGGTACAGCTAACCAAAAACTAATGCATGAACTTAACGTGAAACTAAATAATATAGTTCGTACCATAACTTATAGTAGCAAATATTGTCCAGTAACCTCTCTATATAAAACATTGAATTTTTTGAAATTAGATGACATTTATCGACTTGAACTAGCCAAATTCATGTATCAGCTTCATAATAAAAAATTTAAGACTGCACTCAAAGACTGCTTCGTTGATATCACAAAAATTCACAGTCATAATACTAGAACAAAACACAACCTAGTATACTTTAAACCTCGCGTTCAAACGTCAGCAGGTAAAAAATCTCTGGCGTACAGAGGAACTGAATTATGGGGAAAAGTTAAACCTAAAATAAAGGAATCGTCGTGGATATCATTCAAAAAAAAGATTAAACAAAAAGCAATTCAATACTACATATTACATTAACTCTTTTTGATCTAGTTTCTGGATATATAAATTTTATGCTGTTGTTTCATTGTGTATCAATTTTCGTGTCGTATACTTGTTAAACTGAATTTTGTCTGATTTATTCTTGCCGTCGCATTAGTTGAACTTATCAGTGTAAACATACAACAATGTTAAGTTATTTACTATATCATTTCTTCTACTTTGGCTAAATTCTATGTTTTGTTTTGTTTTGTTTTGTTTTTTTTTTCCGTTTTTTTTATTTATTTTTTTTTTATTCTTTTCTTCTCTGTCAGGAAGCATCTTGGATTAAAAAACTTTCGGGTTCGTCGATGCTTCCTGGCCTGAACAAGTGTACTGTAATTTGATTTAAATGTGTTGTTTTGCATGCGTTCTAATTGATCAGGCGAATAAACTGTTTTCTATTCTATTCTATTCTATTAAGAACCGAGCAAGTTAAGAATTCGCCCTCGCTGCTTGAATCTCTTTTTTCTAATTTTTGAAATCTCTCGTTTTCAACTCGCTTCTCTCTCTCTCGTTCTGTCTCACTCTTTCTCCCTCTGCTCGCTCTTGCTCTTTACAAGAAGTGAAATTGTAGAGCTGGGCGAATGCTTTACAAGATGAAAATAACCGCGGTTGGGCGAATAATTTACAAGGAATACATTTTGTTTTTTCAAACAACATAATCTTATCCATCAAGGAATATTTTGCAAGCAACAACAAATAAATTAATATGATGATAAAAAAGTTGTTATAATTTGTTTTTGAAAAATACAAAGTTTATCGCTTAGCCTACTTTACAAGAAATAATTAAAATCTATAGTTGGGCTAAATAAAATAATACTTTTTTTTACTTAAAATTTTATCAATAATAAAGTTATAAACTCGTTTTTAAGCCATCATTCTCGATGGTGTTAAAGATTGGCGAATAATTTACAAGAAGTAAGAGCTGGGCGAATGCTTTACAAGATGAAAATAACCGCGGTTGGGCAAACCATTTACAAGAAATACATTTCGTTTTTTCAAACGACATAAACTTATCAATCAAGGAATACTTTGCAAGAAACAACAAATAAATTAATATGATGCTAAAAAAGTTGTTAAATTTTGTTTTTGAAAAAAACAAAGTTTATCGCTTAGCCTACTTTACAAGAAATAATTAAAATTTATACTTGGGCTAAATAAAATAATACCATTTCTTGTTGTTTTAAAATTAAAATTTTATCAATAATAAAGTTATAAACTTGTTTTTAAGCCATCATTCTCAATGGTGTTAAAGATTGGCGAATAATTTACAAGAAGTAAGAGCTGAGCGAATGCTTTACAAGATGAAAATAACCGCGGTTGGGCGAATAATTTACAAGCAGGGGCGTTGGAGTTTTTTTTTCCAGGTGGGCAAATTTCAAAAAAAGGGCACTTTTTGTTAAAAAGGCACTCCAACAAAAGTCGATTATAGCAACCATGTCGCAATCAAATTAGCGTATTCTCTAAAAAAAGGTCTTCACTTGTAGTCGATCTCCAATTTTCCTGTTTTCGCCCCAAAATCATAGTGTTCTCTAAAAAAAAAAGGTCTTCACTTGTAATCGATCTCTGATTTTCCTATTTTGTCCCAAAATCAAAGGTCTTCACTCAAAATCGTTCTTTCACTCTAAACAAACATCTGCCTCATTCGCCTCACCCAAAATCCATCACTACCTAAAACTTACGATTTTCGCAACTTTCATTATTGTACCATGATTTACGGATGTCTTTAATTTTAGAAACATCGTTGCATTTGATGGTGATCGAGATTACATAGGTTAAATGTAGAGCAGATCTAAAAATATTTCTGTAAGACAAATTTCAAAAGGCACAATCTGCCCCCCAGTGCCCCCGTGTTTTCAGAATATGAAAAGGCAGGGGGGCAATTGCCCCCCCCTGCCCCCCCGCTTCCGGCGCCCCTGTTTACAAGGAATACATTTTGTTTTTTTCAAACGACATAAACTTATCAATAAGCGAATACTTTGCAAGAAACAACAAATAAATTAATATGATGCTAAAAAAGTTGTTATAATTTGTTTTTGAAAAAAGAGTTTATCGCTTAGCCTACTTTGCAAGAAACAATTAAAATCTATAGTTGGGCTAAATAAAAAATTATATTTTTTTTTGTAATTAAAATTTTATCAAAAATAAAGTTATAAACTTGTTTTTAAGTTTTCATTCTCGATGGTGTTAAAAATTGACGAATTCTTTACAAGAAGTAAGAGCTGGGCGAATGCTTTACAAGATGAAAATAACCGCGGTTGGGCGAATAATTTACAAGGAATACATTTCATTTTTTTCGAAAGACATAAACTTATCAATCAAGGAATACTTTGCAAGAAACAACAAATAAATTAATATGATGATAAAAAAGTTGTTATATTTTGTTTTTGAAAAAAACAAAGTTTATCGCTTAGCCTACTTTACAAGAAACAATTAAAAACTATAATTGGGCTAAGTAAAATAATACTTTTTTTTATTTTTTTAATTTAATTTATCAATAATAAAGTTATAAACTCGTTTTTAAGCCTTCATTCTCGATGGTGTTAAAAATTGGCGAATAATTTACAAGAAGTAAGAGCTGGGCGAATGCTTTACAAGATGAAAATAACCGCGGTTGGGCGAATAATTTACAAGGAATACATTTCGTTTTTTTCAAACGACATAAACTTATCAATAAGCGAATACTTTGCAAGAAACAACAAATAAATTAATATGATGATAAAAAAGTTGTTAAATTTTGTTGTTGAAAAAAACAAAGTTTATCGCTTAGCCTACGTTACAAGTAACAAATAAAAACTATTATTCCCGATAAGCATGTGGTTGCAAAAATCATGGAGCTTGTTCGAAAGGAAAGTTGCACAATTACTACTGGTTACAACAAACAAAGCAGGCTTCGACGTGTAAAGTAGTGCGCTCATCAGGGATCGATCTTGGTTTCCCTTTTTTTACCATTTATACGTACAATTTGCCTTACGACTTTCACAAAAATTGCTAATGCAGACGCTCTTGCATTGTTGGACTCTTCTGAGAACTGGAACAAGTTGGAGGGACTTTAAGTTAAGACATGATTGCACTTTCAAGGTGTCTCCAGACTTTGAGGTTGATGCTCAGTCACGTTAAGACGGTGACCCGCTCTTCATGTAAATAACCAAGAGGCCAAACGTGAGCTGGAAGTCTACAATAGCAATATACGAGTACTTTTGTTATTTGTCTAACCTTATTTTATCTTGAGGTGAAACTTGACAGATCGCTCACGTTCCGTCACTATTTCAGAGGCGTTGCGCATAAAACTATTTTCGCGTGTCACGCTGTTGAAGCAACTTGTAGGTTCAGGATCGGGCAATGGTGCCCAAAACACTGCCCACAGCTGCCTTATCTCTTGTCTATTCAACAGCTGACAAGTTGCAGAGCACTGCAATAGATGCTGACTGCGGTTTATTCATTGGGTATCAAATGCCAGCCTAAAAGACTAAAATCTAGATGCTTGTTTGTGTCTGCTGTACAAAAATCGCTTAACAATCTTGCCAAATTAGTATCCGTGCGACTCAGTAGATGAATCATCTTAGTGTTTATACGAGGATATAAGCATAAACAATAAAACGATAATTTGTTTTATATTTAGCATTAGGACAATGTTTTTCAAACTGTGTGCCGTGAAAAAGATTAAAGTGTGTCGCAAAAGTTTCGTGTTTAAACAGAGAGCCATAGAGTCTTGGTCTACAGATGACTTATGTTTTTTATGTAATTTTAGTATTGCTAAAAATCTTAAATGTGGGCTGCTTCAGTAAAATGTAAAAGGAAAGAGGTCATTTGCATAAAGTTGTTTGTTTTTTGGAATTTTTAAAGTTAGGGACTCGAGGCAAGGATTTCCAAAAATTGGTGTTCTCTAAAAAAAAAAGGGTTTGGATCTTGTGTTTCCCTGATTTTCCGAAAATCATGGCGATCTCTAAAAAAAAGGTTTTCACTTCGATTTCATCTCATATTTCACTGTTTTTTTCCCGAAATCATAGTGATCTCTAAAAAAAAGTTCTTCACTTCGATTTAATTTCTAATTTCGCTATCTATCTTTCAAAATCATAGTGTTCTCTAAAAAAACATATACAGCAAATGAAACTATATGCGTTATTTTCAAGGGGAGGCCCGAGGCAACTGCCTCGTTCGCCTTACCCTATATCCAACCACTGCCAGTATCAAAACAATTTTGTCGGCACACCCTTTCATTAGGTGTTGCTGCTATCATATATTAAATATAATTTTTGTATGTAAACTTGAAGAGTGTATTAAGTAGGCTTTCGCCTTCGTGAAGTAAATGTGCCGCAGGCAAACGCAGAATTTATTAGTGTGCGGTAGTGAAAAAAGTTTGAAAAGCACTGCATTAGGATACACGCACAAAACTGTTAATCACCGCCGGCATTTTGTGGATCCCCAAGGTATCCACACCAATACTATTTAAAATACTGTATGTAGGGCCAATTTAAGGGAAAACTTAGAAGAATGCAAGGATGTCGACGGACTTTTCTTGCTTTATACATTGACCAATTTTTGTGGAGGAGAAATAGAACCAAAGAGAGAGTATTGCCCGATATATTGCAAGCAATTACAAAGCAATATTTGCTGTAAATCTAACTTTTTGTGTTACAATTTTTGTTTGGGATAAATTTTTTGGATAAATAAAATATTGTTGTTCGTTGTTAAAACTGATGTTATTATGTAGAAATATCCAAAAAATTCTAGCACATAAAATAAAGATTTTTCATACATATAAGATTTTTATATTCATTCACATATAGCATTTTAGCGTTTAGTAAAAAGTAGACTTTGTATACTTTCGACTAAAACCAATAAATGGATGGAAAAGTAGTTGTTAACACATCAGCGCATCTCATTTCGGGGACATGCAGGTAGTGGCGATTATTTTATTTGCGCCAAAAATTGGCATGAAGTAACTTGGCTTGGAAGTCCGCAAAAAAATTTGCAAGCAAGTCCATCTAGCCGCAATCGACTCATTATTTGGGCTGCGGCAAGTTGTCCTAGGTCCGTCCGCATGCATTTAAGCACAACTCAGGGTGTTTTGGAATGGGATGGGACTATTTGGCGAAGCCGTTCTGGCGCAGCCATAAAGCTCCAGCCATTGTGGCAGTGTGTCGTTTTCTTATTCGTAAAATCTTGAAAATTTTAGGGTTTAAGGTTTAGGGGTTGGGTTAGGGTTAGGATGATTGATTATACTGTTTTATTCAAACCTTCCTGCTAGTTTTAAATACACTGGCGTCAAAAAGGGCGCGCCAAAACGGCTTTATCAAATAGTCCCCTACCCGTTTTGGAAACGCTGTTTCAAACGAGCCGAGTATTGGTTATGCGCTGGTAATGAAAGCACGAAGTTGGAATGTACTCTCATATTACTCCGTATTCGATCTATGATTCATTACTGAGTCTCAAGGATGCTAATTTGGCAAGATTGTTAAGCGATTTTTGTACAGCAGACACAAACAAGCATCTAGATTTTAGTCTTTTAGGCTGGCATTTGATACCCAATGAATAAACCGCAGTCAGCATCTATTGCAGTGCTCTGCAACTTGTCAGCTGTTGAATAGACAAGAGATAAGGCAGCTGTGGGCAGTGTTTTGGGCACCATTGCCCGATCCTGAACCTACAAGTTGCTTCAACAGCGTGACACGCGAAAATAGTTTTATGCGCAACGCCTCTGAAATAGTGATGGAACGTGAGCGATCTGTCAAGTTTCACCTCAAGATAAAATAAGGTTAGACAAATAACAAAAGTACTCGTATATTGCTATTGTAGACTTCCAGCTCACGTTTGGCCTCTTGGTTATTTACATGAAGAGCGGGTCACCGTCTTAACGTGACTGAGCATCAACCTCAAAGTCTGGAGACACCTTGAAAGTGCAATCATGTCTTAACTTAAAGTCCCTCCAACTTGTTCCAGTTCTCAGAAGAGTCCAACAATGCAAGAGCGTCTGCATTAGCAATTTTTGTGAAAGTCGTAAGGCAAATTGTACGTATAAATGGTAAAAAAAGGGAAACCAAGATCGATCCCTGATGAGCACACTACTTTACACGTCGAAGCCTGCTTTGTTTGTTGTAACCAGTAGTAATTGTGCAACTTTCCTTTCGAACAAGCTCCATGATTTTTGCAACCACATGCTTATCGGGAATAATAGTTTTTATTTGTTACTTGTAACGTAGGCTAAGCGATAAACTTTGTTTTTTTCAACAACAAAATTTAACAACTTTTTTATCATCATATTAATTTATTTGTTGTTTCTTGCAAAGTATTCGCTTATTGATAAGTTTATGTCGTTCGAAAAAAGCGAATTGTATTCCTTGTAAATTATTCGCCCAACCGCGATTATTTTCATCTTGTAAAGCATTCGCCCAGCTATTACTTCTTGTAAAAAATTCGCCAATTTTTAACACCATCGAGAATGAAGGCTTAAAAACGAGTTTATAACTTTATTATTGATAAATTAAATTAAAAAAATAAAAAAAAGTATTATTTTACTTAGCCCAATTATAGTTTTTAATTGTTTCTTGTAAAGTAGGCTAAGCGATAAACTTTGTTTTTTTCAAAAACAAAAACAACAACTTTTTTAGCATCATATTAATTTATTTATTGTTTCTTGCAAAGTAATCGCTTATGGATAACATTATGTCGTTGGAAGTGTGAACGGGCCTTAAAGCATTCGCCGAGCTCTACAATTTCATTTCTTGTAAAGAGCAACAGAGAGCAGAGGGAGAAAGAGTGGGAAATAACGAGGCAGAGAGTGTACGAGAGAGAGAGAAGCGAGTGGAAAACGAGAGAATTTAAAAATTAGAAAAAAGAGTTTTAAGCAGCGAGGGCGAATTCTTAACTTGCTCCAAAGATTGAACATGCCTTTGAGTTCATTGCCCTATGTCCAATACAGTTTTAACTAATGGTGTTTATGAGGTGTCAGCAATCAACATAGCAAATCCATCAGATATTTTTCTTTAAAATGGTCCATGGCCAAAAAGGTTGAGAACCACTGGTTTACCTGAATAAAGATGACAATGTGTGACGTCACAAATTAGTTTTTCGCACTTGAATGCTAGCTCAATGTAATTGATTACATTTGAGTTTTTCTCAATATAATTGATTACAATTGCTTGAAAAAGTCTAATCAATTGTAACCAATTATGATTACCCCATGTCTGATTGTAAAATATCAGTTTTATTTTTTTACTTGCAGTTTAGCATATTTCTAATTTGGCTCACTGTTTTAAGACTGATTTTAAGAAGAAAGAAAAGGTCTATGCTACTCATTACTAAGCTTTTTCAACTTTCTTTACCAGTCATTTCATGCCAAATGAACAAATGGGTTACACCAAATCTTTTATATTTTTATGAAATTTGGCACACTTGTAGATCTCACTGAAATAATAAGAATGCAAAAAAAAGTTTTTAAAAATTTCCATTATTTTTGAAGTTATGGTCATTTTAAAAAATGCCATTTTTGCTTGTTCTGCTCTAATACACATGCTTAAAATTTTATTAAAGTGACTTAACTTAAGTTGCTGTTGTAATGATTATTTGTAGAGATTGTTGGACTGTCCTATATTTTGTTATATACAGGGTTTTGCAGCTAAATTCAGACTGTTTTCAATTTTAAATATCTCAAGAGATGACTTGTCCGATTTACGTGAAACTTAAAATATTTACTTACACTTTTTATTTATACTAAACAGCATTGTTTTTTTCTGAGTGTCCAACACAAAGCCTCAAGAAATAACAAAAAGGCACACCATCATTGTGGCCCTCTGCACCGGCAGGACTGCTAAAGAGATTATTGATTTTTTCAATTACAACAAGGACCTTGTTTATAGAATTATAAAGCAATTTGAAGCTTGTGATGACCCTGATACCTTCACTGGAGAAAGGAAAACCCACAAGCAACGTTCTGATGCTATCAGGAGCCCCGAGTTTGTCACTAAAGTCAGGCAGAGGATCTAGGATGACCACTCCAAGTCCATGGTTGCCTTGGCCTTTGAAATAAACATTAACAAGTCCACAATCTCCAGGACAGTTGTTATGGACCTCAACATGAAAAGTTACTGCTTAAGGAAGCATCACTTGTTGACAGCTGCCCTAATGGAGTGATGGTTGATCAAGGGGACTGCTTTGCTCAATGAGCTAAAACATGGATTGTCTGGCCATGTCAGATTCTTTTCAGATGAAAAAGAATTTATCCAGGACAAGCTCCACAACCGACAAAATGATTGCTTCATCACTGACAACCTTGAAGAAGTTTCCATTGTGATGTCAACAAAGTTTCCTACCTCTGTTATGGTCCTGGGCATCATGTCAAGCAATGGAGATGTCATGCACCCTTACTTCTTCCCCGAGGGCCTCAGGGTGGCCACTAATGATTACATCAAGGTTCTGGAAACTGTGGTCAAGCCCTAGATGGTTGGAGTGGCTGGCAAAAGATCGTATGTCTTTCAACAAGACTCTGCGCCAGTGCATATGGCCCATATGACCCAGGCCTGGTTGTACCAGCAACTACCCCGCCACTGGCTGCTGAACCTCTGGCCAGCCTCCAGCTCTGACCTTAACTCATTGGACTATTATGTCTGAAGCGTTTTAGAGAAGAAGGTTAACTACCGCCCATACAACACCCAGCAGGAGCTCAAGGATGCTATAAGGGTGCCATGGACCACATGGACAGGATGGAGGTCAAGAAGGCCTGTTCCACCTTCTGCCATCGCCTTGAGGCCGTCATTAAGAAGGGCAGCCATATTGAATAATTTGATTATGTATGTTGTAACAAAGCTACCATATGAATTACAAGTAAATGTATCAATTGATGACAATTGTTTTATTTGAGCTTTTCCTATTTTGTTAAAATTAGTCAGTATTTAGCTGCAACACCCTGTAGTTATTGGTATCAGTGCTCCATAGTGACATCTTATTCTTTTGCAATTCAAGTTGCAATGATTATTTGTAGACATCAGACATTTTGTTAAAAAAGTGCTCTATAGTTATTAATATCAGTGTTCCACAGTGATATCTTAATTTTTGCAGTTAAAGTCACATTTAAAGTATATGAATGATACAGTACATACACTTATTGTTCCTGAGATTAAAGAATTAAGCAAATTTTGTGTAGCTTGATTTTTTTTAGATGAAACTTTGGTTGATATGCATGCATCAGCTTTTTTATGTCTTTTACTGCTTCCTTTTTCCCATGGGGTTTATGTTATTTTGCCTTTCTTAATTGATTCAATGCTATTTTTTGGAAAAAAATGTGTTACCCTTAAAAAAAATTTTTTTTGTAGTAAGCATCAAAATTAATTCAACTTTTTTGTTTGGCATGAAAGTGTATTGGTATAAAAATAGAATGGGTGAATTTCAGCTTTTAAATTTTAGACCCATTTTTTTATATGCCTTTAAAGTTCGACCCCTAAAAAATATAAAAAACAAATTCAAAGCTCTTTTATCATATAAAGTAATTTTTTTATGACTTTTTAAGCTATTTTTTGGACTCCTTGGGTCTTAAAACACCTGCCTAGCAATTTTCAGCAACCTCCTATGATCACAGGCTAAGAAAATAAAAATTAAATAAAATTTTAAGCATGTGTATTAAAGCAGAACAAGCAAAAATGGCATTTTTTAAAATGACCATAACTTCAAAAATAATGAAAATTTTTAAAAACTTTTTTTTGCATTCTTATTATTTCAGTGAGATCTACAAGTGTGCCAAATTTCATAAAAATATGAAACATTTGGTGTAATTTAAAAAAAAAAATTGCTCATTTGGCACAGAATGACCCTTACAGCAATCTATTAATCTATGGCACTATGCTGACAAGTTTGATTTAACAAACATTTCTACATCATCCATATGTCCTCACATCATGTTAAAAAAAAGGAAATTTCTAAAGTTATCCTATTTCATTCATCTTTAACAAACCTGCTGTGTTTGGTCAGCTGTAGCAATAGCCAGCCTTAGCAACCATTCTTTGTGGCTCATACCTACCCTGTACCTGTGAGCAATTTTGCCTAATCAGTCAGTACTCAACCTGTAACTGCCATTAAAAATCATGAAAATGAAAACATAAAAAATCAACTTCTCAGTGGAAGTAATTATTCATTACATGCCTCAAAATTAAAATTTTGCAAAATATAATTCATTTCCTCAAAACTAATTTTGCCTGTTCATATTCTTCTCCCCACTGACTTATCTGTACTCATATAGGCTTCTAGGTTGCATGGAAAATGCTTCCTGCTATAATTTTTTTATTGTTTGTTTTTGCCTGTTCATACTCAACAATTTTACTGCCTATTATTGTGCTACTCTAATGTGTAATCTCATGTACTCACAAGATTGTATGTTAGAGTATCACCTTTGTTACAATGTTTTTTTCTTATCAGCTTGATAAAAGTTGTGTTTAGCTGTTCTTTTTTATTCATTGATGCATTAAAGCACTGATATTTAATTTTAATGTTGATAATTGCTTTCAAAACCAGTTTGAGGTAGAATTTTTGTCTAATGGTTCTATTATTGTGAGTGACCATAAATCAGATATAGATAAATAAATTTAAGTAAATTCTAAAATAACTGCAAATGTTATTTTTGAATCCATGTTGCAAGGTTTAGTTTACATGATAGCCTGATAGCTTTTTTTAATTACCATATATCCCAGCATATAAAACAACTGTCAGATAAGATGAGGTACAAAATTATTTCGGTTTTCGGCATATAAGGCGACCGTCAGATAAGACGAGGTACAAAATTATATCGGTTTTTTGCATATTTCAGTGTATAAGGCAACCGACAGATCATACAACATTATATCGGTTTTATATATCATAAAGACTTTTATATTGATTGTATAAGATGACCCGTTTGGTTGTATAAGACATTTTTCAACTTTAAGGGTCGTCTTATATGCCGGAATATATGGTATTTCACTTCTTATGCTGTTTATCAAAAGCTCTTGGGACCCCTAGAAAAAAGTCAACAATCCCAAGTTGAAAACCACTGCTCTATGAGTTTATGGTAGTACTTTAGATGCTTTTCTGCAAGTCAGGCAGACATCTAAAGATAACATGAGATAACAGTAACAATCAATTGTTAGTTTGTTTTACCAAATGATTTAACATGAAACAAACTATTGTTGGAATGAAGTGCAGGTGTATTCAATCATTTTAAAATTGCTATGCAAAGCAGCCATATTGGATTTAGCATTTCTTTCTCAATTTATATACATTATTAAAACAAGACAAAACAAAACAAATGCCGAGTCAGCCTTGTTGAAATGAAGACACTAGTGGTTAGTTCTCAACCATTACAAATTGGTTACTTTTTGCTTTTTGTCAGATCAATACTGGGTGGTTTATTTGGTGGGAAAAGACTCATCTCTGGCTTCTCTGAAAAGTCAATTTTTAAGTTTACTCACAAAATGGATGCAGATTGTTGCTTCTCAGGGATAACATACGCAAACAAATGTTTTAGGCTAACTTAAGCTCTTATCAAGTTTCAAAATGAACTATTCATTTCTGACTAAAAAGATATAAATAGTATAAATGCTGACTAATTAAATTTATAAGGGTTATAATGATAATTGATTTTTTCCAAACTATTATGACTACACATAAGCAGTAAATTAAATTACATGAAACGTAAATAACAAAACAAGCAAATGTTTTAAAATGTGTTTGTTAATAAACAGATTAATACTTTATCATAGAACTGCACATAACCAGACACAATAGCTATTTTTTAAAAAAATTGTTAAGATTTAAAAAAATCATTACCTGCTCAAAAATTGAATGTTTTTCAACTGATTTAATTTTAACCCATAAACCTACTGGTTAATTATTATTTCATAAAAAAACTTGTGCAATAAAACTTTAGCTAAACATATAAGCCAAGTGTTTGCTTGGGATAACTTTTTAGTTACTTTGGTGATTTAACGTAGTTTAACTGCTAGTTAAGGTTGGTGCATACAAATTCTGACTTAGCCACAAAGATGGAAACTCACAATTAACTTTTAATCATGAGTTAACCAGCATTAATGTACCTGGCCCTAAGCCTTGAGTGCTTGATTTGCAGCAATACAGCTACAATAAAAACAAAAAATAAAGCATGCTTTCTGACCAACTCAGTTATAGTCGAGTTATTTTGATATTATACTCCCATTATAGATGGTATTATTTTGATATTGCTCTTTGATTAAAATTTTTTACAAATTACAGGGTGATTCACCGAAGTGTTGACAAATACTTTATGTGATTCACTGAAGTGTTGACAAATACTTTATTCCATTATTAACTTCGCATTACCTCTTCAGATTGTTATTATATATTCTAGAGTAAGTTTTCAATATCAATAAGAATATTTAATCTAGAAAAGTAAGATGGCAAAGACAGTAAATGACATTGTTGAAGGGTATTGCAAGAAAGGACTTCCACCTGCAAAAATTTTCCAGTTGATGAAGCGATTTGTGAGTCGTGGAGGTGTTTACAAGGCTGTGAAGAGGTTCAGGGAGACTGGAAGTTGTGCTCCAAGAATCAGAAGTACTCCTGAAAAACTCATCAGGACAAAGGAACTGATTAAGAAGGTCAGGGAGAGGTTGAGGCGGAACCCTTCAAGGAGCACAAGAAAACTGGCTAAGGACACCTCTGTAAGCGTGAGCACCATGCAAAGGCTTCTCAAGGATGATCTCCACGTCTACCTGTACAAATTTACCAAGAGGCAGCTCCTGTCAAACGCCACTAAGAAGAAAAGGCTTGATTGAGCTAAGGTTTTGATCAAGAGACTTGTTGTTGGCACGTGGCCTCAAGTGCTTTGGACAGATGAGAAGCTTTTCACTGTCCAAGCTATCCACAACCACCAAAATGACAGGATTTGGATTCCAAACAAGGACATGGTGCCAGTTGAACGTTGCAGTTCATTTAGGAGGCAGAAACCTTCTTCCGTGATGGTTTGGGCAGGAGTCACTTCAACAGGCCTGAAAACACCTCTAATCTTTATTGACAAAGGCGTGAAAATTAACCAAACTATCTATCGTCGGATGTTGGAAGAAAAAGTCATTCCCTGGGTTCAAGAAACAGTGGGAGAGGAAGGAATTACGCTTCAACAAGATGGGGCAACCTCCCACATAGCCAAAGCAGTCCAGCATTGGTGCAAGACCAATTTTAAAGGGTTTTGGGAGAAGGAAGTATGGCCCCCTTCTTCACCCGATTTGAACCCAATGGACTTTGGGATTTGGTCCATTCTGGAGCAAAAAGCTTGCTCAACATCCCATCCAAATATCAAAACCCTTAAACGAAAACTGAAGGCGTCATGGGAAGAAATTGACCCAGAAGTGGTGCATGCCACGTGTGCCCAAGTACTTCCACGTCTTAGGCGCCTTGTGAAAAACAAAGGGGGCTACATTGAATAATTTGAATTTTATGTGAAAGCCCATTAAATTTCCATTCTATCTATTAAAAACTTGTTTCTTTTGCCCTTATAGTAAGTTGGATAATTCAGTTTTAATTTGTCAACACTTCGGTGAATCACCCTGTATTAAATTTTATGTAGTTAAGTAATTAAAATTTAGACCTGCAAAAAATGATTAAATTAGTGACATTGGTGAAACTTTTGATAATATTAAAATAATTAAAATACAAGGGCTGTTTGAAAAGTAATGGGACTCTGCAAATAATTATTTTATTTCAAATACCATGTAAAAATTCAACTTATTTTGTTTCAAATACCATGTAAAAATTGCAACTTGTCTCCTTCAAAGTAATTTTTTTGAGCTTGGATGCACTTTTTCATTTTCTGCTGCCATGCTTCTAAGCACTCCTGGAAAGATTCCATTGGAATCACTCAGAGATCCTTTGTTATAGCTTTTGTAATGGCTATCAAGTCTTGAAAATGAGTTCCTTTAATGACTCCCTGGAGCTTAGGAAACAGGAAAAAATCACAAGGAGCCAGATGTTGTATGGTAATGCATAGTAATGTTATTTTCTGCAAAAAATTTCTGTAGGCTCAAAAGTGTTTTGAGCAGGAGCATTGACTTTGTCTCGCACAGTTCTCTTCTTTTCTGCTATACCGTACGCATCAAATGTTGCAAGATGTCTTTGTAAATGTTCTTGTTAATGTTTTTCCCCTGTGACAAGAATTCTAGGTGAACAATTCCATGAACATCAAAGAAAATGATCAGCATCACCCTTAATTTTTGACTTGAACAGCCTTGCTTTCTAGGGTCTTGGTGATAATGCATTCTTCCATTAAAGGTTCTACTATTTGGTGAGGGGATTGTACTTAAAGATCCATGACTTGTCACTGGTAGCAACTCTACTCAGCAGATCTGGTTCAGTTTCAAGTTGTTTCAGGATGTCTTGACACACTTGCACACAATGTTCCTTTTGCCCATCATTTAGCAATCTTGGTACCATTTTCACACTGGTCTTTTGTAATGATCCTCTACACCCTCTCACAATTCATGGTCAACTCATCTGCTATCATTCTAACAGTAAGGCGACGGTCACTGCAGACTTTTTCTCTCACATGCTGAACATTTTTTTTCATTCTGCTTGTTGTTGGCCTTCTGTACTTAGGGTTATCTTCTACATCCTCTCTTTCCTCTTTCCTCTTGGAACCTTCATGTGCCACTCAAAAATCCAAGTTCTTAACATTGTGGCATCTACATAAACTTTTTGGAGCAATTTGAATGTTTCAATTTGAGTTTTTCAAAGCTGAAGGAGAAACTGCAAGTTGATTTGTTGTTTGAAGCCATCATTTGTTAACCAAAGAAAAAAAAACAAAAAATCTTATAAAATATCCCAAAACAAACTTCAGTAAAGCACCTTTAATGAAAAGCCTGTGAAAAAGCATATACTGTAGTTGTCACAGAATACTAAAACTGCATTTTTACAACCACAAAACATTGTGCCATCTTAAAAAACAAAGCTTTTATCACTGTTGTAAATGTTGCTTGTGCAAAGCATACAGTCTCAATACTTTTCAAACGCATCTTGTATGTTAATTTGTATTTAAAATGTTTGAAATATTTTTAGCAATTTTTAAAATAATATCTTATATTTTCAATGCATATAATTAGTATAAATTTACTTTGAAGTGTCATTTTAAAAGTAAAAATTAAAGTTTTTTGATTTGCTCTTAATGAAAGATAATAATTATGTATTATATTTTTAGGATTTTCTATTTCTGAAAATGCATATTTTTACAAAAGATATGGTTACTGTTGCTAAAAGAACATCAATCCTTAAAACAGCAATGAAATTTTGTAGTCATCACACACTAATTTTTTTGTTTGTACTACGCATATTAAATATAATATTGGTTCAAACTTGGTTTGTTCCTGATGAATACTGGCAGTCATTGGAAGTAGCTCATAAACTTGTTTTCAAATACGGCTGCTTAACCTGGGAGTGGAATAAAGGTATTCGGTCATATTTTCATCCATTTATTTTTGCTGTTGTTTATTATGTTATTAAAATAACTGGTTTTTCTGATTTTACAAAAGCTCTCATTTATGGGCCTCGGTTAGTTCAAGCCATTGCAAGTGCTGTAGCTGAGTGGAGCTTTTACAAATTTGTTCATAAACAGTTTGGTGCCAATGTTGCATTGTGGTTCTTATTCAGTTTATCTACTTCTTGGTTTTGGTGGTATTGTGCTACTAGAACTCTGATAAACAGTGTTGAAGCAGTATTTGTATGCATATCTTTTTATTTTTTTCCTTGTCATGAACCTTATTATGGTAAAAGGTTTAAAATTTTTTTGATGTTATGCATTACAACAGTCTATATCCGCCCATCAAGTATTGCATTGTGGATTCCAATGTCCTTTGCATTTTTGTTTCAATTTTCATGTCGTCACTCTTGGCTAAATGTTGTGATATTGGTCTTCAAGTCTGGTCTTGCTGCTGGTTTTGTATTTTTTATTTTTTTGCTTATTGACAGTTACTGTTATGGCAGATGGGTTAGTATTCACTATAACTTTCTTTTATTTAATGTTATAAAAAATCAAGGTACTTTTTATGGAAGTCATTCTTGGCATTGGTATCTAAGTCAAGGTGTTCCTACCGTTATTGGAACTCATTTGCCATTTGCAATTCATGGCAGTGTGCAATGCCTGAAGAGCAAGCAAATAAGCAAGTTCCAGTTTAAACTCTTATGCTTAATTTGGTTTTTAATAGGCTTTACAATTTTTTTGTACAGTATCCCAGGACACAAAGAGTTTCGTTTTCTATTATTAATTCTTCCATTATTTATGCTATTTAGTGGGTTATCTCTTTCTTTTTTGCCTGAAGCTCAACGAAATTGTGGTGTAGTGTTTATTTTTATTACAAATGTTATCATAATGTTGTACACGGGGCTTTACCATCAATCTGCTCCTTTAAATGTAATCAACCATATTCGCAATCAGCTTGATAATGTCAAATTGCATCCTTCAGGAGTCCAAGTTCTTTTTCTACTGCCTTGCCACTCAACCCCATACTACAGCCACCTCCATCGTAATGTGTCAATGCGCTTTCTAACATGTGAGCCAGACTTAACAGACCAAGGCCCTCAATACATTGATGAAGCTGATCGGTTTTTTGCTGATCCAATTTCTTGGCTAGAAGTAAATTTGTTTTCCTTGAACAAACATGGTGTCCCGATGCACTGCCCCCCTCATCTTCCAACTTTCATTGTGCTATATGACTGCCTTGAGGCACAGATTGGTCATGCTTTGAGCATTTGCTTCAAGTTAAACTACCGTTCCTTCCATACTCACTTTCCTTCTGGCAGGGTCGGGCACAATATGCTTGTCCTGATAAAAAAGTGATTGGTGAATTTAGATTTGCATCAAAAGCTTTTAGTGTGCTTGACCATCTTATGCTCATTGCTAATCTAGCTCTATTGTTGACCATTTGGGCTCAGCAAATTGCACTGTGTTACCTAGCTTTGATAATGCAATCAACTGCAGTTGACCAATGAAGAAATGTAGACTTTACCTTAAAATTAAAACCTACTTCTGCATAATATTTCTCATAAAATGAATGTTTTGATATAACTTACAAGGCTAATGAGCTGAATTTTTCTTGTTTTTTGTAATTTTAAAATGCAGTGCAATGTAGTCTAGTTGCTTTTTAGTTGATTGTTTTGTGTTTTAGAACTTCTATGTTTGTTGCTGTGTCAAAATATTTTTTAAAGATAATTCCTAAACAAAAAAGCTTGTGATGGAATATGAAGGTAAATTTTTTATACAAATACCTAAAACTATTGATTTATTTTGACTGCTCCCATCTAATGAAATTAAAAATTGTATAAACTACCCTCCCCCCAGCATCATCATTTAATTGACTGATAAATTTAACAAAGTATATATGTTTTACAAAAATAATCCAAAACTGTCAAAAACTAAACTAGGTCCAAACTTGCAATGAGTGGTAGATCCATTGTAGGATGCATAGATCAGGAAAATTAAATTAGAAAACTTTTTTTACAAAAAATTCAGCTAAATACCACTATAAGCTTTTATCTATTCCACTCCTTCACATAACTTATGCAAATTTTCTATTTTCAATTCATTCAAATATTCTATTTTTATTCAACTTCTTCAGTTACTTGAAGAAATTAAATAAAAAGCTTATAGTGGTATTTAGCAGAGATTTTTTATTAAGAAAAGTTTAGATATGTTTGCCTTGATTTTTTGTATATAGCGTATATACTTTTCTGTTTTTAATCTGAAGCAACCTTTAACTTGTAAGATGACCAATTACTTTACTTACATTGAGTGATTTGATTCTTGTAGAATATAAACTAAACAAAAAGGATTACCCTCATTAAATTTTTGGGCATGAAAAAGATTTTCAAGTATATATGATTAAAATAATACTTGAATGTATTTATCATGAGCACTGTAATCCAGTATTGACCAAATAGACTAAACTGGGTTTGTGCTGGTATGTTATTATTCAGTGGGACAAATTAGGTATTAAAATAATTAATTTCGATTTAATTCCACTAGTTTTTGTTTTGCTGCTATCAGTGCTAGCAATTGTGATGTGGGGAAAGATAAATAGCAAAATTCTGTGGGAGAGTTGCTTTCATATGTGTATTTAATCTTTTCATAATATAGCTGAACTAAACCATCTGTAATAGGCTACAAATTTGAATTCACAATGTTTATATTTAACCTATGTGTTGGACATAAACATCATCTTTTGTAATGTCACAAATTTCACATGCCAACGAGATCTTAAAACAATTTGGTTGCATTAATGGCAGCTATGCAATTAATAACTTCTGGAATAAATTAACAATTATAGTTATTTAAAAATACAACAGGTACTAGTCTAAACAAAAGAGAATAAAAGTACAATCAGGTTTCTTGACAAACTTCATTAGATCAATCCAAGCTTGCAGAAGAGTATACAAGGCAGTTTAAATAATCCTGTAAATTAGTGTTAAAAATGTACATATCAGGGGAAAATTATTTGAGAGGCAAAGAAGAATTATAACTAAAGAAAAAACATGTCATTAAGGAGTATTTCAACTGATAGAGTGATTAACCAGAGATATATACAGAACATCAGGATTGCTTACTTAAATTAGCTGCTGACAACAGTTTACTTATCGAGTTTTCTTAATTAATTGAGTTTTTAGGCAACAGACAAGGTGCATTACTGCACTTGCTTTTCCAATATGTGTGTCCAGTTTATTGTCCTGTCTACCATCACTTGAGAATGTGATTCCAAGATACTTAAACTTCTCTGTCTGCTGGAGAGTTACTCCATTTGCTTGGAAAGAACACTGGACAGGGTCCCTTACAAACACATAATCTCAGTTTAGTCGTACTAATTTTCATTCCAACATCCAAGCATGCATTGGAAAACTGATCAAGTGCATATTGGAGATTACTTTTGTTTGAGCTTAACAATGCAAGGTCATCTGCAAACAGCAGACGCCAAACAATACACACATCAAATGTGATGCCACTACTGGAGGAACTGTAGATCTGTCTATTTTATAGAAGAGGAACAAGAACACAGCCTTGTTATAGTCCAGCACTGACACTACAAGGCTTTGTTTTCATGCCATTGACACAAAGACAGACTTTTGACTTTTTGTAAACAATGTAATAGCTGACCTCTCACATTATACTCTAGCAGTACTGCCCACAGCTTGTCTCTTGGAACATGGCCATATGCTTTTTCAAGGTCTACAAAACATGTATACACCCTTTTGGCATATTTCCACGATTTCTCAAAAACTTGAAGGGCAAAGATCTGGTCCATGGTAGATCTGCCAGGACAAAATTTGCATTGTGAATTCTGAAGTTAAGGTCTGATTATTTCATGGAATCTCTTTTCAAGGCACCTTGCATACTACATAGACCTTTCCAGGAAGACTTAACAAAGAAATTCTTCTGAAGTTAATGCTTTAATGTTTCTTCTTGTCTCCTTTATTGTGAATAGGTGTCAACACACTGGTCTGCTACTGCTTTGGTTCCTCACCAGTTTTCCAAGCTGCTTGGAACACATGAGTCAGCCAATAAACCCCAAAGTTGTTCATAACCTTTAACATTTTGGTCAAATATCATCTTCACCAGGGGCTTTGCCAGCTGTCAAAGATTTGATTGCTGTGCTCACCTTGGCTTCAATTAGATAAATTTTTTCATTAATTTGTTTCTCAAATATTTCCAAATGTTGGACTGTTTCTGGATTTAAGAGCTCACAAAAGTATTCTTTCCAATAATTTAGGATGCCCTTTTGATGCTTCAGAAGCACACCATTAGTACCCTCATGAAGGTAGCAACTGGTGTTTGTTTGCCACACAAACGATGTATGGTTCGCCAAAACATCTTGTTTGCTGATCTGTAGTCTGTATCCAACTTTTGTCCAAATTCTTTCCATAACTTTTCTTTAGACTGTTTGACAATAGTGGCGGCACTCTTACATGCTGTGGAGTAGTGCAATTGAAGCTGCTCAAGATGACTTGTTTGTTAATCAATTCTAAATACAGTTTTCTTTGCATAGATATCTTCTAACAAGGTTCCACCAAGTAGTGAGAAAAGAATTTCATGGTTCCACCAAGCAGTTCTTTTCTCATTACCTGTTTGACCCCCCACACGTTTGCAACCACAACTAGCAGCTGCAGATGTAATGGCTGCTGATTTAAGTAAATCCCAATCAGTTTCAACATCTTTAGTAAAGTCAACGAGTTCTCTGAACAGGAAAGCAACTCTGCTTGTAAAATTATGTCTCACTTTTTTGTTGGCAAGTAACTGCCATTTTATTCTGTATGCTCTTCATGCTCTGAATTGTTTTCTTATTCTCAAATGATTTAAACCTCTCAGAATGCAGACAACTAAGTGATGGTCAGTATGATAACATTTAAATTTTATAATAATATGATCCCATCTAAATTTGAAAATGTTTGGTGCAACAGCAATAACTTTGCCATGTTTATCATTAACCACAGTGTCAGAATCATTAACCACGATAGCAGCAAAACTAGAAGTAGTAAAGTTAAATCAAAATTAAGTATTTTCTCATCAAGTTGGCCCTGCAAATTCTTTCCTACCAATTTGTCTTGCTGAATAGTCTTGCTTCAGGCTAAAGCATGTTGGTTTATGAACAATGGTTGTGCAATTAATCAAAGGAAAGTTTACTATGTAGCCGCTGTTATTGTATTTACAGTCATTGTGTCAATGACAATTTGAAATGTAGTTACTTGACTGCATGTAAAGAAATGTTCTTCAGGCAATTTGAGCATTGATGTTAATTAGCTTGTTTTTTAAATTACATGTTTTTGAGATATTTTGTCCAGCTCAGTATAAGCATATAGATTGAATGAGTTTTGGTCAAGACTTGAACTAGATTTATGATCAAAGCTTTGACAGTTATAGCATTGATTATGGAAAAAGTTTAAGAATAGCATACATTTTAATTCATTTTTATTGTCACCCAAGAGCAGAACATAAAAACACTCTCTGCTATTTTCATGACATCCAAAGAAAAAGAATCAGGTACAAAACTCTCCTGGATACTAAATGGTGTCCACTAGAAAGGACATAAGACATAAAGTTCTTCAATTAATTACAATAATAGCATTTATAAAGTGTGAAGTAATAAAAGTGTCACATAGATTTGATAGAGATGTCAATCAGCTTTGATAGACAACAAAACCGTTTCGTTTTCAATTGCTTAATTGTGCACATAAATGTTTTAAGACGAAGTTTTAATATAGCTATCAGAACCAAGGACTTTATATAAAACTCTTTTGTTTAAATTTTATTTTGTTAAGTTTTATACAAAACAATAAGTCATCATTATTTTCAGGGAAAACATTGAATTAGTTCAGTGTATTTCCCCTTGCCTGCTTGTTTTTTTTGGGGTTGCAGAGGCAGCATTTTGAATTGGGATTACATGCAACTAGCAGCAATTTCACTGGTGGAATTCCAAGGTGTTACCAGGCCAGGTCTTCAACATAATTCTGCCAGCAAGTTCTGGGTTGCCATCTTTTGCCACTCAGAAAAGCATCCATTAGTTGCTTTGCTGTTCACTCATGAGACATTCGTGTAACATGGCCATACCAATGCAGCTGTGATCGTTCTATGCAAAGTAGTAGCAGTTTGATGTTTTTAGAAAAGGATGAATGTCAGTGGTTTTAATCTTGTCAAGTAGGGATAAATCTCTGACTTTTTGCAAGAAACCTACTTGGGATCTCACTTTTTCAGTCATTTCCCAACACTCATGACCATAAGTGAGGATAGGAACAAAAACTGATCTGAAAACAGAAAACTTTACTTTTGTACAAAGCTCTCATTTCAGTACATTACTGATCGGTAAAGCTGGCACATAACTGCACTTGCTTTTCCAATACGTGTGTCCAGTTCGTGGTCCTGTCTATAGCTGCAGCACACCAGGTTGCAGTTAGAGATCAAGATACTAAGCAGTTTTGATTCTTACATGATGTCACTTTCACAATAACCACAAACAAACCAATGTTATGAAATATATTGAAAGGATGACAGTAACTAAAAATAAAACACAAATACAGTATTAAATAATTTAAAAAAAAATAACATAATGAAACAAATCAAGTTCTACCTGCTTAATATAAATGGTAAATTTCTCTAAACAAATGAATCCTTATACGTATCTAAATGAAGTGACCAATGTCTGCACCAACCAATAAATGAAAAAAAAAACTATGCTGAACTGATTTAAATAAGCAAAACAACCAATAGCAAACTACCAACTCAAACTGGATTGCCAAAAAATGAAATTTAGAATTAAAAACAAAGGAAATAAACTAAATGGCTACCATCACAATGTCTACCATCACTCAAGAATGTGGCTCCAAATTATTTAAACTTCTTTGTCTGCTTGAGAGTTACTCCATTTGTTTGGAAAGAACACTGGATAGCGTGCCTTGAAAAACACATGATCTCAGTTTTAGCTGTACTAATTTTCATTCCAACATCCAAGCATGCATTAAAAAAACCGATCAAGTGCATATTGGAGATCACTTTTGTTTGAGCTTAACAATGCAAGGTTATCTGAAAACAGAAGGCACTTAACATTACACATGCCAAAATGATGCCACTACTGGAGGATCTGTCTCTGTCTATCTTGTTCATGTATGCAATGAATAGAAGAGAAGGAACACAGCCCTGTCATAGTCCAACACTGACATTAAATGTTTTGTTTTCATGCCATTGACACAAACACAGACTTCTGACTGTATTTATTAGAAACAATAAGTAAAAAAGGAAAGCTCATGCACAAACTGAATTTAAAATATCAATGCGATTTTTGTTCTTGCTTATGTTCAATTAATTTTTCATATCGTGGCATTGTGTTTGCCAGAGCCACTCTCATGCCATGTAACAGGCCTCCATGAAGATGGTTCCAGACAGGTGTCTTGATTAACAGCATTAATCAGAGATTACCTTCTCACACAGGTGAGTTCTTGGAAATGGAGTGATCATCTCCAGCACTGCCCTCACCAGTCCAGGATATACAACCAACTGACCACACCAAAAATAAGACAGAGATGATATGCAGAGTTTTATCTTGCATTACTGGTTCACCTGCAAATCTATAAATTCCTCCTTCAGGTTTTCGGCATTACTCATTTCTGCCAAGAAGGGCTGCTGAATCCATTTCGAGAATGTCAAATGATGGTGGTTTCAAGTTTAGTGAAGTACTTTGAAGAATGAAGTACTTTTGCATGGTGGTTTCAAGGTGTGATAGATGAGTAACAATATATTCTAAAACCATTGGGCTGATTGTCTTATTCTCCGAATTTTTTTCAAGAATTGGAAAGTTTTCCTTACTTCAACTTGATGCTTTCAGAGTGCAAGCTTCTTTGTGAAGGCTTCAATCTTCTCTGTGCAAAGAATATAATTAGCATACAGGCCTTGCATGAACATTTTGAGATCATTCAAATGACTGAATATATCTGCAAGATAGAACAGAGAAAGGATAAAGACTTTATCCTCAAATTTATCCACAAAATTACTCTGATGTTCTTGAAGACATGGTACAATCTCCTCTTTCAGCTCTGCCATACAAGTCAAGATTTTCCCACAGGAGAGTCACTGCATTTCTGTATGAAAAAGAAGAATTGATGTTCACTTCTCATTTCCTCACAGAATAATTTGAACAATCTGTGGTGTAAAGGACGACCACTGATGAAATTTACAACTTTTACACAGATAGACAGAACATCTTTCAGGTTAGGTGGCAATTTCTTTACCACCAAGGCATGGCAGTGGAGATAACAGCATTTCACTATAATATCTAATTCTTCTTTAACAGAGCAGCAAAGCCAGACCTCTTCAATTATGGCTGGGCACCATCTTGTACATAATGACCTTATCTTCTCCCATTTTATTTGATGCTTCTCAAAAAAATTGGCCACAAGTCGAAACACATCACCTGCCTTTGTCATTGTTTGCAATGGTTCACAGAAGAGGAATTTGTTTTTAATATCACCATCCTTGATGTACCAAGCATATACAATCAGCTGACTAATGTTGGAAACATCTGTTGATTCATCCAATTGTAAACTAATGCAGATGGAACTATCTTTAATCTCCTGAACAATCTGGTCTAAGATGTCACAGCTCATGTCAGCAACCCTCCCTGCAATAACAGGTATGTCCTTCATCATCTTGGCTGCCTCTGTTCCCAAGACCAGTTCTACCATCCAAATAGCGCATGGCTTAATTAAGTTTCCCACAGTTGAATGTGCAGCCTTCACATGGATGCACTGGTGTGCTGCCTTGCAGATATACTCGTATGCCACTTTGTAGGTAGCTCATAGAAGTAGTTTTGTATTGGCTTGAATCCAAGTTGGAGTAGTGTACTCCTTTGGTCATATCTAGCCCTTTTAGCATGCAGAAGTTGGAAAGTCTGTTCATGTTCAGCAGCTGGATGTTTTACCTGGTGCTCTTTGAGTCTAGCAGGCTTCAAATTAGAGTTGCACATACTGAAATTGCAGGTCATGCATTGTACTTGGTCTGGTTCTCCACAATCATCCAGGAGTGCAGTGAAGCCATACCTGACACATTTGTCATTCCATTTGCATTTTTTCGGCATTTGCATAAATGCAAACCTATGGACAAGATAAAACATATTTTTGTTAATTAAGTTGTATCAAAATTACTTTATAGTATAAATTTTATGAAACGTCAAGTGCATTTTTATTTTATGAATTTTATGAAATGTATACTTGATCCTCAAAATTCTCTCAAGGTTTCTATAAAAAAATAAGAAAATAGGTTTTCAAAAACTTTAACAGATAAACAATCAGAGTCGGATAAACATTTGCGGTCAAAAGTTTCGAACCACTTTATGATTTTTCACACCTGTTCCATTTTATCTTTTGGGCTGCTAACCCTGGTTCTACCACCCCTGTTTAAGTCCTGAAAACTTCCAAATTTTCTGAACACGACGATTGCCTGCTGGATTGCTGTCTTGTTGAACTTTAGTTTTTCAGATATTATTGGATTATCCTTTCTGTGTAACCCTCTTTATGCAATAAATAATTTTTGACCCCTCAACAGTTTATAGCCTCCAAGATAGATATATCCTATTTATACCCATTTTTTATGCAGCAAAAAGTTTTAAAAAATCCATCTATTTCACTCCATATGATAGAACCTCTATAGCAGGGGTTTCCAAGCTTTTCTCAGGATGATCCCAAAGGCAACTTTTAAGTCTTCCATACTGCTCTAAATCATCTATTTTGTAAACTGCCAGATTTAAAGTTTGTTTTAGACTATCATTTTCTGTTTTGATTACTTAAAGGTTATTCTTAGTTGTTTTTTAATTCTAATTTTAAGTTTTTAATTTTTTCAATCAACTCTTCAACACTGGATTTAAGTATTGTAAAATTGTTTTCTAAATTTTATGTTTTCTAAACTCTATAGCATGATTGAAGGTCTTAGGTAGGAATATATATATGTATAAGTTCATGTATATTACTATACTACTACTACCACTACCCTCACTTACCAGTATTTAAAATGGAGTAAAAGTTTAATGATTAATTCAAATTCTTCATCACAAGTAATTTAAGTAGCTTCACTTTTATTTAGTAGTTTTGCTTTTATTCATCTTATGACACAAAATATCTGTTTCAGCGGTCATGTTAACAGATATATATACTGTATAAAACTCAGCAGAAAACAACAGAATCAGAATAATAACTTTTTAATTTCTTTGCTGACTTTATTCCTCATCAGTCACCAACTTATCCTTTTTTTATTTTTTACTGAACAAGTTTTCCCAGACAAGTTTTATTATGACATAGAGTTCAAAGCTAGATTTTTCATTCACTATTGCACTTAAACATGCTTTTTTCTCAGACAAGGCTGAATTGTGACATAACGCTCAAAGCTACATATGATCCCCATTACAAATAAATAAAAAATTTTTAACTAAACATTACAAATAAATAAAAAATAGTCAACTCTCAACAATGTGAATCCGAATAGCAGAAGGACAGTAAGAATAGAAGAAGAAAGATGCAGCATGCCAAAAGTAAAGGAAGAAAGCTGCAAGAGAGGAGTGAATACACATCGCAGACAGTTAGACAGATAAGTAAAATAACAAATGCACATAAACACGGCACAACTAAGTGTACAATCTAACAAAAGTCAATAAAAACATTATACACAGGTTTCAAAGTCACAAGGGAAAATAAAAGCAACAAATATTTACAATTTAAGTAGTATGTTGCAAAACATCAATTGGGAACGTTTTGTACACTTGGAGCAATGCTAAATACAGGGTGGCCCATAAGTTACTTTACAGTTTGAAAATGAAACATCTCTTTCTTAAATGAGTCTTTTTCTTTTTTTATTACACAATTTAAAGTGTGGAAATTTGTTCTGACTTAATTACGAAAGGTAATGTCTCTTGAGTAGCCTCCATTCTCGACTTCGCAAAGTCGAGCTCTTTAAAAGCTATTCTTCATGACAGTTCTTAACATCAAAGATTGTTGGGAAAGAATTTCCTGTCATATGTTTGCCTTAAGTTCTTGGATGGTTCGAGGCTTATTTACGTACACTTTGTCTTTAAGATATTGCCAAAGCCAAAAGTCTGGTGCTGTCAAATCAAGTGAACGTGGAGGCTATTCAAAATTGGAATGTCAAGAGATTTTTCGATCCTGAAACATTGCTGTTAACAACTGCATTGTGGCTCTAGCTGTATGTGCAGTTGCTCCATCTTGTTGCCACCAATAAATACCCTGGCATGTTTGCTAACTGAGGTTGAACAAAATTCACTAGCATATTTCTATATCTCTCAGCAGTTACAGTCACAGCATTTTCATTCGCATCTTCAAAGAAGAAGAGCTCAATAACCCTTTCTGGGGTTACTCCACACCATACTGTGACTTTAACTGGGCGCATTGGACTCGCATGAACTTGGCGTGGATTTTCGGTGCCCCAAAATCTGGTATTCTGCTTATTGACATACCCATTGAAATGGAAATGAGCCTCATCTCCCATGATCAATTTGTGAATAAACTCATTGTCATTTCTTGCAGTTTCCTGGAAACTGACAGCATAATTTAGTTGTTTCTGAAAGGCTAGTGGTTGTACTGTAAAGATTGCACTAATTGAACCTTGTAAGGATACATGTGCAAGTCTCTTAGAATGCGCTGCAGAGAACTCTGTGAGATGGCAAGTTCTTGAGAACGCCTTTGAGTGGATGTGGTTGGGTTCTCTTCAATGCTATGCCTCACATCTTCAGTATTTTCAGTGTACGTACTGATCAACCTCTTCCACGTCTAGATCTATCATTGACAGAGCTCTGCTCTTGAAAACGCATCACTAAGCTCATTATTGCAGGCCTACTAGGACGATGTCGAACATTGAAACGGCGCATATAAGGTCTTTGCGTTGCAACAATTGACAGTCCATTTTCAAAGTAAAATTCGATTATCTTCACTCGTTGTTCGGTTGTAAACTTAACCATACCAAAAATTTCAAAATATTCTATTTAATTCTGAAAAGAGAAATAATAATATATTAATAAAAAATAAGTTATTTCATTTTTAAATGTAAAGTGACTTATGGGCCACCCTGTATAACTGAAGAGCAAAACAAAGCACGAAAACATAACACGCCGACAGATGACCATATTAAGTTAACTCATAATTTTTTAAACGCGTAGGTATGTGGATACGTCGTCCCAGAGAAGTGTATCTATGTTCTGGATTGTTTTGTTAAGCGCCGTCATCAAGAGATTCATTTGTGTGCGCGGGTGAGCATGAACGAGTCGGTCTGTGGTTTTTGTCAGACCCGGAAATATGTGGGAAGGGTGCCTGGGCTGCTTCATTTAAAGACTCCATACTAAAAATTGCAGGTTTCAATCTGATACTTTGGATTGCAATCTACAATTAGGTACGGGCTTTTGTGCAGGCTGCAATGAGTGACGTCGCACTTTATTTTTTACAAATACATGTGTAACTTGCGGGTTAAACAAGGCAATGTCAAGATATGAGGACCTATTTGCTTTCCTGGGAGGGTTATAACGAAAAGATGCCACCCTTGTCAGTGAATTAACAAAAGCATGCAATGACGTTGATTTATCTTCCTCATGAGTTCAAAACCCAGTCGCGCCATTCTGTTGTGTCCTTGGGAAAGACACTTTACGGCACATTCCCCTGCTTGGTGGTCTTGGCAAGCAGTTCTAAATTACAGTAATATCTCTATTAAATTACAAGCGGACAGCAATATTTTGGCATCTCCAGAAGCAGGTCGGGGTAATTGCTTACCCTATGTATTAGCGCCTCCGTCGCTTTCCTGCGAGTCAGGAGGATAAATATACAGATTAAAATTTTAAAAAAATAAAAAAAATGAGACACGAAAAACTAACCAGGTAGGCGTAATTTGTCTCCAAATACAAGATCATTAGACAAAAAGTGTTCTAGATCTTCTTTGGGTAAATTCCTCAAGGCTAGAAGAGCCCACGGCAGATTATTATGCCACTCTGTTGGGGCTTCTGCACAATTTAAAGCCGTTTTTAAGGTTCTGTTAACACGTTCTACCATGCCCTGTGCTTGTGGGTGGTAAGCTGTGCTGTGATGTAATTGTGCACCAAAAAACTGAGCCAAATCTCTCCACAAGGCGCTTGTAAATTGAGCATTTCAATCACAGTATATGTTCATAGGACTGCCAAATAAAGAAACCCACCCATGAACAAAAGCTGAGAAACACTCTTCTGCAGTAATTCCTCGAAGAGGCATTGCTTGAATGAAACGTGAATACCTGTCTATGATCTACTGGTGTAGATAAGAGTAACCTTTACTGGGAGGAAGCGATCCAGTAATGTCAATGTACATGTGGGTAAACCTTTTGCTGGAGGGAGGATTTATTTCATTCAATGGGGCTTTATTGTACCGTTGTATTTTTGAGCAACTGCACTTTAAGCACTCTCTTGCCCATTGTGCAAAATCTTTCTTTATTCCTATGCAAACGACTCTTTGTGTGAGCAATGCAACGCTGCCTTTAATACCCGGGTGAGATAGGTAGTGAAGTTGTTTAAAAACAGAAAAAGGGAGAGCCCTCGGGATTACCGGACGGATTTTTCTTGTGGATATATCACACAATACGTTGATTCCGTGCTTGGCTAAAGGAATATCTTTTCAGACGAGAGCGTTGTGGTTATTGTGACGTAGCTCTTCACATTCGCCAATTCTAGGAAATCTAATGGTTTGTTGAATGGAGTCAGGGAATTGATCAATGGAGGTTCAAATGGTCGAGAAAGTGCGTCAGCTATATTGTCGTTTCCCGATACGTGCTCAATATTTGAAGTAAATCGTAAAATGTAATCAATATAACGTGCTTGTCGCGGGAATCCGCTGGAGAGTTGTGCTGAAATTTCTTTACAATAGGCTTGTGATCGGTTTTCAAGGTAAAGTCGTGGCCTTCTAAAAAATACTTAAAATGTTTGATTGATGCATAGCAAGCAAATTGTGACGGAGTCGCAAAACTGCCTCGTCCTTCCAGCTCCGCACAAACAGGCTCCACAACCAGCACCAGACTTTATGATTTATTTTATTTGAAAACAAAACAATATTGCGGCACTAGTCGGAAATGGTTTTCTAAACAATATAACACAATTTTCAATATGTTTCAATGCGTAGACACTTACAAACTTACCAACGATGTTGGGCGGACGAGCAAAAGAAAGTATCAAATTATCAAATTCTCTACCAAAGTAGACAACGTCCAAAGGGACAAAAATACAGCAGCCAAATCAAATCTAAAGGCTCTGTTCAAATGCGAAGTTACAGCCAGCTCAAGTCAAAGGACTCACTAAACAACGTAGCATCACTTTATGCCCACAGCCGCGCGAGAACGCATTAAAAGGTAGCGCTGATTATTCAGCGCCGATACAAAAGGCACGCTGGCTCGAAACCCGTACCCAACACCTACTTCGCAAATATTTTACGCTAACGATGTAACACAAATAACTCTCTTTCGAAATACGACCACGCTTTTTGTGCAGGAGTTAACGCCTTGGACCCAAATGCAAGCGGTTGGCATGTTCCACAGGAAATCTGCTGCAGCACAGCTCCAACTGCTCCATCACTGGCGTCTGTTATTAGCTCCAAGTCCGCTTCATGATTGGGGTGAGCCAAAATTGTTGCTTCTGTAATTGCTGTCTTAGCTCTTGAAAAACATTTGTCAGTTTCTGAGGTCCACGAGATGTGGGAGGCTTTATTCTCTGCGCTGGTTAAAGAATATAAGGGGCCGAGGATTTTGGCACAGTTTGGTATAAACCGATTATAAAATTAAATCATACCTTAAAATCATCTAAGTTGCTTTTTGGTACGCGTTTTTTCGTAATCAACTATAACCTGTACGTTGGTGGTCGTTGGTTTGACTCCCGCAGATGATACTATGTGTCCCAGAAAGGACAATTGGTTTACAGCCAATACGCATTTTTTTGTGTTCACAATTAAACCATGCTCTTCCAGTCTTTTAAAAACCAAATTCAATAGTCTCCAATGATCCTTCAAGGTGGACGACATAATAATGATGTCTTTTAAACACAAACACTCGCGAAAGACCAGAAAGAACTTCATGAGTTTCTGAAAATAACTGTTAAAGGTGGCCAGGCTCATTGGCAAGAAAAGATATCTAAAATTTTTGTCAGCTTATGTGAGTCTGCTGGACGGACTGGAATGTGGTAATATGCATCTTTGATGTCAATTGCGCTAAACCAAGAGCATCCGTGTGCCATGTCTGGAAAATCATTAATGATTGGAATTGCATAGCGAGTTACTTTTAAAATTTTGTTTAGGCCACAAAATCAGCGCACAAGCGATACTATCCAGAGGGCTTTTTTACCATAACAATTGGACTTGTTCATGGACTATGGCTTTCAGCTAATACGCCTTGAGTGACTAATCGCTTTATTTCACGTTTCAAAGCTTCAAATTTGTCCGGTGCTAATCGTCGAGAGCGAGACCAAACCGGGGCTTAGGTGTTTGTTTCAACATGAGCAACAACGGAGTGTTTTATTTTTCATCAACGAGTGGCTTGCTCGAAAACTTGTGGATACTGAGATTTTAATTTCTCTAAAATAGAGGCGTCCGAAGCTTGCGAAGATTCTATGGTAAACTTCGTGGCAACACCCTCATCAATTGCAGAAACAAATTTTTTTTCGTCGTGAGATTTAAAAAGTGTTCGTGCATTGAGATCGACACATAAATTAAAATAACGTAGGAAATCTGCTCCTATAATTCCGTATGGTAAAGCTGCTGTAACAAAATTGAAATCAAAAAGTTGCGAGAAGCCAAGGTTAATTTGTGTTTTTAATTGTATATTAATTTCTACTGTGCCACCACCAATAGTGGAAACATGGTAGGTGTCTGTATTGAAGCTTTTAGAACTGTCAATTACATATGACGGTATGATTAAATAAGTAGCCCCAGTATCGATTAAAAATTCAATGTCGTGACAACTGTCATGTATAAAAAGCAGAGGACTTGATAATGTTATATGTGACCTCCAGGCCTCGAATTCGTGGAGGTCGACTGGCCGTTTTTTGCCTGATGTTGGGTGTAGGGGAGGGTCGGCATAGTTGATTAATTTTTACTTAATAGCATGTAGCTCCGATGTTTTTTCTTCAAAGGTGAATTTTACACAGCATTAATTTCAACCTTTTTCGCTAGCCTTATGGGTAATTTTAGCGTGAAAATACGTGTGAAAGTGACATTTCCGGCACTTTCAAAAATGCTTATGATTTGGGTCAACTAACCCTATGGTAAAGGTACGTAAGTTGACCCACCCTGTGGGATAGTTGTCTCGTTCTAAATGGAATATAATAACGAACAAAAAATTTAATTCGGACAGCAATTGGTTGCAATTTTTAAGGAACATCAACTAGAATGTAGTTGTACTACACTGGAAGCACATAATCCAAGTAGGCTACATTATAGATAAAAACAAATTTGTGGTGTCTTTGCAATTCAGATGTGCCCAACTGGAGCATTCACTGGATGTGCGAGTGCTCTTTTCTGTATAGCAACAGAAGATAAATTTAGGACAAATGGATTGCACCACGGCTTACTTAAGAATACGGCCGGATATGTTACATTGGAGCAAAAAAATTATCAGGCCGATGCGGTAAAATATTTTTCGAAGATTAATGATACGTTTACCTATTAAATATTTGTTTGGATCATTTTTTTACAATACTATGCAGGATAAACAGCGAGTAAAGTTGTTATTTTAAGAATTTTTTGCTTAATTCTCATTTAAGTTTATTCGAATAAAAACAAATCAAGGTAGTGAAATGAAACACTTAGCATTGCAAGAAATATATACGGGAAAAAAAATTAATACCTTTAACATAAAACGTTATCAACGAATGCAATAAAATAAATACCGATACGAAAATGTGTAATAATAAAAAAACGAAAGAATAGTGTGCAATTAGATTCTTTTTGCTAGTTGTTGTTTTTTTTAACCCCACGAGACTATCATTTGCAACATAGTCATTTTTAAGTTTTTGCTTATTATTAAAAAAATGTTTATAATGGTGTTTACAGCAAACATTATTTTATTTTGATGTGCTTGACACAAAAAAAGCATTCTTTTTAAGTGTTTGTGCAAAATGTACGAAGCCGCATCTCTCACAGCAACATCTTTTTGTTAAGCGATGAACTGGTCGTAATAATCAAGTACCGCAAATGTAGAACAGATAAATTCTGCCATTGTCGTAGATGGCACAGTCAAATTACTGCGAGAAAGAAAGTGAAAATAAGGGGCGGTTGTACATTGACCAGTTTAAATTGACTTGCACAAATTGAATTGCAAACGTTTTATCAATTTTATTTATGCAAAGAAAGTGAAGAAGTTGCTGTCACGGCCACCGTGACAGCAACTTCTTCACTTTCTTTGCATAAATAAAGGTTTTAGGTTTCCTCTTGATTAAAAACTTCCTCAAACCTTTGGGTAAAGTTTATTTTCCGAGACCTGCTGACAACGTAGTAAAAAATTTTTCCAAATGCTCACATTTTGTTTAAGTAAGGATCCGCACAACAGAATATTTTCACTGTTGATAAACCTCTCTTAAGCTGACGAGGAAATTGCCACCGCTCATCTATCGATACTGGGAAAACCGTTTTTCGACTGAGTCACTTTGAAATTTAGCTGGTGGAACATACTGATAGCCCTCATCAAGAGGATCATAGGCTAAATGGGCTTGAGCCCGTAGCGTTTTTGTCATAGCATCAAATGTTTGCTTTAATAAGCAGAATGTTCTTCTCGACTCGCACCACAAAGACAGCCAATCTGCGAAAGTAAGTAAAAAACCCAGCTTTTCATCATTTTTAACTAAAGCGTTTCCAAGTGGATTCGGAGCAAATCGTACTTTCTCATTGACAACCGTCCACCAGGTATGTACTAAGGTTAGGAAGATATGCATATCATTTCGTGCTACGCAGTACGATTTACTCGCGGCTACAGTAGTTTCACAAAATAAGCCAAAGCCAGTCTAACATTTTGCTTGTCATTAAAAGGGTGAAGCGACGTAAAGGTAAGTTTATACGCTTTTCGTAAATTGCCATCTAACTTGCTGTCCTGTTGATAAATATAATCAAGATCTGACCACGCCAAATATCCAGCAGGCGATTCAACATTGGTTTGATAAAAAAAAAAACCAAACGCAGGAAATACAAATTACTCAGAATTCAATAAGTTGTTCCGTATATTTTTTTTTTTTTTTTTTTTTTCAGTTCAGTCGTTTTTTGTTTCCGCCACTTGTCGAACAAAATACTTACATCAACGTAATTACACTACGGAAAAAGGGACATGCAACAAAACGAAACAACGTTGTAACATGCAAAAACTCAATAAACTGCACTAGCAAAGGTAACGGCTTCCATGGTTGCATCACCTAGAGAAAAAATATACACCCTTGTGCAAATTAATTGAAACAAACATCCAAACTTTTATATATCCTCATTTCTTAGCTGAAATAAGCGTAAATTGATTACAAATGTTGACTTTTTCGGAGAAAATGTTTATTAGATTATTTTTTATTAAAATAAAATTTTAATGACTTAATAAATCCTATTATGACGTCATTAATGTGTTCACAATCATTGTTTTAAAACTTTTTGTTTAGGTAGAATTTGTAACTAGAAGTTAGAATATTATATAGTTGTTTTAAAGGATGGATGTTAGCCCTAAAAAGCGTGCTAGTATCTTAACTTTACGTGAAAACACAGAAAAGACCTACCGGGAGATATCAAAGATTGTTGGTGTCAGTATATCTACAATAAGTCGTATTATGAAAATGAAGAAAGAAACAGGGTCTGTTACCCCAAAACGCAAAGGCAAATGTGGTCGCAAGAGGAAAACTACCCCCAGAGATGACGCCTATCTGATACGGGAGAGTGTGAAAGATCCAAGAAAGACAAGTGACGCCATAAAAACTACTTTGGGGGAAAAAGGAATCGAAATAAGCTCCTCAACAGTTCGTAGGCGCCTCCTGGAGGTTGGGAGAAAAGTATACCGCCCTGTTAAAAAGCAGCTCCTTACAAAAACAATGAAGACAAAACGCTACAAATGGGGACTCAAATACAAAAACTGGACAAAGGAAGACTGGAGGCGCGTGATTTTCAGCGATGAAACTCACATGTTTGTCCAGGGTCACAGAAGTCAGCATGTTTGAAGATCACAAAACGAAAAGATTCGCAATTCCCACATTGACCAGCGCGTAAAACATCCTCAAAAAAAGATGTTTTGGGGATGTTTCAGTTTTTATGGCATTGGTAGCTTGCACTCAGTTGAAGGTATGATGCGCTCCCAGCAATATATTGAAGTGGTTCAACGAAGAGTCATTCCAGAGATGAACTGATTGTTTCCAGATGGATCTGGTGTGTTTCAGCAAGATTTAGCCCCATGTCACACATCGAAACAAGTCAAAAAATTTATGAATGAAAACCACATTAAAGTGCTGAAGTGGCCGGGAAACTCTCCCGATTTAAATCCAATCGAAAATTTATGGTCCATCTGCAAGCAAAGACTTCGTACAATGGACTGCACCTCGAAGGAAAAGCTTATTCAGGCTCTAATTCAAGTGTGGTACAAGGACCCCCAAATCTTAAAAGATTGTTCAAAATTGGTCGACTCAATGCCCAAACGCATCAAAATGCTTCTTAATAATCGCGGTGGTCATATTATGTACTACTAATATGTGAACTGAAACATTCATTGAATAAAATATTTTAAAAAAACTAAATTTTTGGTGTTTTTGATGTTTGTTTCAATTGATTTGCACAAGGGTGTATATACACGTATAAAAAATTAAAAAAAAAAAAATGCCTAAAACAAAACAAGACGATAAAAAAAATGCATAAAAACAAAAAAAAATTAAGACAGCCTTTTTTGTTATTATAATATTATTTGCTGGCATGTAACCCCAGCACAGGGAGGCTTTTAGGTACTACACCTTGCCCAAGGGTGACCTGGAGGAAGTTGTAATTGGGTATCCTCATTCATCCCGACTTATCAGTTGATAAGCTTACAACCGGATGCAGTTTACACTCATACCCAAGAGAAACATATTTATTTTTCAACAAATGGACATTGTCAAAAAACAGATAAACTTTTTCTTGATTGTGTGGATGGCATATGAAGACGTTGCCGTCTCCATAAAACTGACTATGCAGTTTTTTAAAAGCGTTTAAGTTTGCAGCATGATTGTCGTTGACTATACATGGAACTTTAAAGCCTACGCTCGTTAGAACAAATACACAGCTGGCCATTTCTTGAGCTAACCACTCGCCACTAATGGCTGTATAGGACAACCCTTAACAACAATAGGCACAGATTTTTTCAATCCTTCTATCATAAACACGGCAATGCTTTTAAATCTCTTTTTCATCACAGCCAATTAACCCATTACAGCCCAATTTTTTTATTATGACCAAATCTGATTAATTATATTGGTACTGAGTATTTATGACCATTTTTGAGTTTATTTTACATGACTCGGTATATTTTAGCGAGTTACAGTGGAAAAATGTAGCGGCAACATTTGTTGCCATTGGGCTGTTGGGATATCGCAATGGCTGAATGAAAGAACAATTAGATATAGAGTAATATTTATTCTGTTTCGAGAATATTTAACAAACAAGACTTGATTCAGAGAACTTTCTGGACTTTTTTTCGTGTCACTCTTGATGGTAAATCTGGAAGCATTCTACATGCAGAGGTGCATCGCATTTGATGCACTTGACCGAACACCGTCTTCCACATTGTCGGCATCGTGAAAATCGCGTTGGTAGGGGAACTGGCCAGTGGCTCTGACAATCATATCGGATGGCTCTTGCAACTTGTGGTCGACTTTGAGATAGTCTTCCTTCTCCAAATCTTGATCCAGTTCCATGTTGCTTCAGCAGCTGCTGTGCGACGGACCTGCGAAAATCCAACAGTGGCATCGTACTTTCCATGACTTTCTTCTGCAGCAGCCAGGCATTGACAATAGATGCATCGAGGCACCATGAAAAAAAGGGCCACCACCACTTTTTACTTCTAATTCTGGAACGGTAGTTGTTGACAAACTCGTCAAAAAGATCAACACCCCCCATTGATTGGTTGTAGCACTGAATGACTTTTGGCATGGGCACTTGAACAATTTTGCGATCGGTCCGAGAGTATCGGCTGGCAGAACATGTGGTGTCAGTGAAGATGCTGTTGGAAAGAACAGAAATTACTGAATTGTCATACCATTTGGTAAGGACATGGTTTCCATCAGACACTTGAGAATAGGTTCCACGACCAGATTTCTCCATGTCTTTTTTGGAGGGCAGGGGAGCATTCTTGCATCTGTCAGCTCTGATTGTTCCAGTGGCACCTATTTTATGTTCCTTGAGCATATCCAGTAACTCAAAGGAAGTGAACCAGTTGTCGAAAAATAAGTGATAACCTTCAGAAACATGACACTCGTTCACTAAGCTCATCACAACATTTCCCCCAAGACCAAGTGAGGTTTCGGAAAGTTTAGTGTCTCTTCCGCAATATGGTTCAGCATGGTATAAATATCCAGACGGGGATGCCAAAGAAAAAAGCTTGTAACCGAACCTAATCGGCTTTCCCCTGACAAACTGTTTTGTACCATGCCTTCCATAATACTTGATCATGGTTTCGTCTATGCTTAGGTTGTCATTCAAGGGAAGAATTTTGAAGCACCTATTCAAATGGGAAAAAAGTGGGCGGATTTTGTAGTACCTGTCCTGGTTGATCTTGGTGTTATCTGCAAAATGCAAAAACTGAAGTATCTTGTCAAACGTGTTCTTTCTGATGTTCTCAGAAACAAGCAGATTGTGGACATCATCCTCCTTTGACCAATAAAGCCTTCTATATGGTACAGGGTGGTAACCAGAAACCAGGAGAACGCCTAGAAAGCAATAAAATTCGCTTTTCGTTATAGAAACGTCACTGCCTCTTTGTTTGGCATAGATATAGCTTTGTTCAATAATTTCATCCAGAAATGCCTCAGAAAAAAACAGAGAAAAGGCCTCTGCTGGTGTTCTACAGCAAGAATGCAGATACCCATGAATATTTGGGCCAAAGACACGAGGTGGTTTCTCAGGGATTTCTGACTTGGAAAAATTTTTGACCCATTGCTTCCTTGATTTTTTCATTTTTTTACGGATGGGCTCTCCTGATGACGAAGAGGCGGGAACATTTTCTGCAGCTGAAGAACCAATTTCAGCTGTAGCGGCCAAAATTCTTCGAGGCAGATGAACAAAATCTCCAGCAACCTCATCGTCGGACTTGTCTGAATCTTCATCTGTTATAAAGCCTTCTGGTTTTGGGGGTTGTACGACAATATCAATTGTAGGATTCGGCCTGCTTTCGTCATCAGACAACTCTAAGTCTGATTCATCTTCTTGAAGCAGAGATAAGATCTCATTTGTGTTCAGCCTAAAAAAAAGGAAAAGAATAAAAAAGAATAAGCAACAGTAAATCTAATCTATAATACTTTGATATTGCTACATCCCAGTGGCAACATTTGTTGCCAGTGACTTTTACTGAGATATACTAATGAGCATGTAACTTTTATTGGACTAGTTGCAACACTATACTACTGAATGATAGTTTTGTAACAATATAACATGATTTTTGTTTCTATTGTAGTCTATATGATATCAATACTTACGGTCTTTGAAAAGGCATCTCTGAGTTGAAATCGCATCAAAGATACTATGACTTTTGCAACAGAATAAATCAAGGTTTGAAAATCAAAATGATAAAAAAAAAATCATATTCACAACACAGCTATATTAAATCGTAAATCTGAAACAAAAAAAACCAAATTGCAGCATATATCATAAGTTATGTTCACTTATTTGGAAACAAACATATTGGCAACAATTGTTGCCAGTGGGCTTTAATGGGTTAAATGTCCTTTACAACAGGGGTCGGCAACCTTTTTCGCACAGCGGACCGGTTTAAGTCGGAAAACTTTTTGCGGACCGGCCTTAAAAATAAACATAAATATTCAGCAATTAAATTTTATTTCAGCTCATAAGATATTACAACAGTGATTCAATGAGAACCTTGAGCTTGTTTTGCCGCAACAAGACGCTCCCACCTTGGAATTATGGAACTCAATGACACACGCAATGTGTCCCTCACGTCCAGTCTGTTTCGCGGTTTCGTCTTTGTTGCTGCCATCACAGAAAATCCAGACTCGCATAAGTAGGACGTCGGAAATGGTAGCAATGTTTTTAATGCTTTTATGGCAAGGTCGGGGTATTCTGGTAAGACCTTCATCCAAAACATTGGCAGAGTCATTGTATCAAAAAGACGTTTTAGGCTACCATCATTTGCAATGTCCAGCAGCTGGTCTTGTCGTACTGGTAAGTTTGATCCACCTGGCTTGAAAATAAATGGATTACGGATCCATTTCTTAACAGCTCGAGGGTCTTTAGCGCTTGGAAAATAGCGCTTAAACTCTTGTAAAAGAACACGCAAGTGACTGGTTACAAGGTCGAAGAACTCTTGCTCAGGCTCGCTGCCTTTCAAAGTCTCTGCTAACGTTTGAAACATGTCAAATACTCTTTTGTTTACTCGCTGCTCCCATGATTTAAATTTGTCTTTAAATGCAGCCACTTTATCTGCCAACTTGAACACAGTTGTAATTTTGCCCTGCAGTGAGAGATAAAGTTCATTAAGCAGATTGAAAATGTCACATAAGTAGGCAAGTTTGAGAACCCATTTTTCATCACTAAATTTGTTAGCAAGATCTGAGTTTTTCTCCAGTAGAAACCTTTGCAGTGGTTCACATAATTCAAACACTCTGTTTAATGATTTTCCACGGAAAAGCCACCTTACTTCTGTGTGCAAAAGAAGGCATTTGTGTTCTGCATCCATATCTTCGCATATCTGCTCAAACAGCCGTGTGTTAAGTGTATGAGCTTTAATAGGGTTGATCATTTTAACTACATCACCAAATACACTGTGAAGCTCAGGTGATAGTTTTCGGCTCGCCAGCATTTCCCTGTGAATGACACAATGAGTGGCTTCGCACTCTGGTGCGACCTCCTTAATGCGAACAGTCAAACCAGACAGACGGCCAATCATGGCTGCAGCTCCATCCGTGCACACACCGATACAAAAAGACCAATTCAGTTTTTCTGAGAAATATTCATTGAGAGACTTGAATAGTTTAGAGGCAGTGGTGTTTTTTGGCAATAACAAAGCACACAATATGTCCTCATGAATATCCTCTTCATGGAGATATCGAACAAAAACTAGCAGCACAGCTTTATTTTCAATATCTGTAGACTCATCACATTGAATCGCAAACCACGGTGACTTTACAATCTGCTCTAACAATTGAGTTTCAATGTCTTCCGCCATATCCTCAATTCGTCTTGCAACAGTGCGAGCCCAAAGAGGAACCTGCGCTATCTTTTTAGCTGCCGATTCTCCTAAAACTTCGCGGCAAATATCAGTACACGCAGGTAGAATCAATTCTTCTCCAATAGTAAATGGTTTCTTAGTCTTAGCAATGCGGTAAGACACCAAATACGATGCTCTTAGTACATCGGAATTTGTTGACAAAGCAGTCTTCATTAATCGTTTTTCGCCTTCGTAATCATGCTTCCTTCTTTCAAAAAACTCCAAAGGCTTATCTTTTAATTCGGGGTGCTTTGTTTTCATGTGCCGAAGTAGTTTTGAAGGTTTTATTGCCTCGTTTGATAATTTGCTGTTGCAAATTAGGCAGAGCGGACAAGGTGCTGCAGAATCACTAGTTGAAATAAATCCGTACTTTAAGTACGACTCGTTATATTGGCGATTGAAAGAGGCTTTCCGTTTTTTCGATGTTGTAGGTCCCTCGTCCTCGACGTCAGACTCTTGAAATGGTACTGACCTTTTTCCAAAAAATCTCAGCAAAGATGTTTGTTTTTCACTCATTATTTTCAGACTCAAAGTATAAGTGTAAAAACTTATAAACTGTAATTGCATCACACATAACAAAGGTATTTGTTAGTTTTATTGTCTTTTTGCCTTGTTACGTCATATGCAACAATGCTTGAATAACACCATTCAAAGCCATTCAAAGCATTAGAAAACGCTTTTAAGCACCAAAATAATCCAAACTTACGCATAAATGTCCTATTTTACGTCCATTTACGTTCCAGCGCACCCAAAGTGTTAAAATCAAGCAGTCAAATCTCACAAAACGTCCGAAAGCAATTGGGTATTAAACTCTAACGTTACAAAAATGTTTCAAAGCATTTAATCTGGAAAAGTACGCGGCCCGGCAACGAACTCCTCACGGACCGTCACTGGGCCGCGGCCCGGTGATTGCCGACCACTGCTTTACAATATTGATCAGATTTTCTAAGATACATTTCATCGACTATTACAACTAAATCGTCGGAAATTTTACCATTTTCACCTAAATATTTACAAGCATTCAAAACATCTACATTACCTCTTTTTAGTTTTTTTGATAACGACCAAAATGGCCTGGGAAAGTTTTCCAAACGAAATTTGTACGCCTGTATCTGCATAACGCAAAAGTAACGCCAATCTCAAAAATTGGGGCGAGTATGGCTTGGATAAATGTATTAACATCCAGAAAAATAATAGTGATAACAGTAAAATGGCAACACATAAGAAGTAATTTATTAAATATAAACCTGTATCAGGTAAATTACAAGAGCATTTTGGATTTAAATTGTTGGCTGACCATAATATCAAAAAAGTTGTCCAAGTTTATTGCATTCTTAATGACGAATCGTTTGCATACCATGAATCTAACCGGTCGCGAACTTGCACCTTAAAAAAAACACTCGCTACAACATTTCAGCTACAAAATTTCAGCTTGCAAAATCAGCTTCATTCGGTCAGTTAATAAATACACTGCAGAAATTTTGATTTAATCGAAATTAAATATTAATTAATCGTTGATTTCCTAAAAGTTAACTATTAAAAATAAATTAATCGTTACGAGCCCTAATTTTTATACTTTTTTCAACTCTGGGAAACCTCTGGGAACTCCAACATAAGCTTATTGTGACGTTAACCACCCGCACGGTTTAACAATAAATTTGTTTTTGCTCATTAGTTGAAATACAGCTTTTGCTCAAGCCAGACAGGTGTTGTTATGAAATCATTACGATCGCATCGGCCTGATAATTTTTTCCCTCCAATGTAACATATCCGGTCGTATTCTTAAGTAGGCCGTGAATGCATCTATTTTTCTCCGGGTTTGCTGTTTACCCAAGTTTCTTTGCAAATGCAGCAGATATAATCTTGATCATAAACTGTATGTTATCACTGATGCCGCTGTCTGAAAAACATATTGCTGTTGTTGCTGGCAATATGTTACTGTTTGCACCCTAATAAAGCCATCACTGCAAACTAGCCATGATTTTGGGGAAAAAATTGAGAGATCATATACAGATTTTAAGGGAAGACCTTTTTTCTTTTTTTAGAGAACACTTTTCTAGCAACAAAATTAAAATTTTGTCTGGCTTAATTTTGATAATTTTCGCTATTTTATTATCTTAATTAGCTTATTTTCCAATTTTGCATCTGACAACCTTGGTGCCAGCAACAACAAATTGTCACAATCAGACTCTTCAGAAAAACTTTTGAAGATGCGATAGTTTTACTTTGTTTCAAGTTGTCTCTTTGTTTAAGTTGTTCTTCAATATTTTTTTCGGGAAACCTTCAGCTTTTTCTAATTTTTATTTCTTTTTGTTCTCTTTTAAGTCTTTTTTTCTGGCGTATCAGTTAAAATTAATGATCTGCTCTTTCTTATTTTCTCGTTTGTCTTTTTTCTGGGGCTTTTGGTAGCGGCAAGATGTCACCAGGAGGCTTGTAGGCCGTATTACAAACACGCAATTTCGGTGTCTCAACTTTTTTGCATATTGGCGCTGTGGTAAAAGAGTTGCAATTACCAATATCCTTATTTGCTGGACACGGAGTTGCCAACACTTCTCTAGGATCAGTTTTTGGACAATAATCTGATGCCACATTCTCACATGCATTGTTTAAATGATCCAAGCCTTTTTCAGGCAATGATACTTCTGCCAGCTCCACACGGCTTGAATTCAAATTAGCCGTAGAAGCTAATGGCGGATGGAGCAAAATCATCATCAGTAGAAATATCTGGATTTAGGGGGCAGATTCCAGTGCTTCGAAAGCCAGACAAAATATTTTTTGGAGTAAACGCAAGCTCAAACACTTGTTTCGCGAGTTGAGCAATTCCATAAATAGAAAATGTAGTCGCTAGGTTCTCCCTCATCCAGTTGTCTAGAGCTGAATTATAATACCTTTTAAATGGCCCATAGACAGTGCGGTCTAGGTGTTGCAACTTCTGCGATGTGTGGGGGTAGATTGTCACCATCACGATTCCATGTTTTCTCCCAATCAACGAAGCTGTGAGAGAAATATGTGAAGCATGATTGTCCATGATCAAAAGGACGGGATTTTTGGTATTGCATTTTGTAAACTGAATGAAGTGCTCAAGATATTTTACAAAGGTTTCTTCACATTTATTCATCCAGTTTTTGCAGCACATCCAGCAGAACCTACTGGCACCCCTGCTAACATAGATTCCTTTACAAAGGAGGGACTGTGTTTTCAATTGCATTAATGGTGCCAATCATTGTAACCAGAGATGCAAGTTCAGTTGAAGTCACGGTACCAACTTGCATAGCTCTTTTCAAAGCAATCACCTTATGCGGAGTTTGCTTTGTAAAACACCCGATCTCCATGTTCAAAATGTTTTCGCGCGAAAAGTGATACCTTTCCAAGATCTCAGAGATGTTTTTAAAGAAGACGCCAACAGTGACGCGGTTAAATAATGCTGGTCGTCCAAGTGTTGTTGGTTCAGGAGATTTTAATGACAAGTTTTCATTAACGACCACATCCATTCTCTTCCTGCCCTTATGTTGTCAAGACCAGTTTTTGGGAATAGGGACTTGGTTTTCCTCTGCAAATTCGTAAGCTAGCATTTTTAGTTTATCCATAGATAGGCCATGATGTTGCTTTACTAAATTAATGCAATGTTTTACCCAATCCTTTTCCATTTCATTTGTGAAAATTTTTCTGTGTTTCGCATATCCCAATTTAACTTGGTCCAATGAGCCTTTAGAAACTTTTTTTTAAATACCGTCGAAACGTTGTTTGGTCAATTCCAAACTGCTTTGCAGCACTGCGCCCAGATTTACCAGCATGCATGACATTTGCAGCTTGTTTAAACACGTCTATTGGAATTTCTCTATTAGGTTTGCGTAACTTTTTCCCCATTATTCAGCAGCAAAATAATTATTTACCTTTCCCTTAAACAAATTTTCTGTAAACTAAACATACCGATCAACAATTATAAATGATAAAAGATATTTAGTGTTTAACTCTTACAAAAGCATACCAGGTTTCTTTACTGTATGTAGTAGGGTTAATTGACTCCTAGAGTCAACTAGGAAGACTGCCAGTGAGTCAACGAACTTTTCAGTACCTTAAATCAGAAAAATTTCTACAGCTAATTTTCTGGTAAGTGCAGGGCTACCAAAGTTACACAGAATGTGCAGTTATACTTGACTAATAACCTGCCAAAATATTGTTTTATGCATCCGACTACAATAAAAAATACAACCTTACGTACTAACCCTACCAAACTTTACTTTTTTTAATCAAAAACATACTTTCTGGCATAGCTCTTGAGCTTTTCCTTCCAGGCATGTGAACTTTACATGACTGTCATTATAGATTGTAACCAACAAAATAATGAAAAAATTTTTGCTCCTTACGCATGGCTGATTTTATAATGGTGGTGAGTCAACTAACCTGACTTTCCCCCCAAATAGAGCAAGGTGGGCCTTCACATTTAAAGGCACGATGGCCAAAGCGGTGATGGTAGAACACAGTTGTATGAGGGAAAAGCGAATACCTTTGGGGATGGGTGATGGTCACCGCGGGCTCCGGTAACGACACGTCCACTGTTATGGTGGCGATTGTCAACTGGTTGTCGTAGTGAATGGTGACAACTAGAAAGGGTACGATCAAGCTTATCCAGTCTCGATTCTAGCATTTGATTAATGGATTTTGAGAGACATGCGAATCGGCTATAGGAGAAGCAGCTGTGATTAACTTTTTCCTTGCTGGAATACTGTCTGCATGTTTAGCTAACGAATCCAATGGTTCTTGTTCGTATGGATATATACCGATGTAGGTCTCTGCATCAACAGAATCTAATAGTTTTCGTTGAATTAAAGCTTGCGCTATGTCCGAGTCGCTTGAGTAATGCGAGATTAAAAGAGTTTGTAATCGTACCAAGTATTCGGTGACTGTGTCATCACTTCGTTGAGCTGCAGAGAAAGATTCTAAGCAAACTGTGATTCTTGGTGAGAAGCGCTCTAGTAAAATGGTTTTCATTGTTGTGAAAGGTTGGTCCGAATCTATCTTCGGCTATAAATCGGCAATCATACGCATGACTTTGCTATCGCTATTTGGTGCTGTGACTACCGCAGCAAATTTTGGGCGTTCTGATGTAACATTAGTGTCGTAATTCAACATTAAGCATAAAAGTATAAATTTTAATTAACTAAAGAAAACGCCGCTATAAATCTATAAAAGAAACACAATAGTTATAAATAAGGTTACAAAATAACGTTATGAATGTGGTCACTATTCTTTAAGAAATCCCATGCAACTAAAGATGCTTAAAAAGCGAGACCAATAAAGCAATCATAATTAACAATTACAAAGTGGCACGATTAACAAGCTAACGGCAGAGAACACAAATACACGATTAACAAAGTAACAACAAAGAAACAAATAGGTTTGAAACTTTTGTACGTATTATGACATTCTCTCCTTCCTAAAAAGAGAGGGGATCTCCATAATGCATAGGTGGTACGCCCTTATTGCGCATCTCCGACCTTCTGAGGGGAGTATCTAATTCGTTTGGACGAACGAACTGCATTTCGTCAGCAGCATGGTTTTCAATTTCTTCCTTATTGCCTGGAGCTTCGTTGGACAAGACTCTGTTATCAACGGCGTTATCGAATGTTGATGAGACTTCAGCTTGAGTGGGTGACCTGCCAGCGTTGACTTCATTAAAGCGTGTTTTGTCGACGGTGTTTCTTGGCGCAGGAGCTAAATCTTCTAGAGACACATTCTCGGCCATCGGGATATCAAACCTTAGCATATGCTGGGTTGGCGTGGGTCAACTCGGCTTGTTGTACAAGGTCGTCATGTTTGCTCACGCGAGTAAAATTGCGTACCAAGACCGGACCGGGATGCATCAGCCAGGTGGGTAAGGAAGGTCCGCAGAAGGTTTTTCTTTGAAATCGAAAAAATAGTTCGTGTGGGGTTGCGTTGGTCACAGTGCAGAGAAGGGAACACAAGGAATGTAGGACTTCGGGAATGACCGACTCCCATCGATTAATCGGCAGATGACGTGCTTTTAAGGCGAGTTTAACCGTTCGCCAAATGCTCCCGATGCTCCTTTCCACTTGCGAGTTACCTTCTGGGTGATAGATGGAGCTATGGCTTGTATCAACCCCACAGATTGCACGAGATAAGGCGTCGGGAGCGATGTTGTCCTTTCTTGGACGGTACCGAATTGTATAAGAAAATGATGCCACTTCCAGACGCCAGGATTGAATCTTGTTGTTTTTCACCTTGGTTCTTTTCCTGCTATCGAACATGAAGGCCACTGATTGCTGGTCCGTAACAATGTGGAAGTGTTGTCTGGCCAGAAAGTGCCTCCACTTCCTAACGGCTTCAATAACGGCGGTTGCCTCCTTCTCCACGGCCGGATAGTGACGTTCACTAGGTTGCAGAGTCCTCGACGTAAAAGCAACTGGTCTAGTGGTCTACCGCCTTGATTCAAGGTTGCCGAAACTGCTGTTTCCGAGGCGTCGCATTCCACTACAAATGGTAGAGTTTCATCGATTGCAGATAAGGAAGCACCAGCAATTTTCTTTTCAAATTCGGTGACGCTTCCTTCATCCATGGGAAATATTTTTGTATTTTTGAGGTTCTTGATCTTCTTGGAAAAATTCGCAATCCATTTTGCATAGTATGCAAATAATCCTAACGCTCTTTTGAATGATTTTGCATTATGGGGAACTGGCAGATCTAGAGGAGGACGTAATCGGTCGGGGTCTGGTTTTATGCACCCGTTTCCGACGTGGTAACCCAAGATGCTAATTTCGTCGACCGATGAAATTGTCTTTTTGTGGTTTAGCAAGAGATTTCTCTTCTTTAGGGACTCCAAGAAGCGCTCAACATTTTTGTCGTGTTGTTCTTTGGAAAAGCCTCCAATTGTGACGTTGTTGAGGTAAGGAAATGTGTCTTTTAAAGAGTCCTTTTCCACAATATCATCTATTAATCTTTGAAAGACTGGTACTCCGTTGGTTACACCAAAGGAGACTCGATTAAACTCCCATAACCGGCTGCTTCAAAGGCTGTGTACTGTTTATCAGATTCACAAATGGGAATCTGGTGATACGCGTTCCTTAAGTCAAACGTGGAGAACTGCCTGTATTTCGCCAATTGGTGAATAATCGATTCAATTTTAGGAAGAGGGTACACATCGAGAAGAGTAAACAGATTAGTAGTTTGAGAGTAATCGATGCACATCCTTGGTTTCTGTGTTTCCTTATTCGTGATTACCAGTACTTGCGCCCGCCAAGGGGAGTTGCTGGGACGAATGATGTCATGATTTCTTATTCATCTTTCAACTTCCTTTTCAATAAACGAGTAATCAAATGTATTGTGTCTTCTCGATTTAGTTGCTATAGGATGGCAGCCTGGAAGCAAGTTCGAAAAAAGTGATACTGGTTTAACTCTTGAGCCACAGACACACAGATCCATCATATCTGAAAATGACCTTTTCGTGCATTTGCTGAAAGTCGCTTTCCAAAAGCAAGTCGCTGCATAGGTTTTCTAACACTCCAAGTTTTACTTGACTATAAGTTTTGTTACCGATACTGAGATTTGTTATGCAGCCGCCCATTACGTTACAATGCAAGTCTGTGGTTGCCATTGTTACGTCGTCCTTCACGTGTCATTCGTAAACCGATAGTTTTCAACGTTTCTTTATTGATGAAACTTAACGAACTGCCTGTGTCAATAACCGTTGATAGCTCGTGTCCATTAATATTGGAAGTCACCGTAGCATGAGGCAAACACGATGGAGCTAGCTGAGTTGCGCACAGTTGGTTTGTGGGAACAATCGCAGATACACCGGGAGATGTTGACTGTCTGCTTTTACACACTCTTGCAAAATGTCCTTTCTTCTTACAATTATAACAAACAGCGCTTCGAGCAGGGCAGGACGAGCGATCATGAAAGGAAGTACCACAAAAGAAGCATTTTTTTGAACTTTCTTGGCTGAACAGATGCCAATTGAGATTCTTCTTCTTCTAATTGAGATTTGGATACTAATTGATCCTTTTCTGTGACTGCAGCAACGTGGCGAGTCAAGTTGTCCGGTACATCATAGGCTAGCGAGTTTTGCTGGGCCAACTCCAGCGTGTTCGCCTGCGTTACTGCGTCTCTCAAAGTTAACTCGCGATTCTCTAAGAGTCGTTGTCGTATTGAACTTGAAATTATCCCGTTGATAAATGCGTCTCTGACCATTTCCTCTCGGTAGACCTGAGCGGTGACAGGGCGAAAACTGCAATCTTTGCCGAGGCCTTGCAATTTTTGTACGAAATCATTAAGCGACTGCCCTGGAGTTTGTCGAGCTGTTGCCAGTAAGTGACGGGCAAATATTTCATTCGGTGTTTTGACATACAGATTTTCTAACACGCGAATTGCGCTCTCTTAGGTGACGCATTCTTCGATGTAATCGTAAACATCATAAGCGACCGAGTTGATTAGAAGACGAAGCTTGTTTACAGGAATTTCATCTTCGGCTCTCTCTGGGAACGATGCCAAATAATTCTCAGAGGTTCGAATCCAATGCTTCCATTCTTTTCCCGCTGACGGGGAGTTGGGATCCAAACTAAGACGCTGGGGTCTCATCAACTTATCCATAGTTAGAGTTACTTCTTTAGTTAATTAAATTGTCGTAATTTAACATTAAGCATAAAAGTATAGCTTTTAATTAACTAAAGAAAACGCCGCTATAAATCTATAAAAGAAACACAATAGTTATAAATAAGGTTACAAAATAACGTTATAAATGTGGTCACTATTCTTTAAGAAATCCCATGCAACTAAAGATGCTTAAAAAGGGCGAGACTAATAAAGCAATCATAATTAACAATTACAAAGTGGCACGATTAACAAGCTAACGGCAGAGAACACAAATACACGATTAACAAAGTAACAACAGAGAAACAAATAGGTTCGAAACTTTAGTACGTATTATGACAATTAGCTTCTACAAAGAGTAAATTGATCAAGTGAAAGTACCGTAAAACGGGATGACTAATACTTCTTCTCCTTTCGGCCTTTCCCATTGGTCAGGGGTGGCCACAGCGTATCATCATTCTCCACATCTTTCTGTCTTCAATGTCCACCTCCTTCACACCAACTTCCTTCATATCTTCTTTTACCACATCTAAAAATCTTCTCTTTGGTCTCCCTCTTCTCCTCTTTCCTGGTAACTCCATTTCCATCATCTTTCTTCCTACATACTCTTGGTCTCTCCTCATGACATGTCCATACCACCTCAGCCTGCCCTCCCTCATCTTCATTCCATGATAACTCCATGAAACTCTTTTCAATGACCATAATACAGAAATCACAGACGTGATCCTGCGTCAGGGATGAGCGCAGGCAGTTTTTCACTCTTTTCAATGCCGAAAAAGAACGTTCACCTTCAGTATTTGCAATAGGCAAGATCAAATATATACGAAGAATAATAGCCACATTTGGAAAAGTTTCAATTAAGCAGTTCGTTTTCAAATATGACAGCTGTGCTTGCGCAATATTTGTTTTCGAACCAAGATCAAGAGATCAACTTAAATGAAAAGCGAAGTACACAACTGCTGAAGGAAAGCCGCTATCCAAATCGCTTGCATATACTTTTAACAACTTGCAGCGTTTTCTATGTCACTGATAGCCCAAGTGTTCAGATTCAGCAAAAAATTAAAAATTCTGTTTAAATATGCAGTACACAGATTTTCGTCTTCTTACTTCTGCAATAAGGTATCAATGATTGGAAGGTAAATTCCAATACAAAAGGATTCACGAGCATCTTCCAAAGCTCTAGTGCAGGGATGGGCGAAGTTTTTAATGAAAGAGGCACATGTGAAAATTCAAAACTGCCGGAGGCCACCAATTCTGTTTGAGGTGTTAATGCAAATACAGCAAACAAAACAAGATTTAATTAAATAATAAAAACAAATACAACGTTACGCGATTTACAATTTTTCCAAGATTTTACTAGCATTAGATCTACTGTGGTTTTCACTTTATTTGAAAATCTGGGCGATAAAAGTCAAAGCAAGGTTACCAGATGCAAAATTGGAAAATAAGCTAATTAAGATAAAAAAGTAGCCAAAATTATCAAAATTAAGCCAGACAAAATTTTATTTTTGTCGCTAGAAAAAGTGTTTAAAAGAAAAAAGGTCTTCCCTTAAAATCTGTATATGATCTCTCAATTTTTCTCCCAAAATCATGGCTAGTTTGCAGTGGTGGTTTTAATAGGGTGCAAACAGTGCGACCGCACTGAACCTCCCCTAAAATTCATCAAAAAGTGGCCCTCCTACACGAAAAATTGCTTTATTTCTTCATAGTAGCACCAGGCCGTCGATGGCATGTCAAAAAAGTTAAAAAAAAAAGGAACGGCTTCCTAGGCAGCTGATCTTTTTTTGAGATCATAATGTCTTGGGGCAGTATAAAGTGCCTCTCCATGCTTTGGATCACCCAATAGTTCAGCTACTATTTTTTAGTACATAGTGGCCCCCCTTATGTTTCTTGTGCCGGGCCTCCCTTTTTGTAAGGCCATCAGTGTTTTTTTTAAGGTTAGGCTTGAGAAACCGATATACAATTTGAAAGACCGCAAATTTTTTACCTAAATTTATAAATGAAACTGCGGTCAACAACTGTTTCAAAAACATTTATTGTTAGCAAACATTAGAGTTCATAATAAAAACTTTTCAGTTTCAAACTCATCAAATGGAATCGATTCCATGAGGCCATCATCATCATCAACTGCCAAATCTTCGAATTCCATCATCTTTAACGCTCGTTCTGTCACCTGCCTTCGTTTTTTTGTATTTTGCCACTTTTCAGCGACCGCTTTTGCATTCTCGTCAGTGAGTTGTGGTGGGCCATTAATTGAAACGTTCATTAGTGCGTTTAGGGTAGCACCTAGCAGTCTATTACGTTGTTTGTTTTTGACCCGACAAAGAGTAGAAAAGCCTCGTTCTGGCCAAGCAGTTGCTAAGGGAATTGACAATGCTATGCAGCAAAGCCAATGAAGCTCTGGAAACATTTCTTGAAATATTTGATCTCGAGCTATTTTGCTGCACACTTCACCAGCATCTTTGCAAAACTCAAATTCTGGCATTACCATTCTATCTTTCAAAGTCTGATAATCGTTTTGGACCTTTAAAACTTGTTCAGCAGAAGTACCGGTAACACGAAATCGACTGATCAGCAACTGTAGATCATGATTCCCATAAAGTTGACGTTTATGAGCATCTAAGGGTATCTCTTTTACGTCAAAGATTCGAAAAGCAAAAAGTACTTCAGGTTCGGGAAAACGATCATCAAGGTTGTGGATCAGTGCCTCACAATAGGTTTTTGTGGTACTTTGGATCAGCTCAATGTCTTCCTCAAGCAATTCGTTTTGAGAATTTGGTAAAAGTTTTGCAATTTTATTCCAGTCAAGTTTCAAACTGTTTACAACACGATTCGAATCAGTAAGGTTTCTGATCTCGTTTTTGCATATTGTCAGTGCTGATTGTGTGTGAGAAAAGTTGAAGCTGCCTTTTTGAAAGATCATTGATAGTTTGTTGAGATGCTCTAAAGCAGCATTCAGTAGATGCAGAGAGATAAGAAAACGTTTTGTGCAAATTAATTGAAGAATACCTATCGCAGTGCAATCCTTCTTTTCAGTAGCAAAATAATGAAGTGTGGCGCACACAGAAGAGAATTCTGTTTTCAATGCAAATACAGCTTCACCATGCGATAGCCAACGAGTACGACAAGCTTTAACCAATTTTCTCCTAGGCACATTTGGGGATTCAACATTTGAAGCTTGAACTTCTTTTAATTTGGCTGTTTTGATAGGTGACATGGAAAAATATCTCCATGTTTGAACTAAACCACGTTCACAATCACGAATATGTGAAAGCTCTTTAACTGTGTCCGTACAAGCCAGTGCTAAGCGATGCGCATAGCAGTGCACTGTGTAAGTAATCGGATTTTGTTCGGTCAATTTTTGAGACAGGGAGTTTCGGCAACCTATCATTGCAGCAGCCCCATCGCATGCAAGAGCGACATGTTTATTAACATCAAGAGTGTAGTCACTGGCAACTTCATTCCAAAGTCGAAATAAGTTGGCAGCTGTTGCCCCACCAGTGCCAATCTGGCGAATATCCAAAAACGCTGTTGATTGGCCTCCTCTTGCATTAATATATTGAACAAATGTAATATATTGCTGCAAAGTTGTAATATCAGTTGTGTCGTCAACCAAAGTGGCCCAACATGGGCTTTGCTTGACTGCAGACACAATGCGATCACTTAAATGGTCGGAAATGAGTAAAATGAATTCACTTACTGCAGTGGAACTAGTATGTCGCAGGTCACGAAGCCGGTCATTATTACCAATGCGATTCACCAGAGTTTGCAAAGAAGCAACTTTTCTATTTGCCACTTCCTCTTTTAAAACCCAGTAAATTAAATGTACGCGTTCTGCCACTGTATTAAGTTTATTTGCTATGCGATCTTGGTAAGTAGCATGAAATGTTGAAGAACGTTGGTTTTTTTCTAATCTAACTGCTTGCAGATGTTGATCAGAGCTAAGATGTTTATCCAGCCGGGATGGGCGTTGAGGCCTGGCAGGTATTTTGCTGTAAATATCAGCAGTTTTTCCTCGGCTAGTAGCGGCAGCGATTGGATGTTTAGAGCATAACAAACATACTACCCCTCCATCAGCATGCAGGGTGAATACATTCATTCCAAGGCTTTCGTCAAATCCTTTCAGTTTAATCCATGATTGAAAAGTTTTGTTGGAAGGTACTGACTGTCTTTTAGTTGAAACTGTCAGTAATGATGTAACAGCATGTTCCTGGTCCTGTTCCTCTTCATAATTTTCAGCAGTACAGTCATTTTGCAAACTTACAGTGTTGCTTGAAGATGCACTTTCCTGGTTAGGAGGCTCAACAGTTATTGCTGTTCTTTGTTTACTAGTGAAAAACTGCTTTATACTTAAATTGCCTGTATCAGCAGAGCATAAGCGTTTGCGCTGAGACATTTTCCTAAAAATTGAAATATCAAAAATAAGTTTTAGCAATGTAGGCTCACTAAGCTATTCTGTAGGGGAGAGGGGGGCACAATGGGACGAAAAAAACATTTTTTTCCGTCACGGCTAAATTAAAGATGCTACTGCTTTAAAATTTTGTACATAAATTCATTACCTCTTTCCCTATCATTTTAAGTCAAAATTTCATTAAAATGTCATTTGCATAAAGTTAGAAATTAATCTAAAAAAAATTTTTTTATCTATTGCTATTGCTATACAATTTGCTATACTATTGCTAAAAAAATCTATTGCTATACAAATGTCTCCTTGCATTCTTAACCTTCTTGGTTGGCGGTTTGCTTACTTTTCTTATATTTTGGTAGCTATTAAGGATTTTCTTTTGAGGTGTATCTGTCAATATCATGCTGTTTTTTCTTCTTCTATTTTGGCGTTTCTTTTTTTCTTTTTTTTGCTTTGGGGTAACCAAGCAGTTGTTGAGGAGAAAAGAAGCTATCTTTATTTTGCTGTTTTTATTGGACATGAATTGCTGCACTTTCTTGTTCTGTTGTATTTTTATCATTAGCAATTTTACATTCATTTTCCAAAGACCAGTCAGTGACTAAAGTTGGTGCAAAATCATATTCTTGAAATACATGCTCATCAAGAGAAACTATTCCGGTTTTTTTGAAGCCTGCAATAATATTGGTCGAGGTCATGGCTTTTTCGTGTGCTACTTTAACCAATGCAGCAACATCGTATATTGTAAGGGGCACTCCTGGTTTTTGTTGAAGTCGAGAAATCATAGCTGCATGATAGTATGATTTAAAAGGTTCATAAATAGAAACATTAAGAGGCTGCAGCTTATGGCTACAGTAAGGATGAATGGTCAGCAACGTAATACCATGTTCTTTCACATAATCGATGACAGGAATTGATAAGTGAGATTCATGGTTATCAAGTATCAACAAGGCAGGGTTATCGTTCGAAGTATTTGTGTATTTTACAAAATGTTTTATTACATCATAAAATCAAGTATTTCTGATTATTAAACCTGGTTTGCTTCAGTTTGAAAACTTATATTTTTTAATATAGCCAGATACAATTAACTTTGATGTTTAGTTGACTATTTGATAAAGAAAATAGGTTTCTTTCATGACTTATACAAGATGAGCATTTATTATTATTTTAGTTTACCTCTATTACTAGTTTATACAACAATGCACTCTAATACAATAATAATTTTATTGATGGGGTACAATAGGACACTGTCCTATTGTGCCCCACATTGCATGTCCCATTGTGCCTCAACCCCACCACTAAACAAAAATTAAATGTTTTTTTTTAACCTACACACAAATTACAAATCAACCAGTTTTAAATGAAGCATATTAACAATAGTATAATACACACCCAAACTTGACTCATTTAAACTACCCCGACAAATACAATATGATTCGCTAAAACTGCCTGCAAAAATACTAACTAGTCCTAAAAAACAAAAATTTCAAATTTTTTTTTTTTAGTAAATGATATCGAAGTAAAATTTATGTTAGTAGAAAGGCTGCTTGGCGACTAATTATAACACAAAGAATTTTGATTCTATGTTTTCTAGAATTTTAAAAAAATACTTTGTCCTACTGTGCCCCGAGTCCCGGGGTGCCCCCCTCTCCCCTACTTTAGACTAACCACGAAGCTCCAAGGCTCTGTCACCAATAACCCTTAAAAAGTTTGCTAATTCCAAGTTGTACAAATTTACTAAATCTACTAAACCCTCTACGTATAAACTAACTGCATTCTCGGTTCTCCAAACACTGACTAAAGTAGTAAATGACTAAAATACCAGTATACTTTTTCTATCAGCTCCCTGAAAGTGTTCATTAATTAATTGAACTAAAGCGAAGTAGTCTAGCCACTGCCTAACATTATCACTTTTAGTCAAAATAAGAAGTGAATGTCCCACTTGGCTTGATGGGAAGTCATACTAAGTTCCACATTAGTCTAGCTAGACACATTAGTCTTTATGGTCATTGGTCTAACAGACTAGAGTAAACAGTGGTTTAGCGAAAATAACTGCAGTGATATCGTAACAATTGACATTTACAAAAGTCGTTTGTGATGATTTAAAAGTCGTATTGTGATGATTTCCTTTTATTTTGCCGTAACCTAGCAGATTAGTGGCACGCTGGGATTTTATAATGTAAAACACAACTTTGACAGTTAATTTATAACTATTTTTTCCTATTGTTCCTGAGCGCATTTAGCTTTGTTTACACTATTGTAGAAGCAAATTTTGAGAGACCGCTGGACAATTTTGAGAGACCGTTTCGGTTCCTCAAATCGCCTTAAAAAAAACACTGAAGGCCATCACTGCTATTTTGCACTCCAGCCAAAAAAAAGTCAAACAAAGTTTTTGATGCCAGTCACACTAAAAAAAGCCTATCTGGCAACCCTGAGTCAAAGCGGTGTACATTAATTCTCTCAAATCTTTATTTGTTAGACTTGCACGGTATTATTATATTACAAATTTCATTACAGAGAAGCGAGCACTATTTTTGTTTCTTTTATTCTAATGTTGCCAGCGTGTCTCGGCGGGCGAGAAATAAATGAAAGAAAGAAAAGCGTTGCTTTGCTCAAATTTTTGCTGTAGTGTAAATGGTCCTCAACAACAAACAAAGAATTGCTTTTATTTCCACGCTGTAAACCGACTTAGCTCCTAATTAAAAATCGTCGTTTGTTGTGAATAGCAATTGTACAATGTTCGATTTCGTTATTATTGTTTAGCTAAAAGAGCTGCAAACAAAAGGTCGGCGAGCCGCAATTTTTCCACTGTTGCTCTAGTGCATCCAGTGTCCTCTCCTTCATGATCAAAAGTCTTCTTCGTTTTTCTGTTGCGTTTGTTTTGAGACGCATAGGTTTTCTGTTTACAAGTTGTGAGTTTCAAACCATCCTTTTCAATTGTATCAAATTCATCCCGTAAATGCCAGCAAAAACTCTCGATTCCATTGTAAAGTGCTATACAACTTCCTAAAGACATGTCAGCACGATGTAGACTTTTGCTTGTGCTGTGAAACCTTTGAAGGATTTTGTGCCATAAAACACATAATAGATCGGCAGCGTGGTCGAGTGGTTAAAGCGCCAGGCTCGTAACCAACATGGTCTCGGTTCAGAACCCACTCGCGCCATTCTGTTGTGTCCTTGGGAAAGACACTTTACGGCACATTCCCCTGCTTGGTGGTCCTGGCAAGCGGTTCTAAATTGCAGTCATATCTTCATTAAATTACAAGCGGACATATCTTGGTATCTCCGGAAGCAGGTTGGGTTAATTGCCTACCCTATGTATTAGCGCCTCCGTCGCTTTCCTGCGAGTCAGGAGGATAAATATAGAGATAAAATAAATAAATAAATAATGGCTGTTTCTAAGGCATCCATACTCTTTTTCAAATACGATGAATTTGATTTGGTTTCATTTGTTTCATTGTCGTCAACAGTTGTCTCAACTCAACAAAATTTTCCTCGAGGGCTGTAGTGGCGTCTGATCTCGCTGACCATTTTGCGTTGGATAAAGATTTCACTGTTTTTTTTTTTGATAGCTGATTTTATTTAAGCCCAACGTTTCGTTGATGCAGAGAAAAATTTATAAAAATTCTGAAGAAAGCCAAAAAATAAAATAGCATTAATACAGCTTTCTGCAGCTCACGATCCAATTAAATTTAATGAATGTGCGGAGCAAGTAATATAATAAATTAGTGGATTTAATGCTTTGAGTCAGGCTTACACTCCAGTATATTTTCCTGATAAATTACTCGCATTATCGTAACTTTGACCAAGACAATTATCCAAATTAATTTCGTATTTGAACAGACGTTTGGTGGTACAGAATTTGAAGATGGCGTGAATTAAAAGATTTTTCTTCCCAAAGCTTTTCATCTGACACTCTTTAAGGGAAATCGTCAGAATAAAGCAAAAATGAAACCGAACTTAATTATAAAGAGAAAAGCAGAGTTCTCATTGGCTGAAAGAAGTTAGCCAATGAGAGAAAAGATTAGATTAAGAAAAAATTTTTTTAGAAATAATCTTTTAGAAATTTTTTTTAATTCTTAATCTGGCCCCGGTTCGTATTGTAGCGGCTTACTGTTTGTATATATATATATTTGTTTAGTTCTTAGCTTGCTGTCGACGTTTAACTCAGGAAATATTAAGATTTTAATTTCTTAATACAAATCTGTTTAATTACCTATGTAAGGCTTTGCTTTAGCTGTAATTTAGGGTTCAACATCCCCCAGAAAAAACGTGTACACCGAATGACAACAATTTAGTCAATTTTTTAGTTTTATAAACATTGAAAAAAAGCGAAAAAACTCAATCAAATTTAAATAACGCATAAACTTATAAAACAGACGTCCATTCAAAAACAAAAGAAGTTTGTTGAACTAGAACTATCTTGGCTGATTGACTAAATCATTTAGTAGAAAAACTACTTTCGTGGTAGCGTTTAAAGCAAGAAGCAGGGTGGAGTGTGACATGGCACTTATGGCATTCAAATACTGATCGACGCTTGCAGACTATGCAACGTGTATATTTTGATTTTCCTTTGATGATAACGTGGTTAATGCTGTCGACACGTATATTTTCCAAAACGTTTCGGGGGTATTGCAACCTGGAAATTTTCTTTCGTCCAGATGAAGAAAGCATTGTGAGAACAATTTCTCTCATAAAAGCCAGCATAGGAACATTTTTGCCTTCAATCTTTTTATGCAGTAGCCATGCATTGACTGCGGCTGCGTTCAAACTCCATGCAAAAAAAGGCCACCACCACCTTTTTGAGCGGATTCGAGCTCTGTATGTTGCAACAAATTGATCGAATAAATCTACTCCTCCCATTTGCTGATTGTACAACAAATGAGTGTTTGGAATTGCAATATCAGCTTTTTTTTGTTTTCGACTATCGTTTGACGAAGCTCTCTGGTAGAGCTTCAGCATAGTTGGAAGCACAAGTTACAACAGCTGTATCATGCCAAACAACCACTGTGTTTCCGTGGTTGTCTGTAGCACCCTGGTATGAGCCTCGTATTGTTTTTTTCATTAACTGCTTTGTTGGAACTGGTGTATTTTCCAAACGGTTTTGTCGTAAAGTTCCGAGGTCACCTATGCCACGTTTCGACAGCTCATCAAGTAGGGGAAGGGAAGTGAAAAGATTGTCGAAAGTTAGGGTGCAACCACTTGATAAATTACATTTTTCAATTAGACCAAGCACTACATCAGCACCCTGACCAAGACCAGTGTCTTTCAGCTTAGTGTCAGATCCACAATAGGGTTCTGCATGAAACAAGTAACCCTCAGTCGAGGTAAGGCACCATAACTTGAAACCAAATCGAATTGGTTTGCCTCGGATGAATTGTTTGGTTCCATGCTTCACATAGTAAGGAATTATGCTTTCGTCCACACTGTGGTCATTTGCTGAAAGATATTTTTTTAAATTATTATTTAGCATGTCAAATATAGGACGCACCTTGTAATATCTATCCTCGTTTATTTCAGCATTGTTCGCCAAATGCAAACACGAAAATATTTCTCTAAAGCGATTTCGGCTCATTGCATTGGAAACTGCTTCATTGTGGGTGTCAGGGGAACCAGACCAATATAGGTCGCGACAAGGCACAAGGCACTTTGCAATACCCAGAGAGTAAAATGATTGCTATGACAGTGATAACTTCACTCTCATCGCAATTTAAATTTTTTCCTTTCTGGGAAGCATAGAGGTTAGTTTGATGAGTAATGTGAGTTATTATATCACAAGAAATCATTGCATTGAAAGTGTCTAGCGGGTTTTTCAAATTCTCTTTAGTTTGCTCCGATATAGCAGGAACAGAATTAGAAAGTACAACATTAGGATTATTTAGAGGAAAATTTTTCTTCCATCTTCTAATTATTTTTTTCTTTTTTTTTAATTTTTTTGTTGGGGGAGCTTCGTGTTGGCTTTCTTGCTCACTTTGATGTGATAACTTTGAATTGTAACTTATAATGTTTGTAGAGCAAATTGAGTTCAACAACCTCCTTGGCAAATGATGAGTAAGACCCTCATTCAAATCATCTGACGCATCACTGTCTCGGTCAGAGTCGACGCATGCTTTTTGAGAGGGGGATTATGGCAAGAGTCATTTCGTCATCATCTGAGTCTGTCTTTGACTATAGGTCACAATCAGGATCCATCAATATGTCCAGAACATCATTCAATGAGTATCTAAACAATAGAATGATCTAAAGTAAGACTACCTACCATTTGAAAAGTTAAATAAAAAGAGCCTTTTTGTTCCAGCAAACAATGTTGGGGTTTGTAAAGAGAAAGCCTCAAGAAGATCATATTAGTGTTTTTTTATTATTCCCCTGCCCCTAACCCATACCCTAACTCTAATTTCGTAATGTCTGCCCTTAGCTTTACTTCAACAAAATTATAAAGTTTACTAATTAACGTTTGAATTTGTTGTCAGCGAATAATAGGTCAGCACACGGCTTTCATTTTATGAGCCCCTGACAGAATATACTTGATAGTCTATAAATTACAAGGAAGCCTACAATTGTTAGGTTCTGGTGCTAGTAAGCTAATTAGTTAAAAACTATTATTTTATACGACGTTAACTATTGTATTAGCACTCACCTTTCATTGGAATTTTCAGCAGATGCAGGGACACTTTTCGAACAACAAGGTTTTTCAGTCATTTTATTAACCTAAGTCTGCAGATTAGAATAGAAATGCAATAAGCTGATGGCTGCAACCAAACGTATAACCTTTAGTTCTACAAGTCTAAATAGAGAATTTTAATTAAGTGAATCAGGGCAATATATGTAGCCTAACTTTTGAAAACATAATAAAAAACGTTTGATTTTTGACTCCATATTTGGCCACTGGCAACTTAAGTTCCCATCACTTTATTTCCCCTCATTATTCTAAGTAAAGTCTTAACTAGCATCAACAAATAAGTTAAACTAGACAAGAAGGTATTTATGATTTACTATACATTTAGTTTTCTAACTTTATACAAAGCTTTTCCTATTTTTCACAGCTTTTTTATAACCTACTTAAGACAAAAAGACAGTTTTTGCCATTTTTTATTGTAATCACTTTTCAGTCAAACAATTTTTTATACATTTAATTTTTTTAGAGTTTACAACAGGGAATGAACTTTCGGTTGATACCATTATATAAAAAAATTGCGTGTATAAGCTAAGTAATAAAACATTTCCTAAGGACACCTTACTGGCAACTAAAGTTGCCGACAGCCATTAATGGGTTAATTCTAACCATTGAGAAACTATTCTGTTTACTGCTGGTTCAATGGATAGCCACATTGTTTTACAGTTCATTGGGATTTTTAACGGTGTTTTGCCACCATTTATTGTTTCATAAAGGTTTTTGTATTGTAGCTGTCTTTTTGCAGACCAAGAAAACCATTTATGTGTCTCTGAAATAAGAAACTCCAAACTCCTTGGAAGGCATTCTGATGAGGCATGGGATATTGCTAGTTGCAGTGAATGGCAAGTGCATTTTATTAGTATTAAGTTAGGAATTTCACATTTCAATTTTTGATACACACCATTGTTCACGCCTATCATCACACTGGCGTTGTGAGTTCCAATGGCTAATAAATTTTCCAGTTTCAATTTTTTGCTAGCTAGCTCAGATTTCACTGCATTTACTATGTGGTCAGCGTTACATTGTTCCAAATTCACTAAATTAAGGAATGTTGATAAAGTTTTTCCATGCTTTTCACTGTAATAAATTATTACAATCCCCAACATTTTATTCACAGTAATGTCATTCGATTCGTCGAGCAATAAGCTGTACTTGTTATCTCCGATATCATTTACTAAATCTTCTTCAAAGTGGTCACTAATCACTGTTTTAATCATTTCTGAACACTTAAAACGATGCATTCTGAGCTTCTCAGTTGTTTTGCTGTCATCAATGCAATTTTTGCATAAATCTATTAAGTGGTCCGTATTAACAATGGATAGGTGGCAGCTGACGGACATAGCCAACGTTCCCTCAAGCTTAGATACATTACTATTAGGAGCAACATGCAAGTATTTTGTTAATTGAACAGATTTTATTGGAGTAGCATATGCGTAATAAGATCAGAGTATTATGCATTAATATCGCATTTGCATAGCTTACAATGCGCTACACCAGGGGTGGCCAACTTCAGATCGTTCGAGATCGACTACAAAATTTCTTACAAGCTCGCGATCGACCGGTTAATGATGCGTTGCAAAAAAGCCAAAACATTCCTTTGACTTTTTCGATACTCTACTTCATATCTTTAATGCATATTACTGCTGTCAACAGAAATAAATTATTGATAAAAATCGTTTATTATAATAATTGGTCACTTCGGTTTAATGAATAAACCAGCAAGTTAATTATGAATGAATAAAACACAAAACGAATGATGCACAGTTCATTTAGTGAGATGTTTGAGTCATCATATTGTTGACCAGCTTTTCATAATCAGGAGTATATCCCGTCAAAGACAACTTCAAACAATCGGCCAAGTGGGAATCGGTTAGTACAGAACGTTGTTTAATTTTAATAGCATTCATAAATGAAAACGCGGATTAACATAAATACGTTGACCCAAAACAAAAATGGATATATTCCGCACATTTTTTCAAGTTGCTGTATTTCAAACCAACAAACCTCCATAAGTCTGGTTCGGATGCCCGAGCCTTGAGGAACACGTCTACTTTCAGTGCTAACATTTCCATTTCAAGGTCACCTCTTTCCAACGCAAATACGTCACTTATTTGTTGAGAAACAGATGACACGTTTAAATCCGACTTGAATGGGTATGATACAAATTCAACTATTTCTTCTATCTTTCGAAAATCACTGAACCGATCTTCAAATTCATCTGAAATCAAATTTATTTCATGAATATATTTCTCATGGTCCCAAATACCACCAGAATGCTTTTCCAAATGGTGTTTAATGTTTGGAAAAAATTTGAACTGCTTTTCTTTTAGATCGGAGATCAGTGCAGGAATTTGAATTTTAAAGGCACTAATAGCACTGATCATTTTACTAATTGGTTTGTCCTTTCCTTGCAACTGTAGATTTAAGGCCACTAATCTACCAGTGATATCAGCCAGGAAAGCCAGGTCGCTCAGCCAATCCAAATTGTTCAACTTGGCGTCGTTATCACCTCTGTTTTGAAGAAAAACACGAATTTCCTCCAATAGATCACGGAATCTTTGAACAAATTTGCCGCTACTTAACCACCTTACATCCGTGTGTAAAATAAGCTGCTATCCCTCAAATTCCTGCGTGAAAAGACGTCGTTGAAGGGCTTTTGCTCTTATGGAGTTTGAAATTTTGAATGCGACATCCATTATCTCTTTTGTGTTTAGTCGCTTGCTGCATAGAACTTGCTGGTGGATTATGCAGTGGTATTGCAAAAAATCTGAAAAATCATCGTCTCTTCGGCACAAGGCAACAAAGCCGTTTACACTGCCTACCATTGACTTTGCTCCATCTGTTGTAATTGCAACCAACTTCCATAAAGGCAATCCTATTTCTGTGCAATACTTTTTAAATGAAGTGTAAATATCTGTCCCCCTCGTCCTTTCTTTCAAAGTTATAGCACCAAACACTTTCTCTTTAACTGTCCAATCATTAAATACCATTCTAATGAACACAACAATTTGAGTCTCATCTCTGATATCCGTCGACACATCAAGCTGTAATGAAAAACACTCGCATTTGGTAAAATCATTTCTAAGCTGGTCTCCCACATTTTCACTCATCTTTTCTATTCTCCTCATCACAGTGTTTCTTGATAATTGTAGGTCTTTAATTGCATTTTTAATTTCACTCTTATTATGAATATTCTGAAAAAGACTATCTGAAATTTCTAGAAAACATTCCTTCAGCAATTCTCCATCTGAAAATGCCTTGCCTTTCTTTGCTAAGAAACAACTGGCTTTGAATGAAGCTAAAGTAGTTGCCTTTGACGATGTGCAAAATAGTTTTAGGCTTCTTTGCTGTCCATGTAGATTACTTTTAAGATCATTAAATTTTATCTTTGTCACTTCACTTCTGAGGGGAAAATCGTCGTTATAGTTTGCATGGCGTGTCATAAAATGTCTTTCAATATTTCCTTTTTTAGGCAAAGCAAGAGCTAAATTACAAATCAGACAGGTACAGTTGTTGTTTACCATTAGGCAGAAGTAAGCAGCTCCCATTCTTTATTAAAGTGGTACGTTTTCATTCTCTTTACAGCACTCATTGTAAAAATTAGACTAGGCTACGACTAAAATACAACAAACACACCGTAACTGAAACAATGAATTAATACTTTGTTACTGTTAGGGCTAATTGGCAAACATTCTTTCCATTTTTACTTCTAACACGTCACAAATAATATCTATCATATATGACGATACGTCACAAATGATATTTTGGCGATCTATCACTTGATAGCTCGCGATCGACTTGTTGGCCACCCCTGCGCTACACTATTGCTTTCTTTCGCCTCTACTAACCAATTTCGAAAAACCTCTTGTTTTAACCACTCACTCCTAAATTTCTGTTTGTATTGCTTTTGTTTCGGCATTATGATGGGCTTAGATATTTTTAAATTCTACAATTAGTAATGTCAATATTTAGAGTAAAAATTTTCACACTACCACATACAAAATATTGCAACCGCTATTTGAATAAGATTAATAATATTTGAATAATAAGAAGCTATTTAAATTTGAATAATAAGAAGCTATTTGAATAAGAATAAATTTGAATAATAAAAATAACATTCTATTTGATATTTTTAAATTTAAATAATAAGAAAAGCTATTAAATAAATTTGAATAATAAGAAGCTATTTGAATAAGAATAACATTCTATTTTAATAAGAGAAATTCTGCCACTAGTATGTGATTTTCAATTGCTAATTACAGTATTATTTTTAATTTTATAACTGAGCATTTTGGAGAATATTTTTTTGAATATTTCAACTAGTGATACCATGCTTACTGATAAAAAGGCTGTGACACTTGGAGCAACTAACAAAGTCCGAATATATTTAAGAGTCTATATTTAATGACTTCTAAAAGTCTATATTTAAAGGTTATTGGAAATTAAACAGATGATTGCACTAACTGACTTAATTGTATGATTTAACTTTAATAGTAAAATACAAGTTAGTTTACCTCTTAACAACTGCTTGATTAATTTTTAAAATTAATTGTTAAACTTGAAAACTGAAACATTGAAATAAAATTACTGAAAAAAAAAAATTATTTATCTATTATTATTATTTTTTTTAACTATTAGTTGTTAACTAAGTGTTGCTGATTGTACATATTTCTTGTCTCTGTTGTTGAATGATGCACCAGTATTACTTGACAAATAATATACTGAACTGAACCGCTTAAGGCAAAGTTACAACTGCTCAAGACAGATACTAACTGAAAACTAAAGTACTAAACAAAACATTGAGACGATTCAACGAAATTGAACGAATGCGTTCCGAACTTCCGACGAGTCTCGTCCTGTATTAAACTTGTACTAAACTCGTTCGATACTTCGATTGAATTGATTCCTGTAAGAACTAAGCATGCTTTGTTGTGTATCAAGTACTATAAATATTCCCAATATAAATACTTATAAATTTTAAAATCCACCAGAAAACTGCTGAATAAAAACGTTTATTAGCTAGATTTATAGCTATACGCTAGGCTGCATATTTCCTAGCTAGTTAAGATCAAAATTAGCTAGATCTAGCTAGAAAATAGCTAAATTGGCATCCCTGCGTTTTCCCAGACAAGTTTTATCGTGACATAGAGTTCAGAGCTAGATTTTTCATTCACTATTGCACTTAAACATGCTTTTTTCTCAGACAAGGCTGAATTGTGACGTGCAGTCAAAGCTACATGATCATCTTCATTAAAGCCATTTTTACTTGAACTACCTTTACGGTCGTTTTAGTAAGGCTAGCTGCTGGGTAGAGAGAAAAAACATGTCTTAATTCAATGACTGTTATTGATGAATGGTGATGTGAATGAAATAAAATAAATAACTCTATAAAAAAAGTTATAAAGGAATTTATTTAAAAAAAACAATATAAAAAGCATTTGATTGAGACTTTCAATGATTTGTAATTTCCCACTTTTTGATGAAATAATCACACTTCAACTTGTATTTTACAATTTTGAATTAAATTTTTTTATATTCATTTCATATAAAATTAGGCATACCATATTTTGAAGTTGTAAGCTGGGACGTTTGTTAAAAGAAAGAATTCTTAGAAGCAGTGTTCTCTAAAAAAAAGAAACGATCTTTACTTTGAATCCAGCTCGGATTTCTTGATTTTCGTCGCTAAAAAGTAGCGTTCTCTAAAAAGAAAAAGATTTGCACTTAAAATTGAAAATACAGGGACATTTTGGTTAACTGGACGGGACAAGGCCCTAAAAATCGGGACGTATGATAAGTAATATATTAAATTGTAATTATATAATAAATAATCATAAAAATATAAACCGGTTAATAAAATATTTTGTTTTTAAATTGTTCAATATAAGCCTATATTAAGTTGTTATTTGTGTGTAGCGGATAGGTTAATAAAGGTATCTAGCTACATGTAATTCAAACAGATATTTTCTTTTAGTTCTTTATTCCTCATTACAATTTTTTACATGTGCTTGACGCTTCAAAGAGAAAAAAATGATTAAACGAACAAAAGAAATTCACACAAACATGTTACACGTACATATGCGGCGATCGTTACATGTGTGTTTTTCGTTTTTGTCTTTGTTCTGCTTTATTTTCAATTCGTCAAGCTAATGTGTTTTTTTTGTATTGAAAATCTTTTTTCGTGCGTGTCTTTGTGCATTGGCAAAATAAATAGACTCTCTCCAATAGCTTCGTCTGCACTGTGTCTTTGGTGACTTATTGAGCTCTTTGAGGAACAAATATGAGTGAATAGTAATTTTTATTGCAATTGCATCAACAACCAGGAAATTTTGCAGTTGGCTACAGTAAATATAATCTTTCCAATTTTTACACATTTAATGTAAACTACTACTAACTTAAATTTAGCTTTAACAACCCCACAACTAAAAATAGTCTATGCATTAAAAAAATTCTGTTTTAAATTCCAATTTTTTAATTAATAAAAAAACTTGTAATTAGTAGTGTTTATCAATACATAAGTTAAATACAAAAACGTTAGATTTTAAAAAATACAAGTGCAAAACGGTTATTAAAAAAAGTTTGAGGAAATCTGCCAGTTGTAGGCCTATTAGGTGTGTTGTGAGTACATGCAGTTATGGAGGTAGGGTGGAAATTAAAAATACATAACCTATTACCAGTGACGTGCCGTGAAGCAACAATTTTTTAAAGTAATGTTAATACTAACTTTATTTAATAACAAAACAGTGCTCAACTTAAATAAAACAAAAAGCAATTTGAAGCATTCTCACACTTAGCTAACTCATTCTGAGTTTTAAAAAACATTTTTTATTGTACGGTATTTCTGTATTTATCATGCTGACTTGCAAGGAAAGTATCGGAGGCACTAATACAGGGTGTTGCAGTTAAATTCAGACTAATTTTAACAAAGTAGGAAAAGCTCAAATAAAACAATTGTCATCAATAAAATGTATTGATGTATTGTACGTAATTCATATCGTAGCTTTATTACAACATACATAATTAAATTATTCAATATGGCCGCCCTTCTTTTCAATGACGGCCTCGAGGCGATGGCGGAAGGGGGAACAGGCCTTCTTGACCTCCTTCCTGTCCATGTGGCCCATTGCCCCCCTATAGCATCCTTCAGCTCCTGCTGGGTGTTGTAACTGTTGTATGGGCGGTAGTTAACCTTCTCCAAAACGCTTCAGACACAATAGTCCAATGGGTTAAGGTCAGGGCTGGAGGGTGGCCAGAGGTCCTGCAGCCAGTGGCAGGGTAGTTGCTGGTACCAGGCCTGGGTCGTACGGGCCATATGCGCTGGTGTAGAGTCTTGTTGAAAGACATACGATCTTTCGCCGGCCACTCCAACCATCCAGGGCTTGACCACGGTTTCCAGGACCTTGATGTAGTCTTTAGCAGCCACCCTGAGGCCCTCGGAAAAGCAGTAAGAGCTTATGACGTCTCCATCGCTCGACACGATGCCCAGAACCATAACAAAGGTAGAAAACTTTGTTGACATCACAATGGAAACTTCTTTAGGGTTGTCAGTGATGAAGCGATTGTTTTGTCGGTTGTGGAGCTTGTCCTAAATAAATTTTTTCTCATCTGTAAAGAATCTGACATAGCCGGACAATCCATGTTTTAGCTCATTGAGCAAGGCAGTCCCCTTGATCAACCGTTGCTCCATTAGGGCAGCTGTTAACAAGTGACGCTTCCTTGAGGTCCTTAGCAACTGTCCTGGAGATTGTGGACTTGTTGACATTCATTTCGAAGGCCAAGGCGGCCATGGACTTGGAGGGGTCGTCCTGGATCCTCTGCTTGACTTCAGTGACAAACTTGGGGATTCTGATCGCATCAGAACGTCGCTTGTGGGTTTTCCTCTCTCCAGTGAAGGTCTCAGGACCATCACAAGCTTCAAATTGCTTTTAATTCTATAAACAAGGTCCTTGTAATTGAAAAAATCAATAATCTCCTTAACAGTCCTGCCGGCGCGGAGGGCCGCGATGATGGCCTGCCTTTTCGTTATTTCTTGAGGCAATGTGTTGGACACTCGGAAAAAAACAATGCCGTTTAGTACGAATATAAAGCCTAAGTAAGTATTTTAAGTTTTACGTAAATCGGACAAGTCATCTCTGAGATATTTAAAATTGAAAACAGTCTGAATTTAGCTGTAACACCCTGTACATAGGGTAGGAGAGACCGGGGCATATAGTAACACTTTTTTTTCTTTTTGCTATTTCTCCCATAATAAATTTTTGTTTCAAAATTCTTGTTTAATATCGGTATAAAAAATTTAGATCACTGTTTAACTAATATCAAAAAAATAAATAATTTCCAAAGCTTAGTGGTTAAAATTACGATTTAAAATAAGCGTTACAATGTGCCCCGTCAATGGGGTGAGTTGTAACCAGTGGTGGATATTGGGTGAGACGAATGAGGCAGTTGCCTCGGGCCCCCCTTGAAAATAGCACATACAGTTTCATTTCGCTGCAGATGTTTTTTAGAGATCATTATGAAGTCGGAACAAAAAGTGGGAGATACAAGATCGATTCGAGGTGAAGACTTTTTTTTATTTATTTAGAGAACACCTTGATTTTGGGAGAAAAAAGTGAAACACGAGATCAAAGCTCTTTTTCTTTTTTAGAGAACATCAATTTTTGGAAATCCTTGCCTCGGGCCCCTGAATTTGAATATCTGTAACAGCAACAAAATCACTAATAAATGTTTAAATATAAGTGCAACTTAAAAAAATAGCAATAAGAAAAAGTAAAGATAATGAAATCAAACATAGCCTAGTCATAGACAATAGACATGAGTATCAAGTACAAAAAATGAAGTATTTGGCCGTTGCCTAAAAATGTTAAAACAGTTTTTTTCACTGCTAGATTAGCCCAATCATAAATTTCAGAATCACATTTGTGACAAAAATATGTATTTATATTTTTGGCACAAGCTAAATGTAACCTCTTTAGGTAACCATAGCATTGTACCACCCACTCCTCATCAGGACTACTATTAAAATAGGGCTCAAGAAATGTAATGCAAAACTACTCTTTTGCTTTTAGTGTTTTTTTAAAAATTGGTTTTTCTTTGTTTGGAGCTGTAACAGATTGTCTTTTCTGGTGTGACTGGCATGGCACACTTTTTAGATCTTTTCTTGTTTTGCACCAAGGACTTAGTTTATCTTTAAGTTTTTTTAGCACTCTGTAGAGCCGATGGCCAACACCAATGTTTTGCTATTTCCCTTATTGATCTCTTAAATTATAGCAACTGCTGCAGCAGCTCTTAAGTTGTCTTGTAATGATGAGCTGGTGTTCTTGTTAGTTTTTCTTTTATAATTTCTCGTATTATTCGCAAATGTTGTTGCCCAAGTAATTTTTAATGTAAGCTGGTTAAACCTATGCACAAAAATATGTGTTACAACTTGCCCCATCAGCCTACGTTACAACTTACCCCATCTCATACTTAGTCAACTTTTTGTTAATATCTTAAAGAGTAAAGTTTTAGTTGCTAAATCTTGTTAGGCATTTAATAGCCTATTGTTTTGTGATTCGATTGATATAAAACATTGTAATAAAACCGCACCCGCTATCTCTGCAGAAGACAAAAATTAAATTTCAAAAAATGTACTTTGCCTACTCAAAAAGTTTGTTTTAACAGTGAGCCTATTTTTAGTCATTGAAACTAAACAATGTTGTTTGCTAGCAATCGGCTTTAACATGACTGTTATTTGGGGCTTTTTAACATTTTTTTGATTTATGTTAGATTTCGACAAACGAATGTTACAACTTACCCCATGTTACAACTTGCCCCGGTCTCCCTTCTGTATTTTTCTGTGTCTCTTAATAAATTTCTTTCGGTGAAGTAAAAAACAACGTCGTACTATAAAAAATAAAAATCGTTGAGAAACAACTAAAAAGTATTTTCTTGCAATCGAAAAACGAGACTTTAATTTTCATGCACACTTAATTAAAAACAAATAATATTTTTGAAGTTGGCAAAATATATTAATTGTTAAAAATGTGTAATTAAAACCGACCCCCTGAATTTTTTAAACTCTTTTCAAGAGCCATGCTTTTTATGAAGAATTACTGGCTTAATTTAATTTGATGATGATGATGATGATGATATTTTATTCACGCTTAGTAACAATATTTAAGTATATGCAATGTACATTAAGCAAAGCATGAAAATTTAAAACTTACTTTCCGACGTTCGTGTAAAGAAACAGCCGGGCATTCTACTTTTTAAACTAAAAGTTGAAAGGGTTAGTGTCGTTCCCAGTGGTAATTTTTTCATTAGTTTCAATTGTTTTCAGAATAGAAGTAAAAAATTTTGCAAGCTTAGGTCAGGTATTATTTATAGTTAGAAATGTATGTTTTAATATATACTGTAAATGCTGCCAAAAATTGAGGTTCAAACATTGAATTATAAATACACCAAAATTAGGTCGAAAGCTTAATTTGAAATTTTCTTAGTTGAAATACTAAATTATCTTTCATTACTAAAACTTAAAATCAATTTATTACTTTGCAATTGCACAATGCGTGTATTCTGTCTACCGAGAACAAAGCGACTTATCTTGTTTTAGCAAATGTCGGGAATAAGAAAAACTTTTTTTCTGTACCAGGTCACAATTGCGGCATGCCTCAATTTTAACAGATATTTTTACCAAAAGAGAAAAAAGCGCTATATTGTGTCATTTTTTTTTTATTTTATCACAAGGGAGGCAAATCTTAAATCTGCCTCACTAGCGTGTATTAGCAATTTTGTTGACAAGAATGCTTGACAAAATAATTAAAGCGCTAAAAAATACAACGATTAAACGGTCGAAAATTAGGGTTAAAAAGCAAAACTAATTAAACTACTACAAGTACAGTATAAATTTTTTTCAACCAATGGCAAGTTGCACAAATTTTGCAAAGACAATGACTTCAATATTTTGTTTCTGCTTTATTTGATTTTTACAGGTGAGGCACTGTCTTACTTGCCTTTCCTGACGGCAGGTCCCTGCAACACAAAAATTATTGCTAAAAAATGAGCATAAGTTATGCAATACTATAAATACCCAAACCGTATTGAATTTATGGAAATAAAATTTTCAGAGTAGACTACATAGAGCCTTAACTGCTTTTTTTCTTCCTATTGTAGTAGCACCTATGATTCCGCGACCAGAAAAATAACAGTTTATAAATTTATTATTAACGAAAATAAAAACAATTCTGTGACAAAGCCTTGCAATTACCGTACCAAAAACCAACGCTTTGGTGTCTAAAAAACAATAGTCTGCTTTTGCAAAATAAGCCTTTTTTCCGCGACCTAGCGGTGTTGTTAATAATAACAAGCCTTTCCTCTTGTTAAGTTGATTTTACAGCCAGCTAATAATACGGATTTATATTTGAATTACAACTATTAAAGTTATTTTAAATTTCATAATCTGTTATCAAATTACTAAAAACTTGTCGTCGTCGTTTGAAGGGTATCCACTCCAGGTCAGACACAAATAGGACTGGAGCCGAGGGTTTATCCTTTTACTATCCCGGGCTACTTTACTGCCTGAATCAGATGCTGGCAGTGATGTTATTAAGCCAGCATCGAGTTTCGTCATTCAAAACCGTCAGACCTCGTGCTCCATGTGGTGCCCGATGTATAGGGCACGCTGTTAGTACATGGTCTGCGGTTTGCTCAGAGGCGCCGCACTCGCAATTCGGTAAAGGAGCGAGACCCCATTTGTGCATGGACGAATGGAATCGCCCAACACCAGTCCGCAGGCGGTTGAGCTTAACCCAAGCTGCTCGGGGTAAGCCCATCCCAACAGGCTTGGCACCGGTTCCGGACATAAAAGCACAGAGTCTGGAAGCATTTTCGCAGTACTCCGCGTTCCATTTGTGATTTGTCCATTCAGAAGCGCGGATGCCAAGTCTGTCAAGGTTGTCCAAGAGATTCCGCGCAGCTGGCACAAACGGGCGTCTAGATCTTAGTCTCACTTGGCGAGTATCTGAGGACCCACTTAAAAGACCATACAAGATATGATCGGGGTCCAGAGATCCACGGTGAGCCAAGGAGAGTGTCGCTCCCATTCGGCGAAGCTGACCTGGCTGGATGCTGAGAGATGAAGTTTAGCCAATTATCAGTGCTCGGGACAATATTGAAGATTTAATTATCCTCCACATTTTGCTATTATTGTTCGTAAATGGCTGAATGCCCAATTTCTTGGAAAATGGACGGGTCGTCGTGGTTCGCACGAATGGCCAGCCAGAAGTCCTGACTTAACACCCGGCGACTTTTTCTTTGGGGTTGGTTGAAAGAACAAGTCTACTCAAACAAACTAAGAAATTTGGAAGAACTTGAAGAGAGAATCGTAAAGTTATGACTTCCATCCCGCAAGAGCTTCTTGTGAAATCAGTTGATGCGGTTCATGGTCGACTTGAGAAGCTGGTGGCGAATGATGGTGCCTATATTTAATTTTAAATAAAAGTCCATGCAATATACTTTCTTCTCATTCATTAATTGGAGAAATTACACTTCAAATCTAAATTATACAATATGTAATTATTTTAAAACAGGGAGTTACTTTTGGATCACCCTGTGTATAAAAGGCATGTTACCACCATGCTTTGATCATTTTTTTCAAAATAACCTCGTAAACGACAACTTCACCAAATGTACAAGAAGCCAGTCTGAATTCTATCCCTCATTTTGTAGATTATATATCACCGAACAATCTTTAAGATACAGAGGTCCTCTTGCTTGGAATAAAGTCCCATCAAGCATTAAACAGATAAAATCATTAGGCTAAATTTCGTACAGAATTTCAAAAGCACCTTATAGCAACGTAATTTTTAATGGTAATAGATTTCACAAAATTTAAAACATCTGCTGCTGGTTTTTATTGTTGCAGGTAACTCCACCTAATTGGACAAAGAAATCGTTGGTTGATAAAAGCCCGATGCGATTTGAAAGGCAACATTCAGATCATTGCGGCCCGTCCAGTTGGATGAAAAATTCACATAATTTACTTCTTTTTGCACCTATCCTTGTTTACCATTTGTATGTTTTTATTTTTGCGTATGTAAATTTTTGTCTAGCCATATGCTTTTGAAATTGTCGTTTTGACCCGTGGCAGGATTTCTTTTAGTGGGCTTCTTTGCCTGCCTGATCCTTTTTGGTCCAGACCCTTTTGGTCTTTGGGTTTGTTGTTTCTCCCACCCATGATTACACAACATTCTCTGACTATGACTCGAATATGGTATTATATAATTAATCATCTTTTCGCTTCCTTTTCTTATTAACATCACATCGCTTTGTTTAAAGATACAGCGACCTTGCACAACTGACGTTGTGCATGTATAACGTATTTCGTTTAGTCGCTGCTTCCTTATTCACAATCTTTATTTCTACTTGCAGTATGAGTAATTTCAAGTTCATTATGAGTAAAAATGAAAATAAATAAAAAATAATCACAGCTAAAAAAAAATAAAAAATAATAATAATAATGCCACAAACCTGGTTCGCCGGCCCGTCCAAACCAGCATAGTATACACTATACAGGTCAAATGTCAACGTCCAAACCAGCATAGTACGCAGGTGTGATTTTTTGCAACTCCGGCCATTTTGATGCGAAACCCAAAAACTCTTGCCTAAGATCTTGCTGTACAACAAGAGAATCTTCACCTTTATTTGGTTAGAGGTTGCATATTATGTGTTAAGTTGACCTTGACTTTATCCAATCTGATTCTAATCGAACAAGAATCACGACTTCTGATTTAATTAATTACGTATGTTAACCAAGGCAGCGATCAAGAATATAGTTAATCAAATAAACCAAGAAAATAAAAAAATTAAAATCACTTCTGGCGTTATCTAAACATTGAAAAAGGTTAAAGTCGTAGCTAATTTAAATTCTACACTCCGTACTGACAAACAACTAAACCTTGTCAACTTAAAACAAAACTTTTGAAGCACATGTGCGCGAAACAGACTCCCAAGAGATTTTAACGTACGAGGTAATTCACGGAACGTTTATGACGAAACACAAAGGCAATAAAAAAGGATTAAGTCAGCCAAATAATCTTCACTGTACAATTCTTAGCGATAAATTTATGACGAATATTTAGGCGAACAAAATTTTAAATTATCCAATTCTCACTGCTACATTATGTTTACAACAGAAATGAGAATTTCATTTTGAAGCGTTTCCTAAAAAGCGATTGGGATCGAAGTAGCTTAAATCGACATACAGCTTTCAATGTGAGGCAATTCTTCTCTAAGCTTTGAATCACTGGATCCATAATTCTATTATGTACATCAATCTCAAACTTTTTCAGCCAATCTTTGAAATCTACATTCAATATCTTATTTTTATTTTTACAAATCCGTTTGGGAGGAAAGCTACTTTTAATTATGATACTACACTGATGAGGTTTAACTTGGATTGCTTGTCATGACCATGCTTTTAACTCATTTGTTCTTTCCACATATCCATTTGCAGATATGACTCACGAACCAATACCAAAACTTGTTGAAGTAATCCAAATGAAGATATTGATGCGTGATTAATTGTAGTAGCGTCATAGAGCACCAAATTTACAACGTGAGCATAACACCATGTGTGAATATAACCTGAAGTTTCTTTTTCCAGAAAAGCTGTGAAGCCTTTGTGGTCCGAACGATTAACTTTGTAAACTTCATTTTCCGTTGCCTAATAGCTCGTAAAACATTGAGTCATTTGGCGCTTGTGACGTAACAGATGTTACAAGCTGGCCACGTTTAATTCTAAGTTAATAGCATTCTTTATTGTAGCAATCTTTTCAATGCGTTTCTTTCGAATAAGCAACTTAGAAATTTACAGTTCAGTTTTTAACTAAAGAGAAATTTGGAACTGTTGGTTTATCTATTTGAATAAGTTGAATTGTAAAAGTAATAGAAATAATTAAAGAAATTGAAGTGAATTATATTGGAAATTAAATTAAATAGTTAGACTGGACTAATTGGCTGTTTCTTTTCACAGTACAGCTATTCCCAAACAGTTTAGTTTCTGTGGCTGTTGCAGACTCCACGTGCGTCAGAAACACTTTGTATTGTCCTGACATATTCGACGCTCTATCTGTACTGTCAGATATACATCTAGGCACGTCTGTATTTTGATTAGCCGAAACTTCTTTCATCAACTCACATAGATCTGCTTCAGTTGCAGAATGACTGCAAGGAGTCTATCTTCGATGCTCTCTCTTACAAAACGTAAAATAACTGAACAATTATCAGTTAAAAGTTAAATCTTGTGTTGAATCAATTTGGACAGAATAAATACCCGCTTCTCTAACTGAGTTTAATATCTCTTTTTTAATCAGATTTCAAATAATTTTAATAATGGAGTTAACTGTTGTTTTCGAGATAAATGTATTTCCGTTTGCACGTTTATGCTTACCAGTTTCTTTTTACAAAGACTTTTTTGTTATATTGTCCAGATGACACTTCAAAACGTTATCGTATTTGACAAGAAGAAGGACAGTTTTCAGTTCAGATGATGCTGAGAAAGAACGCGAGAAAAGAGGAAGAATTGCATGATATAGCTGCTAAGTGCATGAATATTCAGGAAGTATTTGCAAAAGTGAGCTCTTCTATAGAAAGTCAAACAAAGTCAGTAAATTCTGCCACGTATGAATTACATAATGATCAGTCTGCAAATTGTAGTGTTCATACTGGACTAATATTAGACACCCAAAATTCTTCTAGTTTTAAAACTATTGCCCCGCCATCAGTATCAAAACTATCGCTCCGCCATCAAGTCAAAATCAATCTGTAAATACCACTGCGTCGGTATCAGAAACCTTAAACCATTCTTGGTTTGTAAGATCTAAGCGAAAAAACTAACAAATACTTAAAATTTTACCCTCATCAATCAGAAACAACTAAGTTCAATAGCAAAAATGTGTATTTTTGACCTGATGAGGGTTGAGGGCATTTGCAGCGGTTATGGCTGTCCTATTGCGAAGGGAAGCGCTTTTTTGCAATGTTTGCATTGCATATGGCAGTTTTAGCGAGCAATTCCCAACAAATTTCTTAAGTTAAAGATTGCGTTCGAACCTATCCTTGCTTAACCTAGACAGAGACACCCAAAATATCTTGGGGTCCTGATCTAGGATTAACCCGAAATTTTTAACCTACTTAAAAAGAATCTCCTCCTTTGAACTCATGCAATGTACATTTTTCTTAAATTTGTGCATGAGTAACCTATGGGAAAATTCATATGCTTATAAGGGAGCATTGACTACTTAGATTGGCAGCTCTGATTGTGCGAGTCGCGTTTTTGAGAGACTTAGGCCTAGATAGAACTTTCGTTTCTTCAGCATCAGCGTTAATAAAAGGCTTCATGCTAATCACCATTTAACTAAATTATTTTTACAATAAAAATGCAGATTTTAATACCGTACCACTGTTTTCTTTTATTATCATCCTTTGTATTTATCAACATATGATTGTATTTGTGATGGTATTTACAAAAAAATTTAGTACTTCATGTATAGTGCGACACACAGATCCAGAGAAATCAAGCTGAAAACTAGATTTTAAGAAGTCGTACTGTACAATGGGTATATACAGTAATTGTATTTTTGTAACTACACTAGAAATGCTTTATTTATTTTGATAAGAAAAAATTCGCCTTACCCAAAACAACAGACAACGGACTCTGCAAACTAAGGTTGATTGAAATGGGACGCCAAGTTGTTCAGCTGGTGATTGCTCTCTTAAAGTTCCGCCCTTTAAGAACTGCCGCCCGGGGCGGACCTCCCCTCTCTAGATACGCTACTGTCTACACTCCCTGTTACTGACGCAAGTGGAATCTACAACAGTCACAGAAACTAAATAGCTGCCCTGAACGGAAGGAACAGCCAATCAGTCCGGTCTAACTCCCTGACTTAATTTCTACTATAATCAGTCAAATATTTTTTAAATTTCTTCCATTAATTTATATTTATTCAAGTAAACAACAACCAGCTGTTAAATTACTTTTTCTAGTTAAGACTGTACAAAAAATTTCTAAGATTCCTGGTACTCTGTGCAGTTATAAAAAATAAAAATTTAGCTTGACAAGCAGTAGATATCATCAAACGTATAAAAAAGATTGTTATATGCCAGGGATAAGCAAACTTTTTAATTCGCGGGCCGCATTAGGAAGTCCAATTTGTTTGCGGGCCGCACTATAGTGATCTCTAAAAAAAGGTCTTCACTTTGAATCTGTCTCGGATTTCTTGTTTTTCGAGCCCAAAATGAAGTTGTAGCTCGTAAATCTACGTCACAATCGAGCTTTGTCTGATAAAACGTGCAAAAAAAAAAGTAAGAAGCGTTTTTTTTTATTATTATTGTTTTAACTGGCAACGAGTTAAGTCAGAAGGGAAATAAAGAAATCGTTTTTTTTAATTTTTGGGCTTTGAAATGATTACTGTAACTGGCGATGTGTTGAGCAAGCGGAAAAGGAATTTTGAGATAAGATTGCTATAATTCTGTTACTTTTTGGTCACTGGATTTTGATTTTGGCTTGCTAGTATTTTTGGGAAATTAACTGTTAACGTGGTTGATCGCTAAACAAAATAATCTGTAATAAAACTAAATAAAAGGTGAAACTGCTGGAAGTACTTGAAGAAACTAAAAGAATTAATTCCTTGGACTTTTAATCAATGTAGTAAGTGAATGGTAGTAGTGTATAGCAATACGTATAATATAATAAACCTATATCCACCCTTTCACCAAAACCGCTACAAAGTGATCTCCAAAAAAATGTCTTTGGTTTGAATTTGTCTGGATTTCTTGATTTTCGTACCTATAAATTAGTGATCGCTAACAGCAATGATCAAGAATTTGGTTGGAGACAAAAAATTAAATGGTGATCAAATAAACTGATCAAATTTCGTTTCCTTTTAATTATGTATGATAACTATGCTTGTTTTTTGGTTGGAAACATGGAGTGTTGCAACTTTTTTGTAATTAATATGCAACATGTATGTTTCATTCAGGTCATTCTTTATTCGTACTACAGATAATTATTGGTTAGTCAATAGTATCACTTGTTAAAATACATATTTGTTCAAAATAATGGGTGATGTAAAAGTTGACGGCTCTGAAGGGAAGACTACCTTGTCAACAAAACCGATCGGAAAAGACGGAAAACCTTTAAAACCATGTTGTGTATGTTTAGATACTAAAGGACAACGCGACGAATGGTACGTATCGAAATAGTTGAGTTTTAACTGAAATTGACATGATTTAACCTATTTGATTTTTTTATTTGATTCTTATATCGATAATTTTTTTAGCATAATATTGAAAGGCGAAGAAAATTGTCAAGATTTGATTGAAGCCCACAAACAATGTATGCGTAATCTTGGTTTTAATGTATAGTAGAAACTAGAATTTAACTACTGATTTCTTTCAATGTTGAGATCCTGGGCATAACCTACCATTTTTAACTTATTTTTTGCAAACTTAAAAGCTAATCAAAGATTTTTAAAAAAGCAAAACGGAATTTTTAACCTATTAATGATTAATTTGCACGAAATTGTATCTTGTTGAAAATGTAAAAGCATCATAAATTTGGTTCATAATTTTTTTCACTTTTGCTTTGCCACATAATCAAAATATAACAAAATATTCAACAGTTTATGAAGTTTTTGTTATTTATTTTTAATTAAAGTGTTTTTTAAAAAACTTATGTTTCTGCAACTTCAATTTTATACAGCTATTATAGTATTTTAACTTTACAAAAATAACTGTCATTATTTTTCAGTTTATAAAGAATTAGAAATATAATAAAAAAAAACACTTCTTGCTTGTTGTTTTATGTAATTAATAAACTCTATGGTTTTTCAACAATATTGGAGCCCTTTGTGAATAATAATTTGATATTTTGAATGCTTATCTTTGAAAATGTTGAATAATTACTTCATGTAATGTTTAAAGTGAAGAGTCTTTGCTTATGTTAGTATTATATTTATTTAATTAAATTGTGCTGATTAGCAACTGTTTGCTTTTTGTTTTATACAGTGTTTCTTTTGTTACATGGTTAGATAATTTGGTTATGTGGCAAAGAGGTAAATCCGCAGTTGAAAACTGGAATATCCCACAAAATTAATTATTTTGCAAGAAATAATAAAAAAATAATATGGCTGACAGATGCCACAATGTAGTGAAACCGCAATAAGTGAAATGCAAAGTAGCAAGGGAACACTGTTGTTTGTATTTTAGAAGACTTAATAATTGTTCCAACTTGCTAAAATTGGCTCCCCATTTATTGATTGGATATTGTCTAAAAAGATAGTGAGTGTATATTTTAAGTTGAGTAAGTTTTGGTATAGAAAGTTTTAGGACTAAGATTTAATTTTGGTGTCAAAATAGTATCTGAGTGTCAATTATCAATTCTGTTGTTTTGTTAATTTTTGTTAGTCCCAAAAAATATTTTAAAACAAAGAGAGCGCTGTAGTCATAGTAACCTTTTACTGTAACTAATTACTTAAGAAGATAACTAATCATTTGACTAGTTTTAGGTGACCATTACTCATTCTCTATTGGCAATTTTTATGGTATTAAAATTTTTTGTGTCAATGTTTGTAATTTCTGTAATCTGAATTTTTGGAACTAGAAAGTTTTTTTTCAGTTACAATTTAACCTAACACCTTGCCAGAAACCTTGCCTAAGCCTAATATTTGTACCTTTTTTAAGTAAAATTTAAAAAAATTTACTAATTAGGTGTAGATTTAATGGAGGATTTTTCCATAATCTAACATACCACAAAAGAACTATACAGTTGCAGCAAAACTTGTAATGTAAACATTTAATCCTGGGTGTCTGCAGGCCTTTCTTCCATAACAAGATATATAATCTTTGACCAATACACCTTTGAAGGCTATTTAGACATGCAAAGCCTTTTTTCCACTCTAAGAATTGTCTTACCTTAAGTCAATTGATTCAATTCACTCAATTCCTTTGAAAAGAATTTGGGACCAGTGCTTTAAGAGCAGCAGTAGAAATTTGTTGCAGTTTTAAATAAAAATTGCTTAAACTATTATTTAAAAAAATTGTTCTGACATTTTTGCATTAACTAGACTGTGATTATATTAAATTACCTTCACAGTTTATTGCTATTTTCTTTTTTTGTATTAAACTATTTTGATATATATAATTAGAAACACTGATTCATCATTCAAAACTGAATAAGAAAATAATTTTATCTTGGTGTCATGCAAACAAATCCTTTTTTAATTGCAATAATCTGCCTAGTTGTGTAGAATTGTCATATCTGTATTTCAAATAGAGAAGTTTTAGAAATTTTTTAAATCAACCTTTGAAAATTTCGTATTTTAAAAATCTGGTTACCCTATTTAATGGGTGCTTGAATTTTTATAAAATTTTATTACTAAAAAAACCTTTTTAGTCCTATTTTTTAACTAAAAAAACAAATAAAATGCGTAAGTATTCAAAACAGCTGCAGAAAAAAAACTGAATAAATGGTGTAGGTCAAAACTTAAAACCAAATTTTTTTCAATTTAAAAAATTGCAAATTGCTTACTACGTATTTGATTGCTTGGTGGGTAACTATTTGTGTATAAAACTATATTTCTAAATCATAAATTTTAAAGACTTCATTATCGTCTTCAAGATGTGCATATATACATGGTTTGCATTACCAATATAAGGGCCTGCAAGGTTTACACTTTAATTTTGATTGAAACAATATTTTTGGTTGTCATTTATAATTTGCTCTATCTATAATGCTCGTGCAACATCCACTGGCACCGGAAATGTTTTTGTCAGAAGGGGGGAAGTTTAAAACAAGGGGACTTTTGGTTTAATAGGAAAAACTGTGGACTTTTTTGACAAAATGACATTTATTGTGGCTGCACAAGTTTGTCAGAACAGTTTTATAATTTTCTCAAAATTTGCATTGATTGAAAATGCCTTTTCAACTAAAAGAATGTTTTTTTAATTTTGTACCCTTACTAGCTTATAAACTGTCTGCTTCTATAAAAAAAGTTTGTCAAATTAATATTTTATAAACTTTGTTTGATTTAATTTTGGTTGAGATTATATGATTATAGTGACAAATCTAACACAATGCTTTTGTCTTTGGAATTTTAAATGGTACTGTGTTTCCTCTCTTAAAAAGGGCAGGGCTGGAGGAAAATTGCACACCATGGTGACCACTTTATGACCAGCAAAAAGACAGCTGTCGAGAGGAAATTTTATTGTATTATAAAATAATTTGACTCTAATCAAAACTGCATATCGAGACCGCCAAGCAAAGAGGTTTATGTAAAGTGTATTTTTTGAGAGATACGATGAAAACAAGAGACGAATCTAGTTCTTGTTGACTGGTCATAATGTAAAGAACTTGCACAGAAGCGAATAAACCTATAATTGAAAGAAGTGAATTCTTTTTTTGCGAACAATCAAACGCTTTTGACCAAAGCATGAAAATTAAATTTTATCTACGATTGTAATTTTGAAATTGTCGATTAAACTAGTATCTATTAAATTAAAGCCCTGCTGAAAATGGCACCGTTTAGATTGCTATTCATAATGACGTCAATCAATCACATGCCCCCGAAACGTAAGTTTTGAATCAGCCGGCGGCGTTAAGTCAGTGGTTCTCCATTTGTTATTAACTCGTCCCCTCCACTCAGTCAAGAATATATTTGTTCTGCTTATTATTATAGTCGGCTTATTATTACAGTGGTCCTGGCAAGCAGTTCTGAATTAAAGTCGTATCTCTATTAAATTACAAGCGGACAGCAATATCTTGGTATCTCCGGAAGCAGGTCGGGGTAATTGCTTACCCTATGTATTAGCACCTCCGTCGCTTTCCTGCGAGTCAGGAGGATAAATGTAGAGATAAAATAAATAAAAAAAATTATTATATTTACGTTTAGCATCGGCTCTGGGGGTAGAACAACCGCCAAGTAACTACCCCCACCTCTATTTGGAGATGGCAAAAGATTGTTGTCCAGTTAAACTTTTAGTTTTTTTAGATATGGCAGTTGTTTGGAATGGCTAGCTATGATCGCCATGCAAATGAAAGTGCCATGAAACGTCTTTCCTAAAAACAAACATATTGTCGAGGGTGGGGTTGGTCCGCGGTTGTGTTGACCATCAATACTGACCAAGTCGGCCACGCTGCCTGCCAAGCCACAGAAAAAGCATTTCCTCCACAAGCACAGGATCGAAATGTTATATGTAATCGCGAATAGGCTGGTGGTTAAACATTTCGGACTATCAGAAATACCATTCCAAGGTCGAAGATCTATAAACTTCGATGAAAACAGACTCGAGCCAAATGTAAATCCGGAGATTTCTCCAACGTACTCAAGTGATTGCAATTATGGTCCAGGGCTTCTCAAACTTTTTTGTTCTGCGACCCCATTTTAAAAAATAAATTTTTGTGCGACCCCAATACGTGAAGGCTAATTTGACGTTAATTTTTTCCTATGGAAAATCACGCGTGTGCATGAAAAACCACGTAATAACAACGAGAAATGGAAATAGTAACCTAAAGCGAATTAACGAAATTACAAAAACAAACTTTATTTAATAAACATTATCAAGTACGTTTAAAACGATGGAAAAATTATTCTATATTCTTCCACAGCTACATTTTTTCAAGTCAAATAAATAATTCAATTTTTTCACATTCATCTATAAAAATCAATCTTGGCTTTAGACTCAATAGGTAATTTTTTTGCATTTGTTTGCTGTTCTCTTGATAACGTCTCACGACTCACCTTCTGATCACGCCACCTTAATACTTTAACAAAATAATGACGTAACCACAGTTTGCCTTTTCTGGTTTTTGATTGTCAATAAATATTATTATTGTAAAAAAAACAATTTCAAAAGCGACTTTGTTTTGCGACCCACAGTTTGAAAAGCCCTGGTTTAGGCTACTTGTAAAATGTTAGTCGTGTTCTTTTGCTTCTGTACTATCTATGATCTTTTCTATTTTTGCTTTTATAAAAGTTAATTTCGTTGGTAAATACAGCCTTTTCAACCTTTATTAAACCATTCTAAAGCTCGTTTGACTTTCTCTTTTTAAGTAGTTTATTCACAAGTGAAGTTACTTTACTATTTTTTTACCGAGATTCTAAATAATGCCGTCATTTATGCCATTCACATGATCACCCTCCTTGCCAAGGCCTGATGGTCTTTTGAAATTGAAAGTTGTTGAGCGACGCTTAAAACTCCCTGCTTCAAGAAATGCCTCAGATAATCAAATTTATAACTGGCAACACCTACGACTCGCCTTCGCTTTACAGCTCTGTCTTGACATCAAAATAATTCTTTGACGGATTATTTTCTACCAGCTGCCCCAACCTTGCAGTTGACGAGGCAACCTTCTCGCAGACGCTTACGAGGGGCACTTGTAGTCAGTTCTTGCCACTGTTAATTTCGTGAAAACCTTCATACAATTTTGTACTTGGCAGAGGTGGAGTCGAGATATGGTGCTTCAAGGACGAGACGAGACCCGAGGCTTTACATAAATTGTTTTACGAGGTTTGTCCAAAAAGTAATGAAACTGGTTCTACAACTCTTCATATGAAAACACAACAGGAAATTCCTCTCGCGTAGCAACCTTTCAGCCACTCATAGAAGTTCTTTTCATGCAGCAAAAGTCTTCCTTTTTCATGAAGCAAATGAAAGCAATTTTTGCGAACCCACTTTGTCATGCACGTCACAAAAATTAATACCTTTTTTTTTTGCAGATATTAAAAGTTAATATTTCGCAGTCATTTTAAAAAAATAAGTGATTACAAAATTGAGCAACCTTGTGCAATTAAATTTTGCTTGAAACTTGAAATGAATGCTACAGAGACGTGCGGAAAACTTCAGAAAGCCTACGGGGAAGATACTTAGTCACAAACCCAAATTTTCAGATGGTTCAAGGATTTCTCAGCGGATCGAGATTCGGTTGAAGATGAGCCTCGATCGGGGAGATTTTCTTTCGATTTCTTTGCTTTATTGACAGTACAGGAATCATCCACAAAGAATTTGTTTCCGCAGGGCAAACCGTATATCAACATTTTTACCGTGAGGTTCTTGAAAGGCTCAGAAAACGTATTACTCGTGTGATGCCAGACATCAAAGAGTAATGGGTGTTGCACCACGACAATGCGCCTTGTCACACGGCCTTGTCAATCACGGAATCTTTGGCAAAGAAGTCCATTCCTTTAGTCTCGCAGCCTCCATACTCTCGGATCTTGGTCCCTGTAACTTCTTTCTCTTCAAGATTGAAGAAATATTTAAAAGGTTGTCATTTCGGCACATTGAACAACATTCAGAAAACTGTAACCGAACTCCTAAAGAGCATTTCAGCTTCAGCGTCCCAGCATTGTTATGAAAGGTGGGAGAAACGTTTCTGACGCTGTGTGGCTTCCCAAGGAAATTACTTTGAAGGAGATAGACTTGATGTGTAATTTAATCATAAATAAAAGTGTTTATAAAAAAAAGTCTCATTACTTTTTGGACAGACTTTGTAGTTTAAGCCAGGGCTGTAGAGTTAGTGTCGGAAGTAGGAGTCGCATGGTTTTGGTTGGAGTCGGAACTAAAGCAATTTTTTCAAATATGTTGAAACCGGAGTCGCTTTAGATGCGCTAGAGTTGGTATGATATTCGTATTTTTCTTTGGCACTCCAACTCCAATTTTCGGCAAATTGCTGGAAGCTATATTCATATTTATCATCTTAATGATTCAAAAATAAGCAAGCAAAAATACGGCAAGTATTTTGGGCAAGTCACCTTTTGGACTTTAACTTTAAGTGCAAACTACGTGTAAAAACAATTTCGGCTTTATATCGACGGCCAAATCTGGCTTTTTATTTGCAAAATTAAACTTAGGTTTCGGTTTGGGAGTTATTAATGATAAGTATTTTGGGCAAGTCACCTTTTGGACTTCAACTTTAAGTGCAAACTAAAAAAATTTCGGCTTTATATCGAAGGCCAAATCTGGCTTTTATTGCAAAATTAAAGTTAAGTTTTGGTTTGGGAGCTGTTTTGAAAAATTCAACTAAAAATTAAAACGAAACGAGCTTCGTTGCTTAATATTGAAAGTCGAGTGACAAGTAAACCGAAAAGTCTTCATTTGAATTGAACCTTCACTCGTGGTCGTCGTCGTTTGAAGGGTATCCACTCCAGGTCAGACACAAACAGGACTGGAGCCGAGGGTTTATCCTTTTACTACCCCAGACTGCTGCACTGCCTGAATCAGATGCTGGCAGTGGTGTTATTAAGCCAGCATCGAGTTTCGTCATTCAAAACCGTCAGACCTCGTGCTCCATGCGGTGCCCGATGTATAGGGCACGCTGTTAGTACATGGTCTGCGGTTTGCTCAGAGGCGCCACACTCGCAATTCGGTGAAGGAGCTTCACTAAGATGTCGAGGTATGATGAACCTTAACTAAGATGTCGGAATTCTTTTAAGAAATGTGAGCACTTGTCTAAAGCTATCGTAAGTAGGTTAATCTCTTATTCCAATACCTTTGGCTAATATGCATTAACTTAAGAGAAAAAAATGCGTTGGTCAGCAGTTGAATGTAACTTAAGGATGTTCATTTCAAAATACATGCGTATTCTAAAATAGTTCCAAACCTTTTTTCAGGATTTGAGAATCTTTTTAAAATATCGAATCCTATTTAAAAATTGATATAATCTAAATTTGTTTAAATAAAAAATTATAGAAAACAAGTTTATATTGAAAACGTTACCGCACTCAAACTTGTAGCCTAATTTTTACACTTGTACTTTTCGGTAGAAATTGCTACCACTATTTGTTTTTCTCTGTAGGAAACTGGCTATTGTTCTTTACAAAGGTTGCTAATAACTAGACTTACCATACATTTTGATTTTGTGTAAACAGTCGAGATTTTTAGGGCTCAGTCCCGTCCATTTTGGCAGAAATCCTGACAGAAATTGAAGACAGACTCCACGTGCAGACCCCTTTTTTCTTGTCTTTTCCTAGATCACTAATCTTCAGAAACAAAAATCATAAAATCTGGTACAGATCATAGTGAAGATCTTTTTTTAGAGAATGCTTCCATTTTTTAAAAAATTTAGGAATTTGGACACTGATTTAAAGTAAAAATCTTTTTCTTTTAGAGAAGACTAGCTTTTAGGGACAACACTTTTTCTATTAACGAGCCTCCAAGTTTGCCCCTCCGAAAATATGGTCAACCTAAATAACTGTAATTACATTCAATCTTTATAAAGATATTGTCTTTTTGCCTATATGATCATAGACAGCATGTCGAATGCGACGCAGCACAAGACAAACATTCCACTAATTTCCTATTTTCGTTCAACGTATAATTGGGATCCAGTTTTAAATTTGGATCCGGTTCAAAAGGATTTGTTATTTTGAAATGAACATCTCCAGTGTAACCAAGTAAGAATAAATTTTTTTCAATTTTAATTTAATTTAACTTTGCAATAGTAGCCTACAGTAGGTAATTACAATTGCTAAATGCTGTTTTTAATGTTTTATTTTTAAAGATTCTATGGGGATGTCGGTGCTTATCTGCTTGATTCCTGGTTGCTAAGTGTGACTCCAGGGTTGTGGAGTTGGAAAAAATTTTTTCGATTGGATTTGCACTTCGACAATAGAAAATCTGAAAAAAACGAATCCAATTTTATCCTAAAACGTGCAACTCTACTCACGATTGCAACTGTAACTCACAATTTTGTAGGCCTAATTGTCGATTGGTTAAAGCGCTGTGATGGTGATCGACATGGTCTCCGTTCAAGACCTACTTAAGCCATTCTGTTGTGTCCTTGGGAAAGACACTTTTACGGCACTTTTTCCTGATTAGCGGTCTTGGCAAGCAGTTCTAAATTTCAGTCTTATTTCTATAGAATTAAAGAACAAAATGAAAATTTCTATTGCACAGCAATATCTTAGCATCTCTGGAAGCAGGTCGGGGTAATTGCTTGCCCTGCCTCCGTCGGTTCTTGCGAGTCAAAAGAATAAATATAGAGATAAAATATAAAAATTTAAAAGAATTTAGTGTTAATCAAAATCTCCAAAAGCAATAAGGACTTTGTGATGAAATTCTTAATTGATCGTTGTGAAAACCGCGCGCCCTGCAGCGCGCGCTAATTAATTGAAGTCTTCTGTTTGTCGTTTTATTTTCAGTTCATTATCAGTCTTGCTTGGAAGAAGCTTGCTGCGTTTTAGTCAACCTGATTTCTTGTTTAATTGTGTGTTATTTATATTCGTTTTTCGTTTCAGATTTTTAAGTGAATAAAAACCACCTGTTTGGTTTTCTTTGTAAACTCACGACAATTTTATTCACTTAAAAATGGATAAATTGCTTAAACCAAGAATTCTAGAAACCGAGCCGAATGAACCTGAAGCTGAGCAAATATACAAACACTGGCTCGAAACTTTCCAATGTTTTCTAACTTCAGCCGAAGCGACGAGAAGGAATGGTGACAATGAGCCGCAGGTTAATAAATTATCCCTGTTATTTAACTATGTTTCACATCGAATTTACTTATACATTGAAGACAGTACCACTTACGAAGATGCAAAACAAGTGCTAGATCGAATTTACCTTAAGCCGAAAAATGAAATATTTGCCCGTCATCTCTTAATGATAACTAAGCAAAAAAACAATGAATCTCTTAAAGAACGAACGAACAACACTTAAAGAACGTTCAAAAGATTGCAATTTTCAAGCAGTTACAGCCGAACAACACCGTGACAAAATGATGCGAGACGCCTTTATAGGAGGGCTGTCTAATCCTTCTATTAAACAAAGATTATTGGAAGAAGAAGAAGAACTACATTTTCAAGAAGCTCTTACCAAAGCCGAGGTATTGGACCGAGCTCAACGACAATCTCATAATTTCTTTGACAGCAACCCTGTCGACAACGAGGAAACTAAAGTATTCTGTGCTTCTACTTCTCGAAGTCTCAAGTCTATTCGACAAAAATGTTATTTCTGCGGAGAAGAGTCTCACCCTAAAGGAAGAAAATTTTGCCCTGCGAAAGACCAAACTTGTTTTAAATGCGAAAAAGTTGGTCATTTTAGGCGTGTCTGCCGAAGCTCACCACTTAAAAGAATGGCTGCTCTACTCCCACATGACGACGACTACTTGAACGCTAAAGAAGTTCGGGATCATCCAGAAGAATGCTCGTCTTCCTCGACCACTCAATTGTTTTCCATTATTGCTAGTGCCCCTGATTCTCTAAAACATTCCATCATTCCATGCATGTTGAGAGGACACCCAATGGATGGTCTTCTCGACACAGGTGCCTCCGAAAATTTTATCAGAGAGGGAATTGTGAATACAGTCGGGCTAATACCGAACGGGAAAAGTTCCAAAGTCAACATGGCTTCAAGTGAATTGAGTGCGACCGTTCTTGGTCGAGTTACAAATGACCTTGACGTTCAAGGTCGAACATATAAAAACCTTTCGTTTGGAATCATCTCTAACCTGTGTGCCGATGTAGTCCTGGGACAATCGTTTTTAAACAAACATTCCGAAGTACTACTCAAGCTTGAAGGAACACAAAAGCGCTTAGTAATAGATAATAAACCCTATTGCGGAGTACCAGCTTCTAATTTTCGAGGGCGCCGATTATTTCAAAATCTTCAACCCGACTACAAGCCAATCGCAACGAAGTCAAGAAAGTTCAACGACTCCGACAAAACCTTCATCAAAAATGAGGTAAGCCACTTGCTAAAAGAAGGAATTATTGAACCCTCACTTTCACCTTGGAGAGCTCAAGTTTTAGTTACGAAAGACGAGCGCCATAAGCGAAGAATGGTTGTGGACTACTCGCAGACCATAAACCGATACACTTTACTCGACGCCTACCCTCTACCAAAAATAGATGAAATAATCGCTCAAATAGCAAAGGGTTCTGTTTACAGCACCCTAGATTTAAAATCAGCGTACTACCAAATACTGTTACCTCCGGAAGATCGCCCGTACACCGCCTTTGAAGCTTGCGGAAAGTTGTATCAATATACTAGACTACCTTTTGGCGTAACTAATGGTGTATCGTTTTTTCAACGACTTGTCGACGAACTTATCGAAAAATATAAACTTAGCGGTACGTTTGCCTATCTTGACAACATAACTGTTTCTGGTGTAAATAAGAATGATCATGATATTAATTTAAACGCGTTACTTAATGCTGCGAAATCCGAAGGTTTGACTTTTAACGATTCGAAGTGTACTTATTGCCGTACTAAAATTGATTTGTTGGGCTATAGAGTCTCGCATAATGTCATACAACCTGACCCAGAACGTTTGGAACCTTTGCTTGAAATGAAATGCTCTAACAGTGAAAGCGAATTACGAAGAGTAATCGGCATGTTTTCGTACTATGCCAAATGGGTGCACAATTTTTCACATAAAATTCGACCTTTAATCCAAGCTAATCTCTTGTCTAGCTTTCCCCTGTCCGAAAAATCTCTTGAATGCGTTTCACTTGCTTCGAAAAGAACTTTGCTCAGCTTGTTGAACTTGCATCAAAGAAGGAGTACCATTCGTTGTCGAATGTGATGCCTCGAACCATACGTTAAGCGCGACGCTAAATCAAGGAGGACAACCTGTAGCTTTCCATTCGCGAACATTTACACCGACAGAGTTTCGGTACTCTACAGTAGAAAAAGAAGCAGTCGCTATAATTGATGCTGTGAGGAAATGGAGCCACTTTCTATACGGGAAACGTTTTACCTTATTGACTGATCAACAAGCGGTCTCTTATATGTTCAACCCTACCAAACTAGGAAAAATAAAAAACAATAAGATTCAGCTTTGGTGCTCTGAACTAGGAAATTTTAACTACGAAATAAAGCATCGACCTGGGGCTCAAAACCTTGCAGCCGATGCTCTTTCAAGACTGTGCTCTATGTCGCCCCATCCTCTTAATCTTCGTGATATTCACAATCGATTAGGGCACTCCGGTGTCACTCGTCTTTCGCATTTTATCCGATCGAAGAACCTTCCCTTCTCAGTTGAAGACGTTAAGAGAATATGTGCTAACTGTCGGGTTTGCGCCGAACTAAAACCTCGATTTTTCGGCAAACCAACCGAGAATTTGATAAAGTCAATGCGTCCATGGGGAAGAATCAGCATAGATTTCAAAGGCCCTATGCAAAGTAAAAGACCTTACGTGCTTTTTGTCGTCGATGAGTTTAGCCGATTTCCGTTTGCTTTCCCCTGTAACGATATGAAAACGGAAACTGTAATTAAGTGCTTGAGCACCTTGTTTTGTTTGTTTGGTCAACCGCTCTAAGTCCACAGTGACAGAGGTGCTTCCTTATCTAAAGAATTCGAGAGATTTCTGACTGAAAGAGGAATTGCTTCGAGTAAAAGCACCCCCTATCACCCAACCGGCAACTCGCAATGCGAGAGAATAAATCAGACTGTATGGAAGACAGTACGCTTGTTACTTCGAACTTATCAACAACCGGAATCTACATGGGAAGGAGTACTTTCTGAAGCCTTGCACTCGGTTCGATCCTTACTTTGCACGGCAACAAACGCTACACCGCACGAACGTTTTCTGGGATTCGATAGACGCAGCATGATTGGTCGCACCCTTCCCAACTGGTTAATACAACCAGGACCGGTGTTGCTTCGGCGCTTTGTCAGGAATAAATACGATCCTTTGGTTGATGAAGTTGAGCTTCTTGATGCTAACCCGAGTTTTGCAAACGTTCGACTGAGAAGCGGCAATGAAGTGACAGTTTCTGTTTCAGACCTGGCTCCTTGTCCGTCAAATTCAATTCAGACATCAGAAGATAGTGAAAACATTAGCAACCCAACCGAATCATTTCCAATTGAAAAGTTACCCGTTTCTGACGTCTCCAAAACCAAAACTTCTTCGCTTCCTGCGCAAACCACGCTAAACCCATCTGCCGAATTATCTACGCCAAAAATTACACCTTCCATTTTTCCTGTTTTTGAAGATGTCTCGCTAAGACGATCTTCAAGAATCAGAAAGGCACCAGACCGGTTCGGAAATAATATTTACGACACCTAACAAAATTTTGTTTATTGTTTTTATCGTATTGTCGTGTTTATCATATTTTGCTTGTTTGATCGATTTCAAATTTTAGGTGGGAAGATTGTGATGAAATTCTTAATTGATCGTTGTGAAAACCGCGCGCCCTGCAGCGCGCGCTAATTAATTGCGCGCTAATTAATAACGCTTGCTTGGAAGAAGCTTGCTGCGTTTTAGTTAACCTGATTTCTTGTTTAATTGTGTGTTATTTATATTCGTTTTTCGTTTCAGATTTTTAAGTGAATAAAAACCACCTGTTTGGTTTTCTTTGTAAACTCACGACACACTTCGATTCCCAACTCCACCGAATCTAAAAAACGACTCGTACCCGTGACTTCGACTTCATCAAATCTAAAGAAAGTACTCCGACTCTGGTCTAAAACATGCGACTCCGGGACTCCTACTCCACAACTCCGCTCATTACTACATTGTTGAATCGGGGTTGGCACAGCCGCATATATTTAGGATTTCTTTTTTACATGTGCAGAAGTCATCGCGCTACGACGCGCATTGTCCGTCGTAACACTATCAGTGCAGCAATGCTGGTGAACATTTGTTACTAGGCCCAGTTATTCAATACATAGCCTAATTGTATCTTCTTGTAACCGATAAAATTTAATAATGTACAGATAAAATTTAAAATGTGTTTTAGGAGAAGAATGGTTAAGAGGATTCAACATCACTTATCTGTACGAAAGCCAGAAGCCACATCGTTTGCCCGCGCAAGAGGATTTAACAAAATAGCTGTAAACATGTTTTATGACCATTTGGCAACGCTTATGGAATGATAATTACAGCTGAAACTTTTTTGTTTTGTAGATCTAACTATAGTATTATTTTTGCGTTAACTTTTGTCTTGATACTTTTTAAGTTAATCAACCAATAAAAATACATTAATTAAGGATATGCAAGAACTGAGATTTGAGGTTAGAGTTAAGTTTAATGTTAAACTAGAGTAAAATTAATTGTTATGTCGGCAACATAGTTTTTGGCCAAGTTACACTCATTGATTAAACAATACCCAGGTCAACTAATTTTTTATTGCTGTGTCTTTGAGAAAGGACTTTTGTCGTGATTTCTTGTTCCTGTTGTTTTCCAGGCTTTAACTAGATAAAAAATATAAATAACCGAAAAACAATACAATTACACTTAAGAAGTAACTTAACTGAAACTTTAGTAGCCTATTTACAGCGAGGGTATGTAGATGATATCATCTTAACGCCACCCTGGTTTTCCCGCAACACTGGAGGAGCTATGGCACTAAATTATAGGGTGAAATAATGCATAAGCTTCCATACACGTTTCGTTACTAAGCATTAAGGTTGAGCCTCATCTTTTTAAGACACAAGTTTTCTTCGGAATCTATATTCAACGTGGAGGAGACGGGTGTGACAACCGTACACACTCCAAAATGTATTGTAGCCGAAAAGGAAAGAAAGCAACTAGGGTCTGTTGTGTCTGCAGAACGTGGACAACTTGTGACATTGGTCTGTACAATAAACGCCATTAGAAATAGCATTCCTCCGCTATTTATTTTTCCTCGAGTGAGATATAGAAATTATTTTATCAGTGGAGGTCCAACTGGGTCATGTGATGCCGCTTCACGCTCTGGATGAATCAATGAAAAAATTTTTTGTGATGTGTCTTCCTCACTAAATCAAACATTCTCGTTATTCTAAAAAAAAGCAAATTCTTTTACTTTTGGACAATCATAAATCATACTTGTCACTTTACACCATCGACACTTGCAGAAATAATGGAATTGATATACTTACAATCCCACCCCATACGAGTCACAGGATGCAGCCACTCGATGTAGCTGTATATGGTCCCTTTAAGCGTTTTTACAACACTGCACTGGATGGATGGATGAGAAGTAATGCTGGTAAAACCTGCACAATTTACCACATACCAGGAGTTGTAAAGACAGCTTTTGCATCTGCCTTTACCTTAACAAATATCCGTGCTGGGTTTTTATCTACTGGGATATTTCCCTTTAGTAGATGCATTTTCAAGGATGAGGATTTTGCACCTTCAGCATTGATTCAAGCTAGCGATTATGCAAACACTACAACTGAAACATCCCCAACGATAGATATTTCATTACCTTTACGAAAACAGAATGAAGTTGAAGAAAGAATTGTCACTTCAGTAATTGATAATCCATTGATGTCTGCTGGTCACTCAACAGTACGTGCCTCACAGTCATCCAACCAAGTTATGAATTCCGAAGTAAACTCAAGTATGGTATCTTCATCTAGCATTTTTGAAGTAGAAGCAACTAGTGTAAACGTCACAGAGAGACCATATATTTCTCCAAAAAATATCCACCAATTTCTCCAAGTTTTGAGAAATAGAAATAGGGCTATAAAAAAAAGTAGAGTGCGCTATACTCGAATTTTAACTGACACCCCACAACGTCACAAGATATTTTTGCAACTTGAAAATAGAAAACAAAATTCACTTCGAAAACATAAAGATTCCGAAACCAAAAAATCTGAAGAAAACATATGCCTACTTGTCGAATCGGATGATGAAGATGACGTTGTAGCTCAGCGTCTTCAATTGATGAAAACGTGATTGAAGTAGATGATTTTTTCATTATATGTTTTGAAGGAAAAACCGCATTACATTTCTACATAGCGTGCATCAGAGGTTGATGAAAATGAATGTTTTGCTTAGTTTATGAGGCAAGGAAAACATTCAGAAAAGTTTGTAGGTTCTTCAACATTTTACTTCAAAGAGAATGACTGCTGCACGTTTTTCCGAGACAAGATTGTAAAAATGCTTCCAGTTCCATTGAAACTTGGAGGCACTGCCCAAAGAGAAGAAATATTTATTTTTGCATGTGACCTTGGTAAATGGGCAGTAGAATAGCATAATGACTTTTTAGAACTTTTTGTTTGATAAATTAATGTTTATATTTAAAAAAAAAAGTTTTTAATAGGCCTACGTAACGAAATGGAATGAAAGTAAAGCAAACAACATCTCAACAACAATATTTTATCAAACAAAAAGTTCTAAAAAGTTATTATGCTATTCTACTGCCCATTTACCAAGGTCACATGCAAAAATAAATATTTCTTCTCTTTGGGCAGTGTCTCCTACTTGGCTCTTTTCGATCATTTCTTAGAGAAGGCTCGTTCACTTGGTGATACAATTGACAAGCAAACATGGTCTTAAATAATTTTATTGCACATAATAACATCAAGAATTTTTTCCTTTTTTTCGTAATGTCGCTGCGAGCTCTTTCATTCGGGGCAAACCAGTGTTCAAGCTCTCCTTGGCTTGTTCCTGTTCAGACCCCTCCAACGCAGCAAACTTTATCACTTGTTCTTGATAAGAAAGCAGCTCGACAAAAACCTCCTGGAAAAAGCAAAAGTATTAAAACTGGTGAAACGTGATGTTGTTTACGCGATCTGATTCTAGAAATTACGCACAAATTCTTTTTATTTCTAGGAGCAATCAATCGTAACAAGTGGGGACCAGGAACACACAGCAGAGGTAGGTAAACTTTTAGCTCGAGTGGTTAGAGCGCCGTGATTGTGATCGACATGCCATCGGTTCAAAACCTATATACGCTATTTTGTTGTGTTCTTAGGAAAAACAGAGTTTACGGCACTTTCCCTGCTTGGCGGTCTTGGCAAACACATATCTCTAAAAAAGTAAAAATCTAAATAGAAAATTTCAATTGGACAGCAATATCTTGGTATCTCCGGAAGCAGGTGGGGTAATTGCCTATCCTATTTATTAGCGCCTCCGTCGCTTTCCTGCGAGTCAGGAGGATAAATAAGAGATAAAATGAAATAATAAAATAAATTTTGATTCAGGACCGCACTGGTATATGGAATTAGAATTCGTGCCTCAAACTACCTTGAAGACGATAAAGAGCGCTTTACATTGAGTTTTTTTACTTCGATTACCAAAAGTTTTCACTTTGCTTTTTTACACAGTTCACATTGAATGTGGACCCGCGGCTAGGGTTGGCTGCCACTATCGAGCATTCCAACTCGAGATGGAAAATGTTTGTGATCCAGAACTACGATTATTGCACGAAGAAGCAAACCCTGTGAAGATATGAGGAGGTTCGTCCGACAGATCAACTACCCGGGATAATCGGGCAACAGATTGAGAGGCGGAGAAGGGTTTGCGACCGGGAACGTTTTTTTCCAGGCAAGAGGATAAGCGGCTTTATTACGAAAGTGTGAAAGATTCTCGCCAAAACCAAAAGATCAAGGGATGGTGCTGTGCAACGAAATAAGGCTGGGGTGGGTAAGAGGAGGATTGGGAGTATGAGGGCGTGACCGCGGGTCAGTGACGTCCTTCGAGGCATGGAACTACTTAAATTGTTTTCTCGCAAACTTTACTCGCTACGCGGGGATTTCAAAAGATTTGTCTCGACTGCAACAGAATTTGGCGAAATTATCGACAAACACAGAAGCAGATGAAGCGCCACACCGACCCGATCCAGGGAGTCCTTCAAACACTGCAGCGCGACAGGAACGAGCTTTCCAGGGATATTGAGAGCGTATCCGGTCATTGACTGCAAACATAAAGCTGGAGTGAATATTCCTTGGATTAATTGTTAAACCTTAACACAATATTCCTTAAGAGTGGTTTTCAAATTTTGGTGGTCCGTGGCTCCTTTTTAGAGACTCTCAAACATTCGTGGCCCCCTGCTCAGAATATTGCCCCAAAAACGAAGTATGAGTACCAAAAAAATCTGATTCTTTATTTTCTTCCAAAAGTCAAGTAAAGATCAAAAAAAAGATCATCACTTTGGAACTGCCTCAGATTTCTTCATTTTCGTCCCAGCCTTACGCTTTGAATTACTTTGAAACTGCCACGAGGCGTTTACCAAATGGCTACCAGCTTTTGCTCGTGGCTCCCTTTGAGAAACTCTGCCTTAGAACATGAAGGTGATTGTTTGGTCAAGATTCATTCGCACATGGTCATGGAGCGAGGGTCGATATTTGTGTGATTGATGAGACACAGAATAATCAATATTTTATTTGAAACTTTGTCTCTCGGCACACACTTAGCTGAAAGAGAGTTTTTTAAATTCCAAATTGACGGGGCAACCGATTCCTACACACGCGCGTCATCAACATTAGTGTGCTGTACACTGTAAAAAGTTGCAGCGGCTTCTTTGATTATTGCAGTTGACGTTTTTGATGTTTGCCAAATTTGGCATAATTTTTTAAATTTTTTTGCATGTTTTTTTAACATAGTAGTTATCAATTTTGTGGCATACCGAAGTAAAATATCATCTTGTAGCATACCGACCTGGAATATTATGCCCCTTCCTATATAGCATACTAACCTGGAATATGATCGCCACCGCAGCGTGGAAGCAGATCGCGGGTTCATTTTCTTGCTCCAACCGATTCAACAGCGACATCTTGTAGCTGTGCGAAAGCTGCCTACGAACAAAAAAATCGGCATGCAATCGCTCGTGCCAACACCCAACAATGAAAACGAAGAATAACAGAACGCACTTAGACCCATAAAGGTTAGCTGCAGCTGGACCTGACTTTGAACTGCATAAGCCAGCCCAACCATCCAAGCTCAATCCCTCCCACTCCTGCCAACTTACTTTTCCTTCTTCTTATCGACGTTTTTCAACATGACGTCACAAACGGCGGGCAATGCGACTTTTTCGACTGCTTCGATGAACCCCTCATAATTCTTGCCGCTCAGCAACTTGTTGAGTTGGGCCATTGGAGGGCGCATGTCAGCAGGAAACTTGGGGAGGAGTGACAACCGGACCTGAAAAAAAAAATTTGTTAAAAAAAGGAACTCGGGACCATCCGCAGTGAGTTTCACTTGATCCGAGAGAGGATCAGGAATATCGAGAGCTGAAGCAAACTCAGCCTGGAGCAGGAGGAAGAAGAGATCAGCCAGCTGGGTGCAAGGTTCTCGCAGCAGGTGCTTGTGGAGGAGAGCGAGATCGTTGTCTGTCAAACATCGTCGTCAAACCGGCCGGGGCCCAACTGGAGACTAACTTACCAGAAAAGTATTGGAAAGATCCTCTGAAAATCTGGAGCATAGACCAGATCTTGTTCACTTCCTCCTCCATCTCTTTTCTTCTCTTCTTCGAACCTCCTGATTGCTTCTTTCCATCAGATTGTTGTTTCACAAACACAGATTTGAGAGCGGCTTGATATTTACTATTGAGTGGCCTGAATAGAAGCAGTCGATTAAAAACAAAGTTTATCAGGGGTTCTTTTCTAAGATAACAATCTGTGTCCGTCCCAGAAAAATCTCGAAGCAAACACAAATCACTGGTAAGTTACATAGCTCACCCGATCAACTGCGATGCGATTTCCTGGATCATGAAATCAGGACAATCGGGGATTTGATCTTGAAGAACCGACTCCACGAGCTCTGAGCCAATCGCTTCCTCCTCAGTCGATTTCACTTTGGATTTTTTCGACTCTTCTTGCTCTTTCTCTAAACCGGAGAAATGAAGCGGAGACACAGGAGCGGATCAGGATCACTCACGCCATCGCATCCTCTTCTTGTCCGACCCCTTTGTCTTCACTTCACGTCCCCCCTGCCCAGAACCGCCGTAATCCCCCGACCGCTTCGAACTCCCTGACCCTTCCTGGGCGCGACGTCTCCGCTCGCCTACGCGCGAGGTTTATGTAAAAAGCGACGCAATAAACAACGAGGCTTCCTACTTTTCTTGTCGAGCTTTCTCTGGTCATCCGCACGATTGGCCAGTTCCTTCCACTGGTCATCGGTCACACTCAGCACCGTCGCCTTGCTCGCCTCCTGATCAGTTCAATTGGTTACATTCGTCTCGCTACAGCACGATGCAAGTTTGATCAGAGTTACGGAGTCGGATCTTAAACCTTCCGACTCCCGAATAAGGGCAACAATAGCATTACGCAAAATACGATTTACTTAAAATTAAAATCTAACTTTTCATGAGTGTTACGTGGCAAGGTCCTCTGAAAAAGGTTACTGCTCTGCAATGCGCTGTTGAAATCGCTAATATGGAATTAAATTGGACTTTAAAAGTTGGACAAAATATTCCGACTCCGCAACCCAAGGTTTGATTCGTTTGCCACACATCGAGTTTACTTAATTCAAGAGACCTTGAAACAGCCAACATTTTACAGTAGTTAGTTGCTACGATGACCGATGGCCTTTAATTGCCGTTGGTGCTTAATGTTCATGATATCGTCAAAATAGTTCAGAAATGCAAACGCAAACCAATGTTACGCGAGGTAGGTCGACCAAAGTTAGGGTTCGCCCCATGTCATGGTGGGGTTGATCCAACAATACCCCTGGTGGGATCCAACATCAGTCACCGATCCATCAGTTTCCGAATCCTACCTTCTCCGCTTTCTTCGAGATAAGCGCATCAAAGTAGGATTGACAGAGATCGAGAAATCGGCGACTTGTCACTATGACGTCACAGAGAATAACCACGTCGCCTGGGGAAGTCCGGCTCACATGTTCCAGCAACATTCTGACGTCATCATCGGTGAAGGAAGACGGCAATAAAGCCTGCAGCAGTAGTTCATCGTAGTTTTAATATTTTATACTTTTAATGCGAGCAAACATACGATCCGCCAACTGGGGGGGTCGGGTTCAACAAAAACTTTTTGAGTAAAAAGTCCCCCCAAGGGAGTCCGAATATCTCACTCACCGCGACGTCAGTCCACCCACTCCCCGCCAGCGTGTCTTCGACCATCGCGGCCACCCTCCCGACCAACGACGCCCCCACACAAACTGTTTTCAGGTGCACAGGATTGAACCGGGACAAGCGTTTGCGTAATTGTGACGTGGCATCAACTCCACCGAGCTTCATCGCTGTGGCGTACTCTGCAATGATTCGCATCATCAGCGATCATCTTGTCTCAACTGTGATGCAGGAAACTCTGGCTTAAAAATGCTGAGGCGGATACCGATGTAGTCGTTCTGCTTGAAGAACTCGTCAATCCAGTTCGTCTGGGTCTGGCTGTAAATCTGAGGAGAGAACACAGTCGCATCCGAAGAGCCACCTGACAGTTGACCTTTGACCCTACCGTCACGCATCAGTTCTCGTATGATCACTGCAATTAAACAACGAATGACCATGCGGTTAAAGTGCTTCCTAACAAACGTTGGCGTACTGGCGGCGAGCTGGCTGGTGAGGTCTTGCTCGGTGCAAATTGCTCCTACCGCAAGAGGGCGAGTAGTGGCGGACAGCAAACCTCGAATTCTGCACTAATCAAAAAAATAAAACAAATGTTTCTGAAATGGAGGATGATGTGCTCACTTTGTGCTTCGCTATAAACGAGTCAGTGTAGATGGTGTTTCGCTGCTGTCGGTCCAGTGTGCCCTCGATGTTCCGTCCGATTCTGCTGATTATCTCCTGCGAACAAACCACATCAACTAACATCACAACACTAACTAAACCAAGCCCAACCTTGCTGAGAAAGTCCCCCGGGAGGTTGTAAGCCCGACTCAGCTCACTCAGTGTCACGTGACCACTGGCTTGCAGCGTGTCGTTTATTTCGTCAGCGATCGCATCGAGGTAGGCACTGAATATAACAATGGAGTGATACGAAGTACAGTGGAACCTCGCAGTACGAGTGCCTCGTTATACGAGAAATTCGCTTTGCAAGCGGCTATTCGCAGAATCTTGTCTCATACGACGAGTAAAAATTCGTAGTACGAGCGATCGTAGGCCCTCAACGTCCAGGGGCCTCGAAATTCGATTTTGAAGTTTGTAATTCTGTTAAAAACTTGACAAACTTAAAACCTACCTAAAGTATATACAGTACATATTAAGCTTTTGAGGCCAAAAACGCCAAAGTAAGTGATGATGATAGAAATATTAAAACACCAGAAATTGTTCTACCTGACGTTTCAATGGACAGAGATTTTTCATGACAGACAATAACCTATTCTCAGCTACACTGTCTTCCATACGCTTAGATGATCTCCGTTTTAAGTTTAGTAGATTAATAAAACATGATTATTTATTGCATGCACTTTTATTATTCATATTACATCTACAGTATTGTTTTTTTCTGATTGCACCTTTTCTGTTTAAAAAATAAACATAAAAACAGACATTTTGGGGATGAAACGAATTATTTATTTTCATATTAATTTTAATGCAAAAAATTGCTGCGTAATACGAGTAAATCGCAATACGAGCTCAGCCTGGTAACGAATTAAACTCGTACTGCGAGGTTACACTGTACTGTATTATTTTCAAAGCTTGAACATTAACAGTTTGCAGAGCATTTTCAGATACTTTAAACTATTTATTTATAAAATAGACAGTCTTTAACGAGGGTGGGCAATAATTTTTTCAATCTCGGGGCACATTGAGGCTTTTGGAATGATTTGCGGGCCGCACATAAACTGACATGGTAAATTTTAATAATAATGGGTCATTAAGAATTGTCATTCGTCCCTAATATGTAATGATCACAAAAAAAGTCTTGATCTGTTTTAGATTTCTTGATTTTCGTCCTAAAAATAGGACCCATGTGGCCTACCGACCGTAGTTTGCCCGACCCTAATTTATCCTTTTTGCTTTTTTTAAACACCTCGTTGGCCGCACTTTGCCCACCCTTGGTCTTAAACAATTTAAAAAATAAAAACACTAATAGAAACTATTCTTGATTATTAATAATTTTTCATATTTTATCATAATCGTCACCAAACCAACCGTTCATCCTATTCGAGCAATAATCCCAGTAAGTTAAAATTTTCATTATTTATAAAATTATATGTCAGTAATTTGAGCTGCTCGTTTATACGACAATTTCAGCTTTAATTTTATTCTCAGGAGAGTATAAAACTAGCTGTGCATCTTTGCCAGTTTGCAAAGTTGACCATTGACCCAGCAATAACATAAAATTAAACAATCAGAACTTAGCTATCGATTGTTGTAGGAATGACCATTTTATTGTACTGTAGATGGGTAATAGTAGGCTCCACAAATACTACTACTGACTATGTAAAATATAAAAAGGCAGATAAACAAATCATTTAACAAAAATTTAAAATCAATTTATAGCTAATTTCACTATACCATTACAAACAATAATCGGATTTTTCAGCGGCACATTTAGACCATCATTAAATAGGAAGATATAATATTGTTGCTTAAACCTTTCTTAATTCACTTGCTTATCTTACTGCTTTAAACTCTTTTTTTTATTTCTTTTATAAACTAACTTTTAACTGAACTTACGTCATGGCTGCCTGTTTACTTTAAAGCAGTGGTCCCCAACCCCCGGCCCGTGGATCAATTGATACCGGGCCGCACATGCTGCACAAGAAACATTTAATTATTTCCGTTTTCTTTTGTTGCATAGTTTATTCTCTTACACTTACAGTAATATCCCGCTTAAGTTCGCAAGTTGAATCTGAACAGCGAGTGCGAACTTAGCTGGTAGATCCGAACTTAAGATTTATTACCTAAGCGATTATTACGTAACATAAAACCTGTACAATTATCAGTTAAAGTGGCCCAGATGGTAGGTGCTTTCACGCAGCCTGGGCCGTGAGTAAGTCTGTTCATTGATTTTAAAATGACAGACCGAAACCGAACCTACCAAAACGGAAGGGTATCCACCCATTCCGATGTTCAGTGTGGGTCTGTTAATCGGCAAACGTCCTTTTCAGGACGGGGCAATGTCAGGATAAAACTGCCCTTTTCAGGGAACATTGCCAACAAGTTCCGAAGACCCACTATTCTTCAGCTGAACATCGAAGGCCTCACTGCAAGCAAGATGAATGTTCTTCATCACCTCGCTATGCAGTCTGAGGCACTCGTCTCAAACGACGACGACGACGACGATCAGTTAAAGTGAAAACTCTCGTCATTTAAGCTAATGTTTTGAGACTAATTGCTGCATTGACTTAAGATAAAAATTAATTTTTAGCAGGCAAAGTTTATATTATTCACATTATATTGTCAGGCGAAGTTAAGTGATTGAATGAGTCAGAAAGATTGGAAGTAGTCTCCAGGTGGAATCAGCCAAATCCTCCTAGTAAAGGAAGTATCGCACGACAGTACGGGATGAGTGAGGCTACTATGAGAAAAGTCTGGTCGAAGCGTGAAGATATTCGAAGGCGGCTAATATTCGAAATGGCAAAAAAGAAAACATTCAGAGCGTCTGTGGGTACGTTTACAGAGGTAGAAGATAAGTTATAGCTGTGGATTGATAGCATGCGTCGAGCAAACCTGCCTGTTCCACCTTCCCTTGCCATTTTGAAAGCAAAGTAAATTGCTGAAGAACTATTAATATCGCAGGATGACTTTAAAGCATCATGGCAGTGGTTTAGCCGATTTAGAGAACGCCGTGGAATACAACAACTTCTTCTTCACGATGAAGGAGCAGAGGTGGACCGAGAAAATCCTAATCTTCTTGCAGCTTTGGATAAGTTATATGCCATAATTGCAAAATATGTTCCCGAAAATATAAATATTTATTTCTCAAAGATATTTTGGATTTCTCCGAGCTGGATGAGAATTTAAAAGTTTGAAAAAAAGAGCAAGAAAAAGCTCCCTAGAGGAGCAGCAGGTGTTGCTTACGGTAACCCTGCTCATATGCTAGATATGGCTCAATATATCAAGCTTGCTTGGGATGCGATATCAGATGCGACAATAAAGAATGCGTTTAACAAGGCTGAATTAGTAACTTTAAAAGGTGGAGCTCATGAAGAAGTTGATATGATGGCGGATCTATTGTGCAACTTCAAGATGAAAGGTTTGTGCATGTTTATGACGAAAACAGAGAAGAGTTTTCCCATGAGATTTTGGATGACGTCAATGAGGTGCTGGAAAGTATACAAGCAACCAATGATAATGAAGATGAAAACGTACACACTGTGGTCGAATCTTGCGCACATAGTCCAGCACCAACAGGAAACATGTCAGTTTTTGTGGGTTTGAACACATAGCCTATACAAAAAAGTTCTTGAAGTTGAGGATCAGTATTGTGTCCCGATGTGCAAGCTCAAGCAGGAAATTACTATAATGAGCTGAGAAATTCTTTTGAACTTTTCTAACAATAATTTAAGGCAGGTTATTATGGACGCAAAACACAAAAGAAAATAAAATATGCATGAGCTGACGATTCATGACTTGTTTAAATCGCGAACATTTTTATGACTTGTCTGATTTGCTGTAAATGTCAATAAATTTTTGTAAAAGTTGAATCTTGATTTTTTAAAAAATTTTTGCGAACTTAATCGGGATGCGAACTTAACCGGGAGATTACTGTAATTATTTAGCAAATTACTGAAAGTTTCTTTCTTTTGATGATGCTGTAAGCCTACTTGTGACGTCATAAAGACACTTGATAACAGGAATTCTCTGGAAAGTTTTGTGTGCAATTCATCTAATTTTGTCATAGGTAAACAAATAGTAAGTTCTCGACTATTTTATACAATATAAACAATCAACATCTCCTCTTACTGAGCCGCGGTAAAATTATCAAACCTTGACTGGTCCGCGGCAATATAAAGGTTGGGGACCACTGCTTTAAAGCAGGGTTTCTCGAACTATGGGTCGCAACCCCAAATGGGGTCGCCTAAAATAATTTTGGGATCATGAAAGAAATTGGCATTTTGAGAGGACACCTGAAGTTGGCGATGAAAATAGATAAATCACAGTTCGATTCTGAGTGAAGACCTTTTTTTTAGAGATCACCATGATTTTGTGAGAAAAATACGGAAAAAAGAGATCGATTCGAAGTGAAGACCTTTTTTTTTTAGAGAACACCCTGATTTTGGAATGAAAATAGGAAAAACTGTGAGCAAATGGAAGTGAAGACCTTTTTTTTTAGAGAACACCCTGATTTTGGGACGAAAATAGGGAAAACTGAGAGCAAATGGAAGCAAAGACCTTTTTCTTTTTTTTAGAGAACATCCTGATTTTGAGAGAAAATATGCAAGCCCAGATCAGACCTCTTTTTTTCTCAGGTAACATAAATTTTTTGAAAATTCTTGCCTCAGAGCCCTAAATTGGAATATCCACCACTGATGCTGTACATGATTTTTCCTGTACACGCGTGGTTTTCCACAGGAAAAATTAATGTAAAATTTGCCTACACATATAGGGGTCGCACAAAAATTTATTTTTTAAAATGGGGTTGTAGAACAAAAAATTTGAGAAGCCCTGCTTTAAAGCATAGATCTTTATTTGTTTATCTTTGATTTTGATTATTTTTGGTACTAAGCAGCTGCAACAACAATTGTTGGCAGTGTGGTCGACTGGATAGAGCGCCGGGAATGTGACTGACATGGTCCCGGTTCAAAATCCACTTGAGCCATCCTGTTGCGTTCTTGGGAAAGACACTACGGCATTTTTCCTTGCTTGGTGGCCTAGGCAAGCAGTTCTAAATTTTAGTCATATCACTATTAAATTTCAACCGGGCAGCAATATCTTGACATCTCTGAAAGCAGATCAGGTAATTGCCTACCCTATATATGTCGCCTCCATCGCTTTCCTGCGAGTCTGGAGGATAAATATAGAGATAAAATATATAAAACAGCAAGTTGCTGCGATTTAGTCAATTTTCACAGGTGCAGTTTTGACTCACCTTCAAGCTCACCTTGCAGCAGCCAGCAACCTGCAACTCTTTCATCACTTAGCTCTATTATCTCTTCATCTTAAATTTATTATTTATTCTTTCTCTAGGACCCGGAAAAAAATTTCCGAGCTGCAGATTGCCGGCCGCTTGCCTGAATGAAAATGTTAACCTTTTCCTTCTCAATTACTTAATAAAGTGTCAAAAAAACAGGCAGAATTCTTGCTGTTAATTGTCTCGTCATCAGTTAATCTAGCAAAAAAGGGAAGACGAACAAATTTTATATTTTCTGAGTAATAATCGATCGTCAGGCGCCGGATCCTCGTGGCCCACGTCAAGATCGCCGGGGAGGAATTTTGCGTCTATATTTATAAAAAAATAAATTACAACCCATTCATTTGTGATTCAGTTATTCTTGATTATCATTGGAAATGAAATTTCGCATTAATTAAAAATGAATTCTTACTTTGTGAGAAGCTGTCCATTAATAAGTTGAACTTGTTTGTCAACATGAGCAAGTTCTTGACTTTTTTTCTCAATCAGTGAAAAATCAACATTAAGAAGAGATTGAAGATCAATTGTATTCGCTCGCCCTAAAAACTTCAAATTTAAGCCAAATTCCTTATCTTAAGTTTATAATATACAATTACAAGCTTATCCATGACGATTGAGTTGCCAAAAGTTATTAAAGCTACAATTCCTCAATAAATATTTAGAACTTTTATAACCAAACTGTGGTCCAGGGTTTGGGTGTATATTGCTCCCAAGAAGCAGCAATCTTTATTCAGTTTGTGAGTAAGCTGAAAGATAGACTTTCCCAAGAAGCCAGAGACAAGTCTTTTATCAGTGGATAAAGCAAGAGCTTCTCCCAAAAAAGATCAAACAGGAAGCAGAAATGAACCAATTTGTAGTGGTTTGAAAATCAACCACCAGTGTCCTAACCTCGATGATTGATAAGGCTGACTCATTTAGGAAAGTCAAGTACCAACACAACACTGTTGTGGACTAGTTTGTGGAAAAAGTCTTTAGAAGCAGGAGATGTAATCCAAGAGTGGGAATCTACATTGGCTTCTTTGAGGGATTAAGGAATGGCTACTCCAAGATATCCTTGGAGGAGAAGCAACAACAACAACAACATAACCAAACTTGGGTCAGTGAATGATAAATATAAAGTTTTATCAATGGTTTTTTAAGAAAAAAGGTCTAATATTTAATATGGTCAAATGCTTTAAGAAATGGTCTACATCTTGTTTTACAGAGTGTATACACTCGTCATATTCTTGCTTATAAAAACTCCTCACAGTATAGCTTGATGTATGCAATCCATTAAGAAAAAGGTATGCTGAGCATAAATATCAGGTAAAAAACAGGTGGAGACTATGCCTAAATTGTTCTAGATAACTTACCTAAGACTATGGATAGCTTGATGTACACAAGCCATTAAGAAAAAGGTATGCTGAGCGTAAATATCAGGTAAAAAACAGGTGGAGACTATGCCTAAATTGTTCTAGGTAACTTACCTAAGACTATGGATGGGCAATGATTTTTTTCATTAGGCCTAAATAAAAGATATAAAATATTGTAGAAGGTTGAAGCAAAAAGGTTTCTTTATAAATATAAAAAATTGTACATACTTTTTATAAAGTGATCATTGAAAGCATTTTAATTGTGGAAACATGCTGCGAGTTCCTTTTATCAATAGCAAACAGGATTTGATGCTTGCAAGTTAACGAAAATTGTAAATATTAAGTAGTGATGATGCATGAAGATGCAGAGTCATGTGACATTTTGATTAAGAATGCAGCCCATTAAAAATTTTATTGCTTTGCCACATATGGCAATTCAAACCTTATTATAAAAGAGGTATCAATACATTTGTGGTGAGTTGCAATGATATGCTAAATGACTAAAATTTGCTGTATTGTGTAATTGCTGCATTTGGATTCAATCACAGATAAAAAATAAAATCAATCCTCTTGTCTACAACTAAAGTTTTTTTCTGGTCGTCACATGTGTATTTCTTAATATAAGGTGGTGGTGGTTGTGGTGGGCTTATCCAAATGGTTCCTAGGGATGGGGGCATGGATCAACTCTGCAAAGTCCCAATAATTGGGCAATCTCCCAGTGATAAGATCAGAGGTCCAAAATAGAAAGGGAGTGACCAAAGATGGCCAGCATATAGAGTCAAGTGCAGGGTAGTCTAGCACAAGATGAAATAGGTCCTGTGATTTAGAACTACAGTTGCTGCACAAAGGAGTCTCAGCTTGACCAAACCTGTGGAGATATGTGCCAAGAAGAGTGCTGTACCTGTTGCAGAGTAAACTAAAGAGAGCACAGCAACCAAAACAAGGGAGAGAAAGTTCCTCAGGAGATGCTGGAGGGATTTCATGTTGGAAGAGACCAGAATGGATACTGCGTCTGCTGTAGAGGGATATTAAGTTGTGAATATAAGGGTTGTTGTTGGATATAAAATGTAAGGGTAGTTGTTGGACTTAAGAGATTTTGTAATTTTGTTAAACAAGTTCAACACCTAGACAGATGGAGGAAACAATACAATTCCATTAAAATTTTAGATAAACCAACAATTTAAGTACCTGATTACTGCTTTTTGTATAATTTAAGGCTTTTGGTTTTTTGCAATATCTGCAGTTAAAAATGATGCTATTTAACTTTCAATTTAATCATTATAAAAAAAGCTATTTTTTTATTTTACGCTGTAATGACCAAAAGTTTGTGCTGCTTATCTTTGTAACAAAATGCCTAGTTACTTGGAAGGTCTTTGTTTGTGGTTGTGTACTATTGAAAACTAACTGTCATTTTGGCCAGAGACAGTATTTAATAGATAATCAGAAATGATGACCAACACACTAAATAACTAAGTAAAGAATTATGCATCTATATTAGATTGATACAATTATATACTTTAAAAAAAAGGATTCAAAAATTTACCTCCTTGAGAATCCACCTCCAGGCGAATTTCTTGAAGCAGATGCTTTGGAGTAAGATATTCTTTCCCATCTGAGGTGTGCACTACATCAATTAGCTTCATTTCTTCCAGCTTCATAAGAATCTCAATGCAATTCCTCTCAGACAAACTAATTAAAACATGAGAACAACATGAATGATACTACACCAATTTTTTTTATGATTTGTAATTTTTATTCATATAAAACAATTAGTAATTAGAAAAAAAGTTATCTGATTAAATACATATAAAATACTAAATTACAGTATGTATAAAAATTGTTCTACATTGATAAAATGAAAAGAATCTCATTACTTTATTAAGTCAACGTACCATATACATTTCATCTGATACACCAAAAATATGCTTTTTTACTATAGAGAAACGATTTTCTAACAACAAATAAGTTAAAAAGGTGTTTTTTCTCTTTTATAGTAATTGCAACTTTTTTAGCTATTCAACAAAGAAAGTAATTATGAATTTAAAAGGCATTCTTTAAATATTTTTGTTTGTTGCCTTGAAACATTCCATTTAAAAAATCAAGTTTACCGTTGTGTGGTTGAAGACTGTTGAATTTTTTCCAAATCAGCTTGAAGCTGCTGTATTTCCATCCAATCTACCATACTAAATGATTGATTATAACACTAACCAAAACAACTTTTAATTAAAGTTCACTAAATACAGTTTATCATTAAGATTAAATGAAATAAAACTTTACCAAACATTTATGTGAATATCAAATACTTTCTTTTTTTTAAAAAATGACTACAGACTAGTTACACATTCAACTAAACAAAAGGATTCAATTTAAGAACATGCAATGCTCTTTTTAAGGTTTTCAGACATTACGAAAATTTGACCTTTTTGCAAAAAGACAAAAATAAACAAATAAAAGTTTGCATAATGGTGCTATAAATATATAAATACATATATTCATTGTTTTTTAATAATACACTCTATTTCTTTTAAAAAAACCTTTTTGTGATGAAACCTGGGGTGAAAAAATTGGATCTCTTCAATCAGCGACCATGAATGATTTTGGTTAGTGAAACTAACCTGGATCCCCAGTTGTTACTATTGTTTCTTGAGAGATTCTTTTTCTTTTGGTTTCTTTTTTATTGCCTCCTAGTGCTATAATGGGGATTCCAGGTTAGTTTCACTGACAAACAACATTTACAGTCTCTTCTTAAAGAGACCCAAAAAAACATTTAAAAAAATATTTATCACAAACAAGTCCCTGATCACATCAAAATTAGCACAGCCAAATTTTTTTAAATTAAGGTTTCTGGTAATTAAGATTTCAATAAAAATCAACAGTTTATATCAGGGGTAGCAACCTGCAGGTGGAATGTAGCAGGCAAAGCAAAATTATGTGGCCTGCAGAAAGTTGTGATTTTGAATGATAGCCCTTGACACTCAAATACATATTGTATAGTTTTATGGCCTTACAGCTTTACTTCTTGAATCTAAATAGAGTGATTATCAATAGCATGGTCAAATGGTTAAGAGCACCAAGTTGATGGCACATGCAATCAACATAATTTTAGTTCAAAACCTACCTGCATTATTCTGTTATGTCTTTGGGAAAAACTATGACATTTTTTTCTGCTGGGAAGTCTTAGCTTGCATCTTTAAATTTCAGTCATAAATTTTAACCAAACAACAATATGATGCCATCTCCAAAATCAGGTTGAAATATAATCATTGGCAGTGTGTGGTCGAGTGGTCAAAGCACCATGACTGTGATCAACATGGTCTTGGTTTAAAACCTACTTGTGCCATTCTGTTGCGTCCTTGGGAAAAACACTTTGCAGGACATTCCTTGCTTGGTGATCTTGGAAAGCAGTTTTAAATTAAAGTCATATCTCTATTAAATTTCAAGTGGACAACAATATCTTGGCATCTCTGAAAGCAGGTCCAAGTAATTGTTTACCCTATGTATTAGTGCCTTTGTTGCCTTCCTGCGAGTCAGGAGGATAAATATAGACTAAATAAATAAATTAATAATCATTTGATGGTTGCCTTAAATATAGTGCTTTGAACGCTTTCTTGCAAGTCAAGAGGATAAAGATAAAAAAAGATGGGTAAAATAAGCCAACTCTAAACCTCTTATTTCATGAAAAAAAAACCTTTTTATTATTTGAAATAAAATGAAATTGCTTTTGTAATAACAAACAATAATTGATAAGTAGTGATGTTTAGTTTTACAACTGACTGGAGCTCAAGTGTTTCATAATACTTGTAGTCTCACCAATTTCATCACACATGGTATATTTTGATATCTGCTGACTTATGCATGCTATAGACTTGTCAGTGGGTGAACAAAGTCACCTTATTAGCAAGATTTTGTTCAGATAAGACAAAGGATTTTTTTTAATAAATTCATACATGCTTAAGGTAACTTAGTTCATATTTTGCTTTTTTTTTTAAGTTTGAAAAGACAATTAGATGTTTTTTAATTAAAGGATAGACAATTATGGAATAGCCAGGGCAGCCTTAATAGATTCTTTTAATTTTTTAAAATAAAGCATCTTGTTGGCAAGTCTCTAAGTTTTGAACTGCATTAGCTTGTTTCAATTGATTTGTTCTGTTACCTTTTTGTTTGATTGATTGATTTGATTTGCTTTATTGTTACAGTGCATTTTTTGTTCTAATTAATAATCACCAATTATTATCATACACTTCAAGCAACATTTTTTTGATTTATAAGTTAAAATACTGTACACTGTGGCATTGTTCAGAATACTGTTTCCATAATGGCATACTGTTCCAAAGACAGCATTGTAACATTGACAGTTGTAAACAAGTTATTTGTATCTGTTGAGAACATGTTATCAACTGTATGAGAAGGGTTCAGAATACAGCTTCAAATAAAAAATATACCTTCCAAAATACTTACTGATAGCTTAAAAGATCTAGTTAAAAGACACTTAAAATTGTAATAAGAAATTGCTGCAATACATCCAAATTTTCAGTCTCTTCAAGAAGTCACTGTAGGCTATTTTTTTGGTAAAACTTTTTGCATCTAATTAAGATACAGAGGTCCTCTTGCTTGGAATAAAGTCCCATCAAGCATTAAACAGATAAAATCATATAGTAAATTTCGTACAAGATTTCAAAAGCACCTTATTGCAACATAATTTTTAATGGTAATAGACTTCACAAATTTTAAAACATCTGCTGCTGGTTTTTTATGTTACAGGTAACTCCAACTAATTGGACAAAGAATTTAGACAAAGAAATTGAAGGTGATAAAAGCCTGATGCGACTTCAAAGGCAACATCCACATCATTACGGCCTATCCAGTTCAATGAAAATTCACATAATTTACTTCTTTTGCACCTATTCTTGTTTATTATTTGTATATTTTATCTTACATATATAAATTTTTTGTCCAGCCATGTGCTTTTGAAATGGTTCTTTTGACACCACTGTAATTTTGGCAGAAAAAAAATCCTATTTCTTAAAAGAATGCCGCAGCAACACATGACGCTTTTGACGCATGAGACAAAAGAACCATCTAAAGCATACAGCGAAGATCTTCAACTGAATTTTAAAAAGCTGTTTAATGCAGTTTGGTTTCATTGACAGCAAAAAAATTATTTTAAATTTCTCAAAGAATTTAAATTCTTTTTCAAAAATAAATTAAAATAACAAGTTTATGAGCAAATAACTGAGCAACAAGAAATTTGCAATGAATTTAATAACTTTTTCTCTAATATTGACAAAATATTAGTAAAACTATTCCTTTATGTACAACATCAAATAATCCAAGTTCAATAATTTCACAACACAAGAAATCCTTTTTCTTTACTTCTATTACATCCAATGAAATTATGATCCAAATTGGTAAACTGGACAATAAAAAATCACCTGGAATTGACAAAATTCAGAATAAATTTCTCAAAAATGTTGGTGACATCATTTCTCCATTCCTTGCTGAAATCTTTAATAATCACATAACATTAGGAAAATTTCCCCAAGAACTAAAAACAGCTAAAATAATACCTATACACAAAAATGGATCTCATTCTTTAACAACCAACTATTGTCCCATTTCTATACTATCTTCATTTTCAAAAATTTTTGAAAAATGTATATACAAAAGACTTTATAAATATTTTACTTCTAAAAATATTCTAAGTCATGACCAATTTGGGTTCCAACAAGGACATTCTACAACTTTAGCTGTAACAGACATTTACAATAAGATTTTACACAGTATTGAGCAAAAAAAGTATACTTGTGCAGTCTTGTTGGATTTAAAAAAAGCATTTGACACTGTCAATCACTCAATTCTACTCAACAAATTACACAAATATGGCATAAGAGGAAATATGCATGAATTATTATCTGATTATCTAAAAAACAGAACACAATTTACTGTCTTACACAACATCATATCTCAGCCAAATGTATTAAATACAGGGGTTCCTCAAGGTTCAACATTAGGTCCTCTACTATTTTTGATTTATATAAATGATCTCCCACTAATCTCTAACTTTTCGACAAGATTATTTGCAGATGACACTTGTTTAATTATGACTGACTCTAATCTGAAACTTTTAAACAAAAAAATAAACATAGAAATAAATAAGTTTCCCAATGGATGAATTTAAACAAACTGAAGCTAAATTATAACAAATGTAAATATATGCTCTTTAAGTAGAAGTAGAAGTTTATTTTGTTTAGTCAAATAAAATACAGAGAAAATAACATAATCACATCCATTTTCAATTACAATATTACTTTTAAGCAAAATTACATTGCAGACAGGATATAAAGAATTTATATTTGACTAAACTGGACAGTGAAAGACCACTATGTGGTCATCTAGTCAAAACTGCCCATTGATATTAAAATAGAATATTAGTACAATAACTAAGCAAAACAAACACAAAAAATACAAACATACAAAAAAGCACACACAAAGCAAGTATGGCACATACACAAAGAGCACATAGCTATATGACATGTTATTCATACAAAAAAAAAAAAAAAAAATTTTTTTATATAGACTCCAAATACGATATATCTAATACTGATTTAATAGATATGTTTTCATCTTTTTGTTGAAGGAGGAAAATGTTAGTTTTTTCATAGCTAGTGGAATTTTATTCCATACCTTTACTCCATTATAACTACAAGAAGATTGGCTGAATGTTAGATTATATCTTTCTTGATAATAGTTTTGATTGGATATGGATCTGGTTGAATAAGAATGATGATTGCCAGCAGATTTAAAATAATGGTCAAAATTTTCCGGAAGATGTTTATTGTAATATAAATGCATAAATTTAGCTATTTCTAGTTCGTATATTTCATTGATTTTTAATAAGTTCCAGGATTTGAATAATAGGTTTAATTGAACCTGATCCCTTAAACATTTAAAATTCATGATGCGAATAATTTTGTTTTGCATTACTTGAAGGCTTTGCAGTACAGATTTATTGGAATTGCCCCAGACTATAATACCATATTTCAGATGAGGGTATACAAAACTAAAGTATAGACTTCTTAAAGTGGGTTTATTAACATAGTGTCTAATTGTGCAAAGAATTCTAGCAGCATTAGCAAGTTTTCGTGCAATTAAACTAACATGATTATGCCATTTTAAGTCATGATCAATTAATATTCCCAAATATTTTGTATAAATTGTAGAGTTAATTTTATGTTGACCTATATTAACATTGAAATCATCTAAAGCTATGTTTTTACTATTATAAGAAAAAGGTTTAACAATAAAATATGTAGATTTAGAGTAGTTTAAGGATAATCGATTAAGTTTCATCCAGTCATCTACAATAGCTAGTTCACAATTAACTGTTGCTTGAAGTTTTGATAGACTTTTGTCTTTCATTGTTAGAACTGTATCATCAGCAAATAAATTTACATTAAAATTGGTGTGTGTTGGTAAGTCATTAACGTATAGTGAAAAAAACAGAGGACCCAATGTTGACCCTTGAGGGACACCACATACAATTGTGCTATTTTCTGATTTGGTGTTATTACACCAGGTAAATTGCTTACGATTGCTTAAATAGCTCTTTAAAAGTGAATGCATGTTACCATGTATACCATAAGCATACAATTTTTTAAGAGGATTGAATGGTTTACAGTGTCAAACGCTTTGGACAAATCTAAAAATATGCAACAAGTATAGTAGCCATTATCAGTATTTTTTATGATTCTATTATGCAAATCTGTAATGGCTAATTCAGTTGAGTAACCTTTTCTAAATCCAAATTGTTGATTATTTATAACTTTTTTACAAGAAAAAAAATTCTCAAGTCTGAGATAAAGTAGTTTTTCAAAAACTTTTGCTATTGGTGATAAAAGGGAAATTGGTCTATAGTTATTAACTAAATGTTTCGGACCTGTTTTATAGATTGGAATTACTTTTGCGTATTTTAGTATAGAAGGAAAAGTACCAAGATCATAAGATTATACCAAGATCATAAGATAACTTTAAACCTTCTAATAAAAAAATTGATGACAATATTACCTTCCAAATTTCATTGACAAATTCAATTAAACTAGAGCAGGTAAAATCCTTTAAATACTTAGGAGTAGTGCTTGACGAAAAATTAAAATGGACAAATCATATTCAACTTCTTTGTAAGAAATTAGCACAAGTTTGTGGAATTCTCAGAACTATAAAACCACTAGTAAATTCCAAAACTCTACTAAATGTTTATTACTGCATGGCATACTCACAATTACAATATGGCATATTAGCTTGGGGAAATGCAAACAAAACCGACTTGTCACCACTCAACAAGGTACAAAATAGAATTATTAAAATGATTCAAGAAAAAGAGAATTTTCAAACTAACTTACTAAATATTGAACAAATATACAAATTAGAAATCAGAAAATTCATGTTTCGCTATAATGCTAATCAACTCCCAACCTCTTTTATTAAATACTTTACATCAATACAATCAATACATAGCTACCCCACTAGGCTCTCTAAACAACAAAACTATTTTTTACCGCGATATCGATTGCAACAAAGCCAAAAACTTATTAGTTATACAGGAGCTAAATTGTGGTCAGAAATCCCGGAAAACATAAAAAAATTTTCCTACAAAAATTTTTCTAAAAAATTAAAAAATCATCTAGCTTCATCTACATTTTACAGCACATCATAGTTTACAATATATATATTAGTGTATGCATTATAATCAAATGTTCACTTGCTGTATAGTACATTCTTGTGTAAAAGAATTATACTAATATAACTGTAAAGAGGAAAAGGAAAAATTAATAATCAATGAAAATTGTAAATTAATGATAACAAGAATAAACAGTTCAGTTCAGTTCAGTTTTCTTTTATTTCTGCTCCGCCACATGAACAAAATAACAAAATGTTGAAAAGTTTGTGTGTTGTTAAAGACGGGGTTAGAAAAAGGAAGAAGCAACAAAACGAGTTGACGTTGTGTCTTGCTAATTAGCGATGAAAGGTGTGACTTGTTGTTTAATATAGAAGCAAGGTTGCTTCACCTCATTATAAAATTGTTTAAATAGAAAGAGAAAAAGAAAAGAAAAAAAAATGTATAGGACCGAGGTTATTTGCTTAATAAAACACTGCTATGGGGATTCTCTGTAATTTGTTAACTGTAGTTGTTTTCTGTTTTCTGTTATCAGATGGCGCTTTCCTAACTGTACTGCAATTTTGAGGCACGGCACTTTTTTTCAGGTTAATTTTTAAAGTGTTTAAAAGATATAAAATAATGATAATTCTTGACCTGCACGCAAATGATTTATGCTCAATTTTATCTTTTTTTTTTTTTTTTTTTTTTTTGGTAATTAAATTTTTGTATATTTCTTGTGTTTCTCTTTTTCTTTTTTTTCCTTTTTTTTATGTTCTTAAATTTTTTTTTTTATTAGTATTGTTTTTCTTTTTTTTATGAATCTAAACAAAAAACTTAGTGATTCAGTTAATCTAAAATAATAAACACCTCTGAGGCAGCTGGACTTGGTGATCAAATGATCTTTCGCTGTTTCAATTGTTTGACACTTATGTCATATCTTTTTTGATTGTTTTTTTTTTTTTTTGTCAAATCAACAAATGTGACATGTGTTTATTGAACTTATAAAGCGTTGGAAGAATAAATAAACTTGAACTTGAACTTGAACTTGAACTTATGATTAAATCACGATAAACTTTTTCCATAAGCAGAAACATAAAAAATGCTAAATAAAATCAATATCCATAGAAAAAACCTTAAATTAAACAAACTTCCGGATCGATATTCATGCAATGTCAAATATCAGTTTGAAGCAAATTTCATACTCATCATAAATCCGTTGTCATTATATGGCAACACCATAATAGATTAACCAGTGTCTTGAGTGCCATATGGCAGTATCTTGACTGCCATATGGTAGTGCCTTGAGTGCCATGTGGCAATACCTTGACTGCCATATGGCAGTGCCTTGAGTGCCATCTGGCGGTAAGAAACTGCCATTGGCAATGGAGGCACTGCCATATGGCAGTCAAGGCATTGCCATATGGCATTCGAGGCATTGTCATATGGCATTCGAGGCACTGCCATATGGCAGTCAAAGTATTGCCATATGGCACTCAAGGCACTACCAAATGGCAGTCAAGACATTGCCATATAGCACTCAAGACACTGCCACCGTCATGTGGCATAAATTTGTCACAGCCCCTGTTGGGCAATGGCTGGCAGTTTTTGATGTTTTAGCATCTACGTAAAAAATTAGATTAAGGTTAATATTAATTACTTAATTCTTGGCCCAGATGGTAGGTGCTTTCACGCAGCCTGGGCCGTGAGTAAGTCTGTTCATTGATTTTAAAATGACAGACCGAACCGAACCTACCAAAACGGAAGGGTATCCACCCATTCCGATTTCAGTGTGGGTCTGCTAATCGGCAAATGTCCTTTTCAGGACGGGGCAATGACAGGATAAAACTGCCCTTTTCAGGGAACATTGCCAACAAGTTCCGAAGACCCACTATTCTTCAGCTGAACATCGAAGGCCTCACTGCAAGCAAGATGAACGTTCTTCATCATCTCGCTATGCAGTCTGAGGCACTCGTCATCCTATTGCAGGAGACCCACTGCACTGATGCAGAGAAGTTGGTACTACCAAACTACCAACTAGCTGGGTCTTCTTTAAGCAGGAAGCATGGTCTTGCCACGTTTGTCCACGAGCGACTGAGATACACGCTTTTGGACCAATTTCCACCGACATCGGAGATCGAGTGGTTGTGTGTGGACGTTGATGGCTATAAAATAGTCAACGTCTACAAACCACCGCCAACACAATTGCGAACCCTGGATCTTCCAGTGTTTCCTCACCCCTGTCTGTACGCTGGCGATTTTAACTGTCGTCATGCTGACTGGGGTTACGACGACAACAGTCGGGACGGTGAGTGCTTGGCTGGATGGGCAAGTATTAATTGTCTTGCCCTCCTATATAATGCCAAGGACGCTGCCAGTTTTTATTCCGGCCGCTGGAACACTGGTACCAATCCAGATCTAGCTTTCGCCAGCGTAGGTCCAAACAGTCGCTTACCGGATAGACGTGTCCTTGACAAGTTCCCCAGGTCACAACATCGACCTTCGCTTATTACACCACCAAGGTTTGCTATGGCAGTGCCAAGCATGCCTGTTCAGCGATGGAACTTCCGCAAGGCCAAATGGAGTCACTACATTGCTTTGACGAATAAATTCGCAAAGACTTTGTTGCCGCCTGATACACTTGATGTGGATGCGGCTTACCAGGACTTCTGTAACACCATTAAGAAAGCAGCCAAAAAGACTATCCCACGCGGGTATCGAAATACCTACATTCCGTGTTGGGATGCAGATTGTGAATCCCTCTATAAAACTTTTCTGCAGTCTCCTCAGGGAGACGACTCAAGCTTGGCTGCTACAGCTCTGCTTGCCAAGCTTGACAGAAAGCGGAGGGATCGATGGTCCGAGGCAGTTCCGAGCATTGACTTCTCACATTCTAGTCGAAAAGCGTGGAGTATTTTGAACAACCTTACTGGTAGGTCACGACACTTTCCTCGTCACTGTCCCGTTTCAGCCAATGCTATTGCATCTCAGTTGGTTAGAAATGGGAAATACGAGGCTGTTAACCGCAAGTCATCTCGACTTGTCTGTAAAGAAGTGTCTGACCTTTGGAGGGCCACAACACCAGACGCAGTAAATATCTCTGATAATTTCTCACAGAGAGAATTTGCTGCTGCCCTTCAACATTTAAAACCAGGTAAAGCTTCGGGACCTGATTCCATCTGCCCCGAGCTTATACTCCATGCCGGAGCTGCTTTGAAGTCCTGGTTAGGTGACTTCATTTCTTCCTGTTTGCGCCGACTCAAAATTCCCAAGATCTGGAGAAGAGCGCTTGTGGTCGCGATCCCAAAACCCGGAAAGCCCGTGGGGGACCCAAAGAGTTATCAACCGATATCTCTGCTCTGTGTCCCCTACAAGATCCTCGAGAGGCTTATCTACGCCCGCGTTGAACCATTAATCGATCCACTGCTCCCTAAAGAGCAGGCTAGGTTCCGACGCGGGAAGTCAACCGTAGATCAAGTTGTTCTGCTAACCCAGAACATCGAGGATTCTTTTGAGGCTAAAAAGAAGGCCGGTGCCGTATTTGTCGATCTGACAGCTGCTTATGACACTGTCTGGCACCGTGGCCTTACCTGCAAGCTGCTGAAACTACTTCCGGATAAGCACATGGTCAAAATGATCATGGAGCTTGTGCGAAATCGAAGTTTCACCCTTACCACCAGTGACAGCAAGCAAAGCAGGCTACGCCGTCTTAAAAACGGCGTTCCTCAGGGATCGGTCTTGGCTCCCCTCCTATTTAATATCTATACGAACGATCTTCCTTCCATGATTTCCAGAAAGTTTGCTTATGCTGATGATCTAGCATTGCTGCATTCTTCTGGAAACTGGAAGGACTTGGAGGGGACATTAAGCCAAGACATGTCCACACTGTCAGCGTCTCTCCAGACTTGGAGGTTGAAGCTCAGTCACACTAAGACGGTGACGACAGCCTTTCATTTAAACAACCGAGAGGCCAAGCGTGAGCTAAAGGTCTACAACAACGGTGGACTTTTACCGTTCTGTCCAACCCCTACTTATCTTGGGGTAAAACTGAACAGATCGCTCACGTTTCGTCACCATTTAGTGGCATTGCGCAAAAAACTATCCTTGCGCGTCACACTGCTGAGGCGACTCGTGGGCTCGGGATGGGGTGCTGGTGCTAAAACACTACGCATAGCCACCTTGTCTCTAGTCTACTCAACAGCTGAGTACTGTGCGCCAGTCTGGTGTCGCAGTGCTCACACTCGCCTCATTGACAGTGTCTTGAATGACGCCTTGCGCATAGTTACTGGATGCCTGCGTCCCACTCCAACGGACCACCTACCTATACTCTCAGGCATCCAGCCAGCTGAGCTTCGCCGAATGGGAGCGACACTCTCCTTGGCTTACCGTGGATCTCTGGACCCCGATCATATTTTGCATGGTCTTTTAAGTGGGTCCTCAGATACTGGCCAAGTGAGACTAAGATCCAGACGCCCGTTTGTGCCAGCTGCGCGGAATCTCTTGGACAATCTTGCCAGACTTGGCATCCGCGCCTCTGAATGGACAAATCTTAAATGGAACGCGGAGTACTGTGAAGGTGCTTCCAGGCTCCGTGCTTTTGTGCCCCGGACCGGTGCCAGGCCTGTTGGGATGGGCTTACCACGACCAGCTTGGGTTAAGCTTGTCGTGGTTAAGAGCGTTGTGTTCAAGTTAAATTGGTGCAGTTCAAATTCAGAAGGTTAACCACTATTGATTCTATTTACAGCACATTTATTCACTTATTCAAATAGAATTAAAAACAAAATAAAAATTAAAACAAATAATTAAAATAATAGAAACAATTTAGTATAGCATTATCATGACAGAAGTTAACTTATCTAACCGATATCTGCCGGAGAGCAACTCATTATATTTCAATTTGTGACTAAGCCACGTCGCTGTATACAAGTGGGCGTATTACCACGTGATCATACGATATGGAACGGCAGGATGTGAATTTCGAAATTGCATAAAAATAGAGCATGTGAAAGTTAAATCCAACGTTTTGAACTAAATTCTATAACTCCGATAATAATTAAAGTTGTATTTCGTGTGAAAATACTTGGGCTGTCCAATTAATCGCTACAGATACCCCCCCGGCGGATAAGAAAATAAAACAATTTCTAAATATAGCAGAAATTCTCAAAAATGCAATTTGCAGTACGACGACACGACGGTGAAAAAGGGACATACATGTAAATACAGAAAAAAGATGATTATAGCGCGACTTAGAACAGAAAACAATGTTATATTTTTCTTTTTTAGTTCGTTGACTAAGTAAGAAACTCTTGCGATGTATCTGAATATAATCGCCTCGATGTCTACATGGAGCAGTAAACACTTCAGTAAGTTTCGTTCTGCTTCTTTTGTAGAAGAAGTAGTCAACGATCTGTTCTGTCGCGTGATGTCGTCATTGTGCCGTTTATAGTGCTGCATCTGTTAAAAGGAACTAACAGCAGTACATGTTCGAAAATATTATAGTACAATAGCCACAAACAATATTGAATACGCAAAAGAACAATTTTTTTTTTTTTTTTTTTTTTTAATAACAAATCTGGTTAATAATTATATCTTGATTAAAGATTCAATGAAACACAACAAAATAGCACTAATAATTCTTTTTTTGAAAAATCGTTAAATATTCAAAAACGATAATGACAATTGTATAATTCTACACATTAGTTGTGGCGCTATCAATTAAAGGATCCGAATTGGGATTAATTATGGAGGAGGAAGATTCATTAGTATTCTCCTCTTTTCGAAAACGGTTCAGTTTAGATGCCACAAAAGGAGTAAGCGTATTTTTGAGATTTTTAATAATGTTTGCAATTGTATAGACAGTCAGGATTAAACCCCAAGCCAACGCTAAAACAGTAAGAAGTGATAAAACAGCGTTGAAAAAAGGGCTAGAAATGCTTGAGAGCAAAAGTAAAAAACTATTGTGCAGCAAATGTGTTACGTCAGAGAAATGAATATCGGCAGACGAAATAGATAAGCAATTTGACTGGCTATCAAGAAATGCTTGAATGCTTTCGGTGCAACGACTTGTTGTCGCCGAAGTTGCAAATATTGCGTTTAAGTTGCGGTCTACTATTGGCTCGTAGCCGATTAAGAAAGAATCAACAATGTAATCTCTCCATTTAATTATTTCATTTATTGGAGAAAGAGTAGGAGAAAGTTTTTTTTGCTATATCGTGAGCAATACCAGCTAGCGTGTAATTAATAAATAAGTAAAATGATTTGGCAATTTTAAAACGAAAAAACTCGATGAGGACCATACGACTCGAGGAAAAACACTGTATCGGAGAGGTATAAATCTTTGATTCAATTGAAAGACACGTGGAAACGAGTTCGTGAGGTGATCAGTCTGCACAGGTTCGAACAACGGTCTAGTAGCATAAAAATTGCCATGAATCAGACTCCTCTTTAACCGCACTTTCAGAGGTGAGCAAGATATTTTGCTTATGACGTCACCTTCTATAGCCGCGGCCCGTAGTGCCTAATAGTGCATTCAATTTTTTTTTTTTTTTTTGAAAATACAACTTAGATTGCATAGTATTTTTGCACTGTAAGTAATTATGAGACGCTTCAAGGCGTTTAATCGAGTCTATTAAATTATCCTCGAGGTCCTGTAAGTGAGCAGCGTATAATTTCGCAGTGTTGTCGTGCTTGTCGCACGTTCAAGTAGTAGCTGCTTTTCTAGCTGGCAGTAGTAAGAGAAAATAAGAATTATGAGAACCGCATATAGCATCCGATTTCAAGCATTCTGACTTCGCGGAATCAATTGCTGGAATATTATAAAGAAAGTGTATCAGCAACTATGTTTGAAGTGCCTGGTAAATCTCGAACATCAGTGGTGAATTCGCTAATGTAAGCGAGTTGACGTGCTTGTCTGGCGTTCTCACGGTCGGATTCAGAATTTAAAGCAGCAACAATTGGTTTGTGATCAGTATATATTGTGAAATTTCGCAATGCTAAAAAGTAGCAAAAATGTTTTAGAGCCATTACAATCGCAGTGAGCTCTTTGTCAAAAGCTGCGTATTTTTGTGCAATACGAGAAAATATGCGGGAGAAAAAAACAAGCGGTTGAACGACGCCATCTATTTCCTGTTGAAGTACCGCGCCAGCTGCGTCATTACTTGCGTCGGTAACAAGTGAAATGTTTGCGTGTGGAGCAGGAAAAGCAAGTGCCGTGTAGTTTGCCAAACAATTCTTTTGCACCTTCAAAACTTTTAATTAACTCAGGGGTCCATTTTAACAATGACTGTGAACTCTGTTTTCCTTTAATCATGTCATATAGGGGCACGAACTTACGAAATAAATTTGGTATTGATGGAGCATAAAACTGAGCCAATGCCAGTAAAACGGCGTAAACTTTTAACACTTTTTGGTCGCTTGAAATTGCGAATTGCTTTAATTTTTTCGGGAGCTGGAAAACCAGAATATTTTGTAGGAGATTTGTGCATTTAATTTCATGTGCAGGAAAAAAATCGTAAGAATTTATCGGTCCTTGTAATGTATTGACTTGTTTCTTAGAATCTTCACATTTTAGAAAGCAAGTAGAAGCATCAAGAGTAATTTTGTGATTTTGCAAAAACTCAAAACCCAAAATCGGTTGTTCAATAGCACATATGCAAAATACGTCAGACATTTTGCCAAAGCCAATATCAACATCTAAAGTCACGTTACCAAAGCATTTGATAGGATTACCGGATGCGTCATAAAAGTGACTTTCTACTTCTTCGGCTTGGTCATCAGAAACCGATAAAAAATTACCACAAGCACCGCTATCAATTAAAAACATTTGTTTTGAAAGTTTATCATAGACTTTGGGAAGAATCATAGATTGCGTCAAGGGAACAGTTTTTGTTATAGTAGTTACAGAGTGATTTTTAAAAGAGCGAAAGGTGCAAGGACTTTTACATTTAAAGGCGCGATTACCAAACTTAGCGTGATAGTGAATTATGCGGCTTTTGAAACTGTGATTGCTTTTTGACATTACATAATTCAGTGCTTAACTCGTCAACTTTCTGCCAAATATTTAAATTCGCTAGTCGTTGTCCTATTTTGGTCAAAATATTGAGCGACTATTTAACTATGAAATCGATTTGTAAAATTTCCTAGTTCATTTAACAAGTTAAAATTTTGAGCCTTTAATATTTGTTGAATGTTCTCAGGTTGTAAACGCATAAAAATTTTTTCACAAAAATCACGAGTTCCTTGATCATTATCAGGATTATTACGACATGCAGCAATTATACGCGACATTAAAGTAGAAGGTTGTTCTTGCGCATTTGCATAGGCTATTCAATTTTGCTTAATACATCTATCCAGTCAGTGTTGCATTCTAACGAAACAGACGATAAAATTAAATTTTTTAAGGCTGTGTATGGTTCAATATTTTCGGAAGCTCTGCTTAAAGCTAAACCAGTGGTTCCCAAAGTGGGCGCTACCGCCCCCCAAGGGGCGTTGGCGAGATTTAGGGGGGCGGTAAGAAGAAAGGGGGCGATTGGGGGGCGGTAAGAGAACAAGGGGGCGATAGGAAACAATGAGAAGAAATATACATGAAGGACGATTAAAGACCTTTTATAGGTGATCTCGCAGCAGTGTTTCCCAAAGTATTCAATACAAGATCGATTCAGGGTAAAGACCTTTATTTTTTTAGAGATCACAATGAATTTGGGAGAAAAATAGCAAAATTACAGTTGAAATCAAAGTGAAGACCTTTTTTTTTTTTTTTTTTTTTTAGAGATCACCAAAAATTTGGGAGAAAAATAACAAAATTACAAATAAATATTCTCTGTCGAACATTCTTTTCACTTAAAAAAGAAGCGAGGGCGCGCTGGGAATCAAGCTGAAAATCAAGGGGGCGCTGGGAATTTATCTGGAAGCCAAGGGGGCGCCAGGCCGAAAAAGTTTGGGAAACACTGAGCTAAACCATGCGCTTCAGCTTGACTAGGCGACATTACATTTGACAAACAAATAAAACGCATATTTTCGTCACTTATGTTATTAATTTCGAAATACCTTTCCAAGGTCACGAAATAGGCGGGCAACAAACTATCATTATTCCACATTTTAGGAGCATATAAAAGTGGTTGAACAATAACATTCGGAAATGCACCTTCGACAGCGGATTCGGCTTTGCTAGAAGATTGCTTGGAGTCATTCTGAACATTTATTTTTTTGAGACTCACTGGTAGTTGTCATTGTTTTACTCCTTGTTCTAGTTGCCACTGGGGAAAAAACGATTTTTTGGCTAGCTCCAGGTTTAGACAATAGCGGTAATAAAATAGTGAACTCACCGACGAGAATTACTTTTGGTTGTAAAATTTTCTTTCGTAGGATTTTTTCTACTTGAAGTTTTCTTCGTCGCCGCGACTTTTGCTTCGTCAGGTTTGCTTTCGTCAATGTTGTTCACGCCGTCGGATTTCAATTTTTCCAAGGCGGGGTACCAATGAGACTGCGTCGGGTTTTCTTTTGATCGGGATTTTCTTTTGACGGGTTTTTTTTTGATCGGGGTTTTCTTTTGATCGGGGTTTTCTTTTGACGGGTTTTCTTTTGATCGGGGGTCACCAATGTGACCCCGTCGGGTTTTGCTTTGTCGGGGTCACCAATGTCGTGGTTAAGAGCGTTGTGTTTAAGTTAAATTGGTGCAGTTCAAATTCAGAAGGTTAACCACTATTGATTCTATTTACAGCACATTTATTCACTTATTCAAATAGAATTAAAAACAAAATAAAAATTAAAACAAATAATTAAAATAATAGAAACAATTTAGTATAGCATTATCATGACAGAAGTTAACTTATCTAACCGATATCTGCCGGAGAGCAACTCATTATATTTCAATTTGTGACTAAGCCACGTCGCTGAATACAAGTGGGCGTATTACCACGTGATCATACGATATGGAACGGCAGGATGTGAATTTCGAAATTGCATAAAAATAGAGCATGTGAAAGTTAAATCCAACGTTTTGAACTAAATTCTATAACTCCGATAATAATTAAAGTTGTATTTCGTGTGAAAATACTTGGGCTGTCCAATTAATCGCTACAAGCTCAACCGCCTGCGGACTGGTGTTGGGCGATTCCATTCGTCCATGCACAAATGGGGTCTCGCTCCTTCACCGAATTGCGAGTGTCCCAATAAACACATCCACGTGGCTGCAACGTTGTGACCACGAAACTTTTTCGTGGAATCCACGTTAAACTTCGACGTGGAAACAACGTAAAAGTGTGGAGTCGCGGTTACGTGGTGATCACGTTGTTACGCCACGTTGCATTTACTAGTATTCCACGTTGTATCCACGTTGTATCCACGTTGTGCATTTATCTAAATTTTACGTGGAATCCACGTTAAGCTTCCACGTGGAAATAACGTTAAACTGTAAAGTCGCAGTTTCGTGGTGACCACGTTGTTACGCCACGTTGCATTTACTAGTATTTCACGTTGTATCCACGTTGTGCATTTACCTAAATTTTACGTGGAATTCACGTTAAACTTCGACGTGGAAACAACGTTAAAGTGTGGAGTCGCGGTTTCGTGGTGACCACGTTGTTACGCCACGTTGCATTTACTAGTATTCCACGTTGTATCTATGTCGTTTATTCACCTAGATTTTACGTGCTTGCCACGTTTAACTGCGACGTGGAAACGACGTTACAATGTGTAGTTGCACTTTTGAAGTGATCACGATGTTACGTTGCATTCTACCGCGTTTATAAGGAAACCATAATATCACAATAGGCAAGACTTTCTAATATTTTATACTTTTACGATTTACATTGTAGGTTTTTGTGGCTAATTTCAAGAAAGGATAGCATCTAAAACCAGACAAAACTACTAGATGAGATTATGATAAGCGAGTAGTTAACTCTTAACAACAAAGTTTAATCAGTTAAAAAAATTTTAATATTGTATTTGTAATTGAAAGCGATAAACAATTTGACGGTCAGACACACACAAAAAAAAACAAGATTGCAATGAACATATGCGAAAAAACACCCATCTTGACGAAATCACTAGACGGCAATACGTTGGCAAATTGAATAAATTTAATAGAATATGATTTAACATTGAATTCGCTCAAGCAAATTAAGAACACGAAAAAATGTAGAATACTTTTTAAACACGTATATTTGAATAATAAAAAAATAAAAATAGTTGTTGCTACAACGTTATTAGTTGCATTATGTTGGAATTAAGTTGAAAAAGTCAGGTTTGATCAAATTTTTTCTTTTGGATTTACTTTGAATTGCAACTTTTAGACATCATAATAAGCCTACTAGTATTTTTTTCATCAATTCCAATGTACAGTGGTTTGGTAAACCGCCACGCAAAAATTAAAAACACAATTTTATTTCAAATTTCACTACTGCAACAATTAACAAAACAAGGCTTTAAACTTCCAATCTTTTCTTCATATCTCTAATCGAGCACTTACTTCTTTCTGCAATGCAAAAAAGTTTATTAAAAAATAATAGTTTTATAGAAAGACACACCTAGATTTCAAATAGTCAGCTAAAAACTATTTTAAAATAACCACTTCAGTTGTTTGTAAAAATTTCTTAATTTATGCTGATTGAGCCGATTGCTAACGAAATTACTTTGATGAAATTATTATTGTAAGTGGAAAAATAGTTCTTTAAAGCTGTTATTGGGTCAAAATTATCAATCAATAATTATTACATCTTTAATCAACTTAAAAGATAATTTAATTCTGCCTCTAATGGCGTCAAATTTAAAAGTCGTTACGTTTTTCTAGATTATAAAATAAAATACGTCGCAGTTTAACGTGAATACCACGTAAAATTTAGGTAAATAAACATTCATTTAATATGTAAGATAAAATTTAACTCCTTTCACTCATCTATAAGCAGGGCTGCCATAACGTCCTTATTTCTAAGATTTGTCCTTTTTTTGAAGGTTTGTGCCTTAGAAAATATTTTTGTCCTTATTTCTAAGAAATGTCCTTATTTTGACTTGTGTCCTTATTTTTGTTTTATTTTAGGTTTGGAGGTTCTCATACCGGGCACTTCGATTAATTAATTCGAATGTTTTCATTCATTTATTCATTTTATTCTCGATCATTATTAACATTTTAACCCTTAGAATACCACTGGGGTCCATATGGACCCCAGCTTAAAATTGATTAAAAATAGCGGAAAAAGTATCAAATAAAAAAGAACGATGTTTTGTGACTTTGTCTGTTTTATGGGTCTATACATAATCGCAGTTTGTGTTTTTTATATTTAATTTTGAATGTTTAGATAATAACAAAAATATCATTATTTATCATGGGGTCCATATGGACCCCAACCAGTTTTGATATTTTTCTATTTCTTTTGAACCGTGTTTGCTGACTGTGTGAAGCTATAATACAATGAATTGCTCTTTTTTTTTGTCGTTATTACATCTGAGTAATAACCAGTAGATATTGCATCATCTTGTATTGTCAATTGGATGACTTGTAATGAGTAAATGTTGCATCATCTATTCCATCGTATTACAACAACATAGCGGATCTGCATTACTCCTGCTTGTTTCGAAGGAAACTGTCAGTTTTTTTGTAAGCTTTTTGTGCATATAGCCATAAAATGGACGAAGAAGCCATAAGACGTATGTTAGAAGAGACATCTGAAGATTATAGTGATTCTGACGGTGAATTTTCAGCTGATGAAATTGAAGATGATTATGTATCAGGTAAGGAAAATTGGGTATTTTTGTTTACAAAGAGCTGTAAAAGCAAGGCAATTATTTATTTATATTATGTATAAATAGTCTTACTATTGCAGCCATCTGCGTGTGTATTCTATGTGTTTGCTTGAAAAGTATTTTCATTACATTTTTTTGAGTTATAAGGGAAATGGAATGAGAGGTGAGAGCACATGTGTTTCAATAAAAAGTTACTGGCTCGGTTTACCTTGAGAGTTAATTTTTAAATTCAAAAATTGAAAATGTAACATATATGTAAATTTATGGTACACAGAAAGAAAGATAGCAAGCTTCTACAGAGAGTTAAAAAATATTTTTCTACAAACATGTCAAAAGACTAGAAATGTTCATGTTAGTGATATTATATGTAATTTTTTTATATTTTTTATTTTATTACTTGCTAACCCATTACATGGTTTGTGTTGCAGAACCTGAACTATCATCTTCCGAATCAGAGGACGATTCTGTTCATCTTGAAGAAAACCAAAATTCAAGCACAATCATATCTAAAGATGGAAATATTGTGTGGAAAAGGCAACCTTTGCAACAATCAACTGGAAGAAGAACCGTGTGCAATATTGTGCGATCACAAAGAGGGCCAACCAGATACGCTATTAGAAATATTGATACAATTGCATCTGCGTTTCAACTATTTATGAACAACAACATTAGTGAAACAATTATCAAATATACAAATCAAGAAGGTGCCAGGGTATTCAAGAAAAAATGGATCCCTCTAGACAAAAAGAATTTGATCGTTTCCTGGGCTGTCTTCTTCTTATTGGTGTTTACAAGTCAAAAAATGAAGCAGTAACAGAGTTATGGAGTCACGAAAATGGACGTCCTGTTTTCAATAAAACTATGCCAAGAAACCGATTTACAAGTCTACTTCGAGTTCTGCGCTTCGATGATGCAGCAAAGAGGCGCCGGGAAAAACTGCCTGATAAAATGAGTCCCATTCGAAAAGTATTTGAAGCGTGGACAGATACTTTGCAGATGTGCTACAATGTTGGAGAGAATGTCACCGTCGATGAGCAACTGGTTACTTTCCGGGGAAATTGTCCATTCAGACAATACATCCCTAGTAAACCAGGAAAGTATGGTTTAAAATTTTGGGCTTGCTGTGATAGTGAAACAGCTTATGTTTGTAATATTCAACTTTACACTGGAAAACAAAAAGGGGAACCTAGGGAGCAAAATCAAGGAACAAGAGTGGTGATGGATATGGTGAAAAATTTAGAAAAGAGTGGCCGAAATGTAACATGTGACAACTTTTTTACATCATTTATTTTGGGAAACCATTTGAAACAAAAGAATTTGACAGTTCTAGGAACAATCAGAAAAAATCGGAAAGAGATACCACAACAACTTTTGACTACAAAAGGACGTCAAAAGAATACATCCCTTTTTGCTTTCAATGAACACGGAACTATGGTCTCTTATGTTCCCAGGAAAGGAAAAGTGGTCACATTATTTAGCACAATGCATGATCAACCTGAGGTTGACAACACCCGAGAGGATAAAAAACCCATAATGATTTTGGACTATAACAAAACAAAAGGGGGCGTGGATACAGCTGATCAGTTAGTAAGGGTATATTCGTGTAAACGAATGAGCAGGCGATGGCCTAATATTGTTTTTTACAATATGCTTGACATCAGTGCCCTAAACAGCTATATTATCTGGATGCATTTGAATCCAAATTTTGGGGAGAAAAAAACGCACAAAAGGCGACTTTTCTTGCGTCAGCTCGCAAGTGAGCTGATACACAAACATGATGAACCAGCATCAAAAAGAAAATTAGATACCACTTCATCTACTAGTTCAGAAGGTCAAAGAAAACGAGCTCGTTGTTCATTTTGTCCCCGCGCAGAAGATAAAAAAGTCAGAGATAAATGTGAAAAATGTGAAAAATTTATATGTGGAAACCATCTAAAACAGTTGTGCCATAAATGTGTGTAAAGTCTTCTAGTTAATAAAATATTACTCTAGTTTTTGTTTCTTTTATCTTTAAAGCCTAATTTGAAAGTGTAACCTATAACTTGTCCACTGCACTGCAGCAATAGAAAATAATATTGAATGGGGTCCAAATGGACCCCACCGGTAAGAGATGCTATAAAAAAATCCTGGTAATCTAAGGGTTAACATAAAAAATTATAAGTATTAAAAAGATCAAGAAAAGGAAGAAGCAGCACAACGTCAGACGTTAAAACATGCATATGGTACTCAGAAAGCGAAAGTACAAAACAGTAGAAAGCATGGCCGCAACACCTTAATTTGTTGTAACTTAATTTGTTGCTTGGCTTTCAAGTTTTTTTGTTATGTGTATTTATGACGTAACAGCAGCAAAATTAATTTCCTTAATGACATCAAATCAGTGCATTTAACTGGAACTAGAATACAGTAGTTAATCAGAACTTTGCAGTTAACTAGTATTATTTAAGATCTGATAGATTTGATAATTTAGCAGTAGCCTACTGATTTAGTTTCTGAAGTTTTGAGCGATTGTCTTTTCTCCAAGCATTTCAGCTTGTGTCAAATTCCACCTCATACTAGTTGAGAATCAATGCTTTTGGACTAAGCACGAATATAAAATTTGTTTAGATCTGGAACTTCACAAGAGATAAAATGAGTAAACGCAAAAACTCTTATCGTGATGAGTATGAGAAAGAATTCAACAACGTGAAAAGAAGCTTAAAGGGCCAGTGTTTATTAATTTGGAAGCCATAGATAAAGCAGCTCTTTCTGCACACAATGCAACTCAAAAGCACAAGAACTCTGCTCGACAAACTAAGTCAAACCAATCTGTAAAAGCCTTTTTTAAGAGTCAATCTGCACCAACTACCCTGGACTACAAAACAGCTGCTGCAGAAGGTACCTGGGCTTTCCATACTGTGAAGCATCAGCAGTCATTCCTCTCCAACGACTGTACGTCACATTTATTCAAAACAGTCTTCCAAAAAAGTTTGCCTCGGACAGAACAAAAGCAAAAAGCATCATCACTGGAGTTTTAGGTCCTTATGCTCAAAAATATTATTGTCTGAACTAAAAACACAGCCTTTCTCAGTCTCAGTAGATGCTTCAAATCACAATCAGTTAAAACTATTTCCTCTGGTCATCAGATTCTTCAACGCCGAAGTTGGTGTGCAAGTACTTCTTCTTAATTTGCGATCAATGCCAAGTGAGACCTCACAACAAATTATAGACTTTATACACACATCTTTGCAGGAGAACGACCTAGATGTAAAACAACTGACATCTTTTTGTGCCGACAATGCATCCGTAAACTTCGGCGGTTCGCAGCTGAATGGAAAAAATAAGGTATTGTATCGACTCAGCGAGCGAGCGACTCAACTTATTCCAGTGGGGTGCCCTGCACATATTTTGCACAATGCAGCAGAGAAGGGATCAGATCGCTTGACAGTTGATATAGAGACAATCGTAATGAAAATTGGCAGCCATTTCAAAAGTCAAACCAGTAGAGCAGTGAGCCTCAAGCAGTTTTGCAAAAAACTTAATACTAACTACTCAACTTTGCCCACTCATACTCCGACCAGATGGACTACACTAGATTCTGTCCTTGAGCAGATGATCGATCTCTGGGACTCAAAGCTCATTTTCTGTCGCTCAAACATCCACCACGAATCTTGATGGATTTCTTTAAATCGGGCGAGTCTCCGGTCGTTGTAACGTTCCTCAACAGTGCTCTCTTGCTGTTTAAGAAACCAATCCTATTTTTGCAATAAACAACTACATTGTTTCCGTAACTAACTGAAATGGTTGAATCATTCAAGTGTAAAATATTGCAGCGACAGAATTCAAATTTTTTTGGAGCAACAACGGCTAAACTATTAAGATGTATTGATGGCGAGCGCGCTAAAATTCTCAAATCAAGCTTCCAAGAATTCTATACTATCAGTTTAGAATATGTTGATAGGTGGTTTAACATTGAGAATCATCCGATGCAAACCAACTGACCTTGCTAAGAGAACAAAAAGTTAGGTACGAAGAAGTCGTGGATTTGGCTAAGCAACTTGATCCCCAAACGGCAATGATGGATAAACTGTTCGGCGAAGTCTCGGCTCTCAATGTTCTTCTGAAGAAAATTCCACTTGATGTTTTCCAAAAAGAAAAAGCTGAGAAGAAGTGGAAGAATATTTTTGCCAGAAATGACAATTTTCTGCTTCTCTACAAGCTGATAAGTATTGTTTTCTCCATACCTGTTAGCAATGCATTTGTGGAGCGTATATTCTCCCTTGTTTCAGCACAGTGGACCAAAGAGAGAAACAGCCTTTCTGAAAAGACAGTCAAATCCATTCTACAAGTTAAAGTAAACTTAGAAGTGAGCTGTGGTGAGGTGCACCAGATAATTTCTAAGAATAAAGAACTGATGGAGCAAATCGTTTTTAGCGCAAAGTACTGAAGATGATTAGATATAAGTCGCACTAGCATAAATAGATTTTATTTATTACTTTCCGTTGTTTGTTATCTTATTATGTTTTCCTGTCGTCCTTATTTTGGGGTTCATATCGATGGCAGCCCTGTCTATAAGCAACCATGCATAAACCCCTGAAGTACGCAACTATTAATTGATCCCTTTAAAACTAACAAACAGCTCAAGTGGTTTTAGTACAGCATTGAGGCACTGCGCTAAGAGTACATAAAATAAAGAAATAACGGTGATCAAATTTAAAGCCAGTCGTAATAATTTTAATGGGCTATAAACATAGCCATACCAGCCAAAACAATTTCGGGAACAAAATATTTATTGACAATTGCCCGAATCATGATCTTGTGGCATTGCAATAGATGTGACAAAAGCTACACATATTAGTCTCAAAAATCTAGTGATGACTAAAAAAAGGACCTTATTTTCTACCAGTGTCTCAATTCTTGGTTGTCGTCCAAAATCAAAGTGAAGTCTAAAAAAGTTTTTACTTTTAATCAGGGTTCAAATTCTCGATTTTTGTCCTATACAAAAGCGTCTTCGTTTTGATTTGAATCAGTTGGCAAACTTTATCGTGCCCAAATAATTCTGATTTTGCTTAAATAATTCCTTGCTGCTGCTTCGAAAATTCCGATTATGCCCAAATGATTTAATACCAGTACCCAAAAAATTCGGGTTTTGACAAAATTTTTTCAATGCCCTTTCCCTTCCGGGCTCGAACGGCTTAATATTTAAAATCACTGCATGTAAAATGTGACATAAAATAACCACCCTGCAAATAAAAAATACTTGAGCCTTGTAAAGTGTTTTCTCTTTTTTAATTTTCGTAATTTAAATCTCACCCTGTTACTTTTTTTTCAAGAACGCAGGTTAAAATGCTAGAACTCGAATATGTCCTGATATTTTGTTATCTCTATGATTTTAAGACCGAATATGCAAAAAAATCAAAAAATATCGTCTTAACATTTGACATATTAATTCGCTTTCGTGACCACATTTTTGATATAAATTATTCTAAATAAAAAACAAAAGTATTTTTCCCGCCAGAAACCTTGCATTCACACAGCTTGTTATGAAACAAGATTCGTGCATTATTTAAACCAGCGTTTTGCATATTTTGAGAACTATAAATGTTTATGAAAAAAAAAGAGGGCCGTTGCTAAAATTTTGCGCTAAAATAAATCAATAAAAAACAGTATATTTACCATAATTTATACAAAAATTTTTAAAAACATAAATACAGGGTGTCCCAAAAAAAATGTAACACTTTTGTTTTGGTCTGTGCTTATTATTCTTTACTCTAACATTTTCATCTTTTCAGGTGTGACTAGCTAAGTATAGGAGATTTGTTTGACACCAATATTTTAATATTTTGGCCAAGATGGTGTACACATATGAGCAAAGGACAAAAATTGTGGAGTGGTACATTGAAAATAAGTCCTATGTGAAGACTCAAAGACGGTTTGCAGCTCATTTTGAAACAAGAGCGAAACCAAGTCGCCGTATGATTCAATACCAAGTGGAAAAATTTAGAGAACATGGGACTGTACAGAATCTGAATAAAACAAGATCAGGCAGACAAAGAACTGGCAGGTCGGCAAGCAATGTCAACGCAGTCAGAAACTCTGTGGTTCAAAGTCCCAAAAAGTCAATTCGCAGACGTTCTCAGGAGCTTACAGTAACAAGAAACTCTATCCATAGAATCTTGCGAATGGATCTGAATCTGTATCCTTATCAGGTACAGATAACACACAAATTGACAGATTTTGACATGGAAAGAAGAATGGAAATGGGTGAATGGTTTAATGAGATGATGGAAGGAGATCAAGAATGGATAAAGGATGTGTGGTTCAGTGACGAGGCACATTTCCACCTTAATGGCATTGTCAGTAAACACAACTATCGCTTCTGGGGAATAAAAATGCCTGCTGATTTCATTACCCAAAAACCTCTTCACAGTTCGAAGGTCACTGCATGGTGTGCTTTAAGCTACAGAGGAATTATTGGACCATTTTGGTTCGAAGATGAGGATGAGAATGCAGTAACCATCAATCAAGAGAATTACAGAAGAGTTGTTCAGACGTTCTGTACCAACCTTTGTCGGAAAAGAAACATTACCTTCAGTACACAGTGGTTTCAACAAGATGGGGCTACTCCACACACTGCCAAGGAAACTCTTGAATTTCTTCGGCAAAAATTTGAAAACCGTTTAATTTCATTCAAGACGGCACACCTTTGGGCTCCTCACTCACCTGATCTTAACCCTTTGGACTTTTTTTTGTGGGGCTATGCCAAAGAAAATGTTTACAAAAATAATCCCCAAACTGTTCAGGAACTAAAGGCTGAGATCACTCAGTTCATAAGGAGAATTCCAAACGACATGTGCCAACGGGTCGTTGAAAACTTTGCTGTCAAGCTAAATGCCTGCATGAATCGAAATGGAGGACACATCGAACATTTCATTCACTGCAGAGATCAGTGCTGAAGGCAAAAATAACTAAATTGAACTTCAAAGTAGGAATTATGACTTCATTTTTTCAGGAAAAAATTTCCCTAATGTACTCTATCTATTGGCAAAAGCACTATTAATTTCAATCTAAAATAAAAAATTAATTGCAATGTAAAAGTGTTACATTTTTTTTGGGACGCCCTGTAGTTTCTTAATGCAATTTTTTAAATCTTTAGTCGCTAGATGGAACTAAAGATTTAATTTAATTCTAAGAAGTTATTTTGTTCATTTGTCAAATAAAAAATTATTCCTTGACTGTCTTTTTATTATTTTTAGTTTAAAATTTTTTTAGCTCATATGATTTTCTTCATGCAATAACATTGTTGTTTCTTAAATAACTAAATAAATAACTAAGTCTAACATTATCTGCAAATGTTTTTTAACAATCTTTAAATTTATTACGAGTATATATTTATTTTAACAGAAGAGGGCGTAGTGGCACTTCAGATTTTGTAAATTTTTTTTAGAAAGGGATCACTGGCCCAAAAAATATTAGGAAAGATTGATTTAAACAATGAGATTGTTATTCACACTCGAAATAAATAAGAAAATGAATCAGCTTTAACCTGGGACAAAATGTTAAAATTAATTTCTAGCATGAATTAACTCATTTAAACTTCCTACATATTTGTAAGTTAAAAACTTGTAAGTGTGGAAGATAATTTGTATTAAAAACTTGACCAAAACCAAATAAAAAACTTTACTAATAAAATTTTTTCTCGATACTCATTTTATTTGACACGCGAATATTTTTTATCAAAAATGCTAAAAGTTAAAAGCGTTTAAATTTTAATATTTTTGATAAAAAATATTCACGTGTCAAATAAGATTAATAAATTAAAGTTAAATAAAAGAAAAAAATTAAACGTTCCTGTCGAAAGAAAAAACCTTTTTCGTTTTTTGTTTTCATCAAATTTTGTAGTAAGAATTTTTACAATACGCAAAAATATACGATTGTTGAGAATGCCTTTTTAACAAAAAATTAACTCTTAAGTTTTGTCCTCATTGCTAAATTTGTCACTGTTTTTTATTATGCAGCTCTTTTCAAAAAAATTTAATAATCTGGTCAAAATGGAAACATCACTAACTTGATTAGAAGTCGAGATTATATAATTGTTGTGACAAAAGTAACATGATGCTTTTGTCTTGCCAATTTCAAAGGGCATTTATTTTATTTCCCTGAACTCTGCGTTTTCAAAATGCAGCTGAGCAAGTAAGCAATTGCCCTTTCATTTTCAGCGATCTTGTACATAGTCTATACAAGTAAGCCCATTTGTAAAGATTTTCTTACCGGATTAACAAAAGGTTTGCGCTTTGTGTTTTGCCCACCATTCTTTATCGGGAAGTGCCCTGTTCATAACTTTTCCAGAAACCTTAAAATGAGAATAATAGCATTCGGCGGCTTTGCTTTTTTCCTGAAATACCAACACATTTATTAATATAACGGTTTCTTTTAAATTTGAAGCTAAATCTAATCTTGGCTTTAAAAATATGCTCTTGCAACTAATTGAAAAATCTTATAAAAACGATTCTGTCATATTCGATTTACCTTCTTGTTCAGTCAAGGTTTAACTTAGCAAGTAACATATTGAATAAGTTTTATTGGTTTGTTTTAGGTTACAGACCGATAAATTCTAAGGCGCCAAATTGTTGAAAAAAGTTATTTTTTTCTCTTGTGTTAGGTTTGTTTAATGAAAAGCAAAAGTGATTTATTTTGTACCGCTTCCGCTTCCTCTTCCACATTGCTACTAATCGATGCGTGTTATTTTTTATATAATGTATTTACACTGTCAAAATAATGCTATCCTAATAATGGAGGTAATTAAAACAATTTTCTAAACAAACTACACGAAAGAAAAGAGTTCTACGTATGTAGTTCAGCAAAAAATGTCATTGCTACGTTACATTTTTCCATAAAAAGTAGAATTTATTAAATTCTTTTTGTGCCACAACAAACATTGGCACGTTAAGGGCCGCTTCCACTACGAGCGTGAAATGCAGCATTCTTTGTTGTTTTTCATATAATTTTTTTACTTCTTTCCGCGCTTAAGGGCTGAGCGAAGCAAAAAAAAATTAATGAAAGAAACAGAGAATATTGCATTTTACTGTTGTAGTGGAAACAAGCCTTTTTCAGTATAAAACCCGTTTTGAGATTATGATCGGGCAGAAACAGTATACTGTACTGTACAGTGGTAAACTAAGCAGCCTATAACGGTATAACATTAAACAAAGAAAAAAAACTTACCGAACTTTGTTTATCCAAAAACATGGCAAATCCCAACAAACTTTTGACTAATACAGCTCACTATAACAAAATTTTTCACCATTTTTAACAATGTATAACCTAAATAGATAAGATTGCTTGAAGTAAAAGATTTTTCTTCCCAAAGCTTTTCATCTGACACTCTTCAGGGGAAATCGTCAGAATGAAGTAGAATTGAAACCGAACTAATTTATAAAGGAAGAAAGTAGAGTTCTCATTGGCTGAAAGAGTCAACCAATGAGAGAAAAGATTAAGAAATTTTCAAAGAGTATACGAATTCTTTTTGCTTACACAGAAAGGGATTGAGAGATTTAATGAAAGTCGCTTCAAGAGCAGAAAGGTGAAAGGAAGAGCGACCTCGAGCGAGAATAGAAAATTTTTCGTTGCTGTAATGGAGGGCACATTGGGCGTTGTCAAGAAGATGTTGACCAATAGCGGATTCGTGAAATTGTTGTGGGCGTATGTTGTTTTTGCAAGAGCGGGAAAGACTTTGGCGGTTGGCCGAGGTACGAGGATTGGTGATGGATTTAGGAACGTGTTGTTTAATTCGCTCTTCTAGCCGTTGAGACGTGCGACCAACGTACCGACTATCGCAGTGGCACAAAAATATAGTCGGTACGTTGGTCGCACGTCTCAACGGCTAGAAGAGCGAATTAAACAACACGTTCCTAAATCCATCACCAATCCTCGTACCTCGGCCAACCGCCAAAGTCTTTCCCGCTCTTGCAAAAACAACATACGCCCACAACAATTTCACGAATCCGCTATTGGTCAACATCTTCTTGACAACGCCCAATGTGCCCTCCATTACAGCAACGAAAAATTTTCTATTCTCGCTCGAGGTCGCTCTTCCTTTCACCTTTCTGCTCTTGAAGCGACTTTCATTAAATCTCTCAATCCCTTTCTGTGTAAGCAAAAAGAATTCGTATACTCTTTGAAAATTTCTTAATCTTTTCTCTCATTGGTTGACTCTTTCAGCCAATGAGAACTCTACTTTCTTCCTTTATAAATTAGTTCGGTTTCAATTCTACTTCATTCTGACGATTTCCCCTGAAGAGTGTCAGATGAAAAGCTTTGGGAAGAAAAATCTTTTACTTCAAGCAATCTTCAAATTCTGTACCACCAAATGTTTATTCTAAATAGATAATTGCGTAATCTTCCATAAATAGATACAAAATACAATCAATAATACATGTACATTTCTAATAATTCATTTCAATTACTCACTAAAACTTTGCTTAGAGAAAAAAGAGAAAGTAGTAAATCAACCAAACAAGAAAGTGAAAAATTAATTAGTATTAGCAGCGACATAATGGCAACAATAAATTTGCAGTAATTATTAACTGCAACATAAAGTAATGTCCGCAGTTGTAAGCTACAATCTGACTTTTGCCCTTTCCGCCTAAAAAATTCGGGTGCCCCTGGTAGTAACAATTTTAAATGAATTTAATACAAATATTTTAACAAATACTCGACTGATTCTCATGAAGTACATAAAAAAGTTGAATAAATGCTTCCTCATATTGAAATTTTTTATTGTTTCTGAATTCAGCACCTTCAATAAATTGTAAATTTATTTGCTGATTGACTCAAAACAATATTTTTATCAGCTTTGATGATATGCTTAATTACTTTATCTTAAGCTATGAACAATGAACCGCTAGACTAAAATCATCACAACCAACAAGAAACTCGCCTTATTAATTTCAACTTTCATCATTAAAAATATTTGACAACAGCTGGCAGTGCCAAATGTTTTATCGGATTAAATAAGTGTTAATTTGTCCAAGCTTTTTCGTTAATTTGGTTTTTGTCACGCTAAAGGCCCGTTTCCACTACGAGCGTGGAAAAAAGCATTCTTTGTTTGTTTTATTGATTTTTTTTTGCGCTCGCTTCAATTTTAACCGTTCGCTTCAATCGAAGATCAATAAAAGAGAGAAAGAATGCTCTTTTCCACGCTCGTAGTGGAAACGGGCCTTAATACGGTTTTCACTTTTCGCGCCAGAACCCAACATACTTTTTAAATTGTAGAATGTGGATTATGAGCACACACTAAAGTTTGTTTAAAATGAAACATAATGTAAAATTGACGATCAGTGCATTTCCAAACAACAATGATAAAATTGACTATAATAAAACTGCCACAAATAATTTAATTTAAAAAAAGGAAGTCCCTGCTTTACTATTTAGAAGTCGAACTGTAATTGTAGAAGGCTTTCTCATGGACTTCTAAATATTAATATTATCAATTTTTTAAATTTTCAAAACTTTTAAAAACAACGACACGTTTTTTGCGTTTCCTATTTTATTGCGACTTTGGGAAAACCAGTTTCAGTCACTTTTTCTGGTTGGCAATCAAATTAAAAACAATAATTCCATGAGCAAATATCCTGGTTTCTCCAAACACAAGCTGGTTAATTGCCTAACCGTTTTTTTTAATTACTCGACTAACTATGGACAAATATTTTGCTTACTTGGTTTAATGGTATAATTAAGTTTATTGATTCCTTCGATCATACCTTTTTTCATTTGCTGTTAAATTTCTGCTTTAGTGAATCGACATTGACCCAGTAATTGAGAATAAGAAGATGGCGGCTAAACCTAAGCCGCACAACGTCAATTTTCCGCAGTATCAGTCCATAAACTTTACAACAAAGTAATAAGCGCATAAAAAACAAAAATCAAACGATAAAATTTTACAAAAATAGAAAAATATACTTTTGTAATTTTATAAATGCTCAACTACGTGATTGATTGAGAAAAAAAGAAATATAGATTATATGGGTGAAATGAACATTTTTGAAAAGAATGCTGTATAAACATTTATGGAGAAAACCACGAACTTCGTGACCGTAACAACAAAAAGCAAAACAAAAAAAAACTATCAAAAAAGTCCTGCCAAAATGAAAATATAAAATGTTCCTTGTCGTACCAAAAAAGTATTAAAATTTAAGCTACAAAAAAGCAACAGAAAATAAGTGTACGTCTAATAAAAACTTACTAAAATTTTTCATCATGATCAGTAGTTTTTAGATTGATAAATACCAATTATCAGCCCAATTTTCTTCTGAATTATTTCAAACTCGTACTGTTTCTGTTTTTTTATAAAATTGTTTCAAGTTTCCTTAAAAAATATAAAATAAGCAGCCAACAGTTGGATCAAGTTAAAAAAATGGCCATAAATTGATCAAGTAAAAATATGATCTCTAATTTGAACTAATAGAAAAACCTATGAAAAACTCCAAATTTGAATAGAAATTTTTGGATAAAGTTTAAAAAATAGACCTGGAAGTTAACTTGATCCTCTTATTTGAACAAGTGACATTTAATTTTCTTTATTTTCTTTCATTAAATTTTAATTTTGTTCGGTTTTTTTATAAAAACTTTTTTTTACTTTTGAATTGGAAAATTCTTTGAGCTGTTTTAAATTCAGCTCAAAAATTTTATGCAAAGTGACACAAAATGACGCATTTCATTGATGCTTTATCGTTTATATGGAAGATTAAATCTACGTTTGAGCTGCGATAAACGCAGCTCGCTCAACCTAATCATATGCGTAGCAAGTACAACGCTTTGCTTTCAGTACGACACTTCGCTTGCTTTCATAAAGCTTTTTAGTTAAATGCTTAGTTAGCAATAAACTTTAATATTCTTCAAATTAATAAAAAATTTGTTTTACAGATGGCAGATGCAAAGTCGGAAAAAGTGGGGGGCAGGGGAAATTGTTTTTAAAATTTGCAAGATAGAAGCATTGTGTTAGATTTGTCTTGACAATTACAGTATATAATTTCGACCAAAATCTAATCCACAAAGTTTGAAATTGTCGATCTAGACTAGGGGTACTTAAATTTTTTGAAAAAGAGCCGCCTTACATATAACAGTAATTTAGCGAGGAACACAAAATTCAGAAAAAAAGTACTTTTTTATTATATAAACGTACTTTCAACAAACGTAGACTTTAGCAAATTGGAGACAAAATTTTTCTACAAAATTGATGAAGACCAAAAAAAAGCTTTTTATTTGAGTTCAAACTGGAAAATGTAAATCTTTTTAGTGCAAAATGAAGACCGTAAAAACAGAAAAGTTCAAACTTTTTGAGTAAATCAAAAACTTTTGCGAGTTAAGTAAATGAAACAGCGGCCAAAATTGAAGACCCTTATTTATCTATCTATCTATTTTTTTGTCTTCACTAACTTTTTAATAATTTTTTTTCCATTTAACTTGCACTTAAATTTTGCATTAGTTAAGAGAGTGCCTTTGTGACCAAAAAAGTACTCTTGTTAAAATTTTGCCCAACCCGCCTAAAAACTTTGTGGTGCCTGTGATTTCAGCACCTCTTTGTTTTTTACTTTCCACTGGTCTACAATATCAAAAGCTTTTGTTAGATTAAAAAATGTAGCAAAAGTATGAAATATTGTGGGCATTTTTTATAATTTTATCATAAGTATAGTTTATTGTATAAGTAATCAAATAATTTCGTCTAAAGCCAAATTGTGTCGCAGATAAATTAAATTTCACCAGGTAAAAGCGAATTCTATTAAATGTAGTTTTTTTTATATTTTGCTAAATTGAGGTGAAATCGATATAAGTATATAGTTAGTAAATTGATTATGGCCTTTCTTTCCAATTGGGATAATTTCTACTTTTTTTTGATGCTTCAGGATATTTTTCTTGTTTTATGAAAGAATTAAAAATATTACCGATGAATGGCGAGATGATGGAATAGTCGTTTAAAAAAAAATTTTCAACATCATGTTCTTCAATTGTTTTCTGATTATTTAATGCTTTTATAATGAAACTTTTTTAGTGGTTGAACAAATATATTTAAAATACTCTACAATACATTTTTATTTCTCAGCCATTAATTAACTTTGCCTTGTTGTTTGTCATGCTAGAAAAATTTGCTAGTAAAATGATGATCCGAAAAACTGCAGATTGTTTATAGTTGCGCTCTACATATGGCTTCTTAATATCAGCGTCCGCTTAAGTCTAAATCAACCTTTGCACTTTAGATTGCTACAGTGTTGGCACAACGTTTAGTTAGTATATGTTTGTAAGGCAACTACAATATTACGCTAAGCGAGATTTTTTAGAGTAGCTGCATTATGCTGGATCTAAATTTTAAGTTTAGTTTCTAATAGAATTTCTTTTTCGATTTACCGACAACTTTTCTCATCGGGTTCGTCCAACTTACAGTATTTCAAGAAAAAATGCAGAATTTGAAAGCACAAATTTATTTTAAACCAGCACTTTTAAAATTGCAAAGCAAAACTTTATTTTCATTTTTCTTCTTCTGTACGAGTATTAATTTTTTTCTGTAATGCAAAAAATTATTGTAAAATAAAAAGTTTTGTCGGCAAAAGACACACTTTAAGTTAAAATTGTCATGAAAAAAAGTAATTAAAATTTTTAGGATGCCGTTTTACTATGTGACCTACCTTTAGAATATGAATAGTATGTGGTATACCTTTCGTAAAGGTAGGCCACATACTAAACCGGCACCATTTTTAGTTCAGTTAATCGTAGATATTTTAAAATTTATGCTGATTAAGCCAATTGGTGACGATTTTACAGCAATAAATTTCTTGAATTTCTTTTGTTAATTACTTACACTTAAATGATCTCAAAAAGTAAAGAAATATTTTTTTGAAATAGTTATTGAGCCGAAATCGTCATTCAGTAATTGTTACAACTGTTAACAACTGAAAACTTGTTTCGGTGGAGCCCAGTTTTAAATCAATATAGTTTGAATATTACCCAAAAAAATCATAAAATTACAAAGATGGATTAATTTTGTGAATATTGGAGTCAAAACAATTAAAGTTGTTACGTTTTCTCACTTGGTATGATGAAATACAATTAAATGCAACTCTTATAAAATTCAACGGTTGCTTTTTTTAAAAGTAAAACTAAAATTGTCATTTCGCTAACGTTATTGCTTCTATATCATAAATAAATTTAATAAAAAATAAGTTACTCCGAACATTTAAGTTTTAATTTTTTAGTAATCTGCAAACAACGGTTTGGAAAACGCTGGAAATAGCAACTGCGTTTTTTCGAATAGAAGCGGTGGCTTTTATTTATTTTGTGACCATTTTGTGCATTTTCAAGGCAAGGCGGCTTCTAATCAAAAACGGTTTATAATTTTCTAGCTCAAATTATTATTTTGCTGATTGCTGAAAGTTAGGGGGAATAAAACCTGAAAAGAGATAAAAAACTGGTAATTGTTTTCCTTGCCTGCACTATATATCCAAAACATGGGAGCATAAAAAAGTAGATAGAGCTCTTACAATTTTATTATACCTGTCCCTAAAATTATACAATATTGTCCAAAATTAAATAAAGCAAAGCCAAAACTATTTGCAGTTCAAGTAAAAAAAATAGCGCGGCTAAATTTTACAAGTAAAGACTATTTTGCTTTTTACTAAGTTTTTGTAAACATTTTCTTTAGCGCGATAAAAGTTTGCATTTGTTGAGAGTGCCTTTCCATCAAAAAAAGTGCTTTTTCAACTAGATTAGTCACTTCCGCCGAAAAACTTTGGCGCCCCGGCTGAAAGGTACAATTTGGGCCAATAATTCGAAAAACACAGCAGCTTTTTATTAAGAGGCGCGTTATACTGGCGTGATTACGTTATTTTGTGATGTCCTTAAGAAAAAAATATTGTACGGCACTTCTTTTCTTAAAAAGTATTAAAACAAAGTTTTCATTTGTAATATCTCTTTGAAAAAATTTAAAAAACAAATAAAAATTTTCAACTGGCCGGCAATATTTTGGAATCTCCAATAGCAGATCTAATTATAACTCCTCCGACGTTTTTTTGTGAGCTAAAAGAATAAATATAAAAATGAAAATACTTTGTTCTTACTAAATATTAAATTGGAAAGCATTTTTACCACATAGAGAAGATTAAAAATTCTTAAACTAAAAATTGCGCAACTCGCGAAGAGAAACGCTTAAAATCTTAAGAAGAGCCACAAAAAAAGGTCTTTATCTCCATTCTTAGTTGTTTTTTTGCATTAAGAAACTTTATCCTGCAGGAGCAGTTCGTTTACTGTACACAAAAAATTGTTTTGCCCTAATAATTCTCTGTTGCTGCCCGAAAAATTCTGATTTTGCCCAAACTTTTTGAGTTTGGGGCATTTTTTAAAAGACTTTGTGGGCCGCGAGTTTGACTTGCCTGTGGTTGCTGAAACGAATTATTGCACTAAAATAGAAAAACATGGAACTCGCCACAATGTTTTCAATCCATAAACATGGAACCACTCCGACAGAATCCTCGTTAAAAAATTGTTAAAAAATTAAAAAATTTTTGGTGAAAAAAAGTGCCTTTTCTACTAAAAAAAAGTGCTTTTTTGGCTAAATTTAGCCACTTTCTCAAAAATATTTTTGCTCCTTTCTGAGAGGTACAACCAAGGCCGATAATTATAAAAAAATCAGTCTTTTATTAAACAGCAAGTTTTCCTGGTGTAATCATGTCATTCTGTTTTGTCCTGGGGAAAGACACTATACGACACTTTCTTTTGATTGACAGTATCAAAACAAAGTTTTAATTTGTAATATCTCTATATAAACACTTAAAAAATCCAAATAAAAATTTTCAACCAGGCCACAATATCTTGAAATCTCCGAAGGCAGGTCTAAGTATAACGCCTCAGACGTTTCCTCGTAAGTAAAAAAAATAGATATAGAGATAAAAATACCTTATTCTTACCAAAGGTTAAATCGGGACGCATTTTTACCATATAAATCAAGGATTTTTAAACTGAAAATTGCGCACACCACGGGGAAGCGCTTAGAGTCTCCAGAAGAGCCGCAAAGTTGGTGAAATATTGTATAAAACGTGTAAAATCTACCAAGCTAAATCAGAAACAGCATAGAGAACTAATAATATGTTCAAAGAGGGGTGCCAAGGAGTCAAACCTTCAAGAGTTTTAGCATGACTAATATATACTGTATAAACAAAAATTTAAAATAATTATTGCTGCTCGAAAACTATCAAAGATAAAAAAGAAATGAGTTGTCTTACGTAAAAGTTTGAAAAAATTTGACTTCATTCAAAGTTTTGACTTTATTTTGACAATTCCAGTTAGCTCCAAATCTCCCCCTCCCCGATTCTTGTGTTCTGGGTTCGAGCATTGTTAGTATAACACTGATTTCAAATGTAGCTTTATGTTTTTTGCTTATAAAGTGTGTCATTGGTTGCGTGAAAAAAGATGTATTTTTAAGTAGGTTAGAATAGAATTGCTCTTTCTGTGTTAATTTTTTTCTTGATGTCGCGTGGTTTGCATATCTTTTTACTAAAAAGATAACAGTAAAAAGTTTTTTTGAATATCGGTTTAAAAACAGTAACTTGCAATTCCGATCATTTCAATGTGTCAAAGGTTTTGAAAAACGCCACATAAACTGCGTTTCATCATAAAACTGTGCTCGCTGCTCACAATATTTCTTTTTATCAAGGAATTAACAAATGGCTTTTAAAAGTGTTAATCCAGTTCTTCAAAAGACAATAAACCGACAACGTCTTGATAAGTGGATTAATTTTTCCAGTTGCAGAACTGTACAAACAAAAACAAAGCGTTCGTAATCTAAAAACAGTCTTAAGTTCTTCGTATTGTATTAGCTCGCTTTTAATTTCGAAACGCAGCGCGTTTTTAACTCATTCATGCCAAAGGTTGCAAAGTTTTTTTTGTTGCATTTTATAAATTGATGCTATTCACGTCCAAACAACAGATTAAGAATATTTTTAAAGTTTTTGCATTTTAATTTTAACATTATGAGCGGTCCTATATATAATACATGTATAGGGTGCCAGGCACAAGCGCTAGCGTATATTGCGTAAATCTCGCTTTTAAAATCTCGTTTTTCTCTTGTACTTTTCTCCATTCTTCGCAAGCGATTTAATTGTTTGATGTATATTATCATGTGCTAGCAATAGTTTTTATTTTCATTGAAAATAAATGTAAGACTGTTTAAGATGCTTGATATGAAAACCAGTGTCAGCTGATGCATTTCTCAAACTCGCTGCTGTTTTTAGATGGCAATTTCCACAGTGAGTCAGCGTTCATGCTGAGCAACTCAGTGCTCAAGACAGTCGAGGCATACGTATGTTGTGCAAAAATTTTTTGAAGTCGGTCCCCCATGCTTTGCTCAAATAGAATTATCAACACACTCTAAAAAATAAAGGGCAGATCCACCACAACGGGTGGTAATCTCTTGTTTTTGGGACATATATACATACGCAGCTTAATGTGAAAGCCGGTCAAAAAACAAGGTACAATATCATTTATTTTCTTCACTACAAAGAGCCTGGCATAACATCATCGCACACTCAGTTCATTTCAATCATATTTTCTGCGCGATAGCGCCATCTACAGTACACTTTATGAAACGAAAAGAATGTGTTTCAACTAAGTGTCGACAAAGAAACCTTTTAAATTTTTTACGTTTAATATGAAGCAATCTCAAAACAATTAGTTTGTAACAAAAGCTTATATTTCTGTACAGGATAATATACACAGTTAGTAAAAGATAAAATAGTAAAATTATTTTAACTAAAAACGCAAACGACAATGAAGAAATAATGAAAAAAACGGTAATTTATTATTAAAAACAACATCTTATATTCACGTTGTGGCAACGTTGATGCCACGTCACATTGCCACGTTACTTTGTTACCCAACCACCACCCGATTACAACGTTTACTCAAAACTATTTATGTCTCCAATAAAGTGACAAACTCAATGTTTAAAGGTCGTTTTATAACATTATCAAATGCCAAATCATTGATTTTTAATTACAAATCGAACTTTTTTTGGATTCACGTTGTGGCAACGTTGATGCCATGTCACATTGCCACGTTACTTCGCCACCCAACCACCACCCGATTACAACGTTTACTCAAAACTATTTATGTCTCCAATAAAGTGACAAACTCAATGTTTAAAGATCGTTTTATAACATTATCAAATGCCAAATCATTGATTTTTAATTACAAATCGAACTTTTTTCGGATTCACGTTGTGGCAACGTTGATGCCATGTCACATTGCCACGTTACTTTGCCACCCAACCACCACCCGATTACAACGTTTACTCAAAACTATTTATGTCTCCAATAAAGTGACAAACTCAATGTTTAAAGATCGTTTTATAACATTATCAAATGCCAAATCATTGATTTTTAATTAAAAATTGAACTGTTTTCGGATTCACGTTGTGGCAACGTTGATGCCATGTCACATTGCCACGTTACTTCGCCACCCAACCACCACCCGATTACAACGTTTACTCAAAACTATTTATGTCTTCAAATAAATGACAAACTCGATTGTTAAATATAGTTTTATAACATTATCAAATGCCAAATCATTGATTTTTAATTAAAAATTGAACTGTTTTCGGATTCACGTTGTGGCAACGTTGATGTCATGTCACATTGCCACGTTACTTTGCCACCCAACCACCACCTGATTACAACGTTTACTCAAAACTATTTATTTCTCCAATAAAGTGACAAACTCAATGTTTAAAGATCGTTTTATAACATTATCAAATGCCAAATCATTGATTTTTAATTAAAAATTAAACTGTTTTCGGATTCACGTTGTGGCAACGTTGATGCCATGTGGAATTGGCCACGTTACTTTGCCACTGACTTTCCACTAAAAGACAACGTTTGTTTTAAAATACAAATTTATTTGTATTTTGAAATAGCTTTATATTTTAAGCTACTTTTATAACTTCTCTATTTGCTTTTAGATTGATTTAAAATTGACAAAACGTTTTTGCGATATGACGTGGCGTCAACGTTGATGGTACGTGAAACTTTCCACGTTACTTTTGCCACCGAAATACCACAAAAAAATAACATTGATTAAAAATAGTATTTTTTAGAAATGCAACATTTAAATTTTTTTTAGCTCGGTTCTAATTATTTAAAAGGGATTTAAAGAAAACTCAAAATAATTTTTTTTTACGTTGTGGCAACGTTGTGGTCACGTTATTTTTACCACGTTATTTCGCCACCCAATTTCTACCTAAATCTAACGTGGAATCTACGTGGTGTGTTTGCTGGGGTGGCGCCTCTGAGCAAACCGCAGACCATGTACTAACAGCGTGCCCTATACATCGGGCACCACATGGAGCACGAGGTCTGACGGTTTTGGATGACGAAACTCGATGCTGGCTTAATGACATCACTGCCAGCGTCTGATTCAGGCAGTGCAGCAGTCTGGGGTAGTAAAAGGATATACCCTCGGCCGCAGTCCTGTTTGTGTCTGACCTGGAGTGGATACCTCTTCAAACGACGACGACGACGACGACGACGACTTAATTCTTTATCTCAGGCGCGAAAAGGTCCATCTATATACAAAACACACACACACACACACACACACACACACAAACCCCTAAACACGCACAATTAAATAAGACAAGATTAAAACAAAGTTAGCACAAAATACTGATAATAATACGAAATATACCATAAGTCAAACAACATCAGACATAATGAAAATATTTTGAGAGTTTATACAACGATTAATGAAAGAAAAATTATACTTTCTAATTAGAGCATCAAAGATTTCAATATTTTATAGAACTTGATGATTACGAGCATTAATACATGGAGATATGTGATGCAAAATTTTATTAGAATTATTGTAAGCAACCTAAGCAACACGCAATCGTCTAAAGTTATATTTACGATAATTACACCACAAGTGGCTTCCTTAAAATGGCTTGCGAAAATGTTGAAATAAATAATATTTTACTTCCAAGCTACACTTACTAAATTGGTGTTTCAATTTGTTCGCTGCACAATAGAGTGATTTAACGGGTCGCTTCAAGAAGTCACCGTAAGCATTTTTTTGTGAAACTAACTTTAAATCCCCCCTATTGTACTAGGATGGAATAAAAAAGAAAGCAAGAAGAAAAAGATCTCTTTAAAAAGTACTAGTAACGACAGAGGGAAATCCGGGTTAGTTTCAGTTCAGTTCAGTTCAGTTCAGTTTTCTTTTATTTCTGCTCCGCCACATAATAAAAATGCAACTATAATTTAAAAATAAACGTAAGACTGCGGATTAGAAAAAGGAAGAAGCAACAAAACGAATGTACGTTGTAGCTTGCTAAGATAGCAATGAATTATGTTTTATGAGTTTCATGAACAAAAGTCACCGTAAGCATTTTTTTGTGAAACTAACTTTAAATCCCCCCTACTGTACTAGGATGGAATATAAAAGAAACCAAGAGGAAAAAGATATCTTTAAAAAGTAATAGTAATAAGGAAAGGGGGAAATCTGGATTAGTTTCATGAACAAAAGTCGCATATGGTGACTTCTTGACAAGACCTGAGTTTTATACCAGTAAGCAAGTTACACAACAACCTAATGAAGTACAAAGGCTATTTCTAAGTATTAACTTTTTATATAAAAGATCATGATCCACTTTGTTAAATGCCTTAGAAGCATCCAAAAACACAGCAAAACAAGAGTATCTCTAGATACATTTGAGAAGCTACTTCTATGAGAAGGAAGGTGCAGTGAGCATGCAAATTATAATGACTTTGTTATATCTATACAATTTATTGTTTGCATGCCTATAACATATATGGGTTTTTACTGCTTCCTTTTTTTTTCAGCTTTTATTAAGTTTTTATGCTTTGATTTGTGCTGTTGCGGCTGAGAAATAAAAAAACATACATACATACATACAAATATATTCATATCTGTACCATAATTAGGTATAAAGCCAAATTAGTTATTATTTGTTTTTAAAAGATCTAATAAGTGATGTAGCATGTAAGATTCAAATAGTTTTGAAACAATTGTGTTAACAGCAATAGGCTTGTAATTATTAATATCATGAATATTTTTATTTTTAATTATTGGAACAAGTAATGTATCAATACAAGACTTTAAAATAACACCATAATATAAACACATTAATTACCTGTTAATTGATAATGGATCAATCGTTTGTCCACCACAATAAATGTAATGAAATGTTGTAAATCAATTGATTTTGCTATTATTGTGTGTCATTTGTTACTTGGCCAATAATAATTATTATTAGCAACAGAATGATTTTTGGCAAGTTTATAAAAGTTTTGAATTTTTTTAATAATAGCTAAAGCTGATTTTTGTGTGTAATTGCTATTAATGGATGATAACAACACTATTGATGAAACAAGTCGAATAAGTTCTTTAGATCTTTATGAAGATCTTTTGCTTAATGACACCTCACAAGGACTATGTCTTACAGTTAAAGAGGTCAGTTTTTCATTATTTTTGTCAGCTTATATTGTATAAACTTTGGAAAAAATATTTCTATTGTAGCCAGCAGTGTAGTGGTGTGGGAATGACACTTTTGCAATAACCTGATTTAAAGATCTATATTTCTTTTTCTATTCTGAATTGATGTGTAACATATCTATTTTTGAAACCAAACTGAATGCCAGCAAATGCAAACCAGTAAATAACTACAGCTTCCTACATAATTATTCAATTTATCAGGCTTAAAATGTTGGATTATGTGTACAATACAATGTTAAATACTTAATAATAGAATATCTATTTATTGCCTTTGAATAATGTAAAAATTTTTAGTTTACAATAATTAGCCTCCACACAAAAAAGTTATTTACAAGCATTCTTATTATAGTGTTGAATTACTTCAAATAAAATTTTTAATATACAAAAATCTATTTTATAAATCTAATATTTGTGGAGACATCAATAGTGATTTTCTAAAATGGGATTGCAAGATTTAAATTAGTAACTACATACAAGGTGCAGAGAAAGTCCCTGATCTTATAAAAAGTTAAATTTAACAACAAATAAAAGTTGAAATTAAACAAAAATTAACACACAATTTGTCAGAGACCCATTTAACATTTCTACTATCTATTTTTCAATATGGTTGCCTTTGGCTTCAATTACGTGCTCAAGCCTTTCCCTGAAGCTCTTCACTGTGGCATAAAAAGTTTCTTGGAAAATTTTGGCCTATTTTTGCTTAAGAGACTTTTTCAAAGCTTTGGTATTATCATAGGCTGATGCACAGGCCTCTTTCTTAAAGATAGACCAGACACAAAAGTCTAGAGGGTTCAAGTCAGGTGATGAAAGAGGCCACAACTCTTTCCTCCAAAAAGCTGGAAAGTGACTCTCACACCAGTCCTGGGTTTTGTTTGCTGTGTGAGAAGGCACACTGTCCTGTTGGAATGTAAAAGGTCATCTTTGAAATGTTTTTTCATTTCCACATGGGCTGGAGTCAAAATATTCTGAATGTATGAGTTTGCATTCAGTTTGGCACCCTCTTTAACAAAAATGAGAGGGGATCTCCAATTCTCAGAGATGGCAGCCCATACCATTAACGAGGCAGGTTTTTAATGGCAGTTTTCAATCGAGGCAGGTTTTCAATTCAATTTATGGAACTGGGAATGCTATCAGCACTCTTAGCCAAAATTCTGTCGTTCTGCAAGTTGAACTGGGCCTCAATAGTGAAGATTTTTTTATCAGAAAAGATGATTTTCCCAGCACCCATGCCATCCTTCATTTGGTTCAGGAGAATCTTGGCTCTTTTCATCCCCTTTTGCTTTTGCAATGCCGTCAGTTAGTGTCTGTTGGTCATCTTCAAAGGGGACAACTTGAGATCATCTGTAACAATTGTTCGGATAGTTTTTTCATCAATTTTCAAGTCCCTAGCCATTTTCCTTGGGGTTCCTCCTTATCCATTTGGGGTTCCTTTTTATCCACTCTCTAATGGCCTTAATTTTGTTTGGGGTCCTAGCAGTTTGGGTCGTTCACTTCTGGGATGATCATTTGATGTTCCAAGTTCTTTGTATTGGTTTACTGCATCCTGAACTGTTGATTTTGGAGCTTTTAAGATCTTAACAATCTCTGGGTTCGTCTTTTCTGTGCAGAAAAGTTGGATAATGGCCTTATGTTGACTCATTTTAAACAAGTGCAAATTAAATTTAAAAAAATTTGAATCTGAAACATAAAAATATATGTATCTACAAACAAAATAAGCCAAAAATGGATAAATTTAATTAAAAATAATAACTTTAATTTAATTTTGAAAATTTGATCAGGAACTTTCTCTGCACCCTGTAAATGAAATACAGGGTGTCCATAAATTAATGTTACAATTTTGAAAGTTTGTTAAATTTTTATTTTTTTAGGTATTTTTGTTTTATAGCAATGATGGCCAACCTGCAGGCTGCATGCGGTTCTTTTAAGGTTTCTGTGCAGCCCAGTTGACATATACTAATCCAGGGGTGGGCACACTACAGCCTGCGGTATAGATGTGGTGATATGCACTCACTTTGAATTGTAGTTGGATAGAATTATGTCCGAAATAACCAATTTTACCATGTTAATTACTTCTTTTTAAAGATCACCACAATTTTGGGGAAATAACAATCAAACTAGAGATCAAATTAAAGAAAAGACTTTTTTTTTAGAGATCACAATGACTCTGGGAGAAATATACCGAAATTTGAAATCAAATCGAAGTGAAGACCTTTTTTTTTTTAGAGATCACAACGATTCAGGGAGAATTATAGCGAAATTTGAAATGAAATCAAAGTGAAGACTTTTTTTATAGAGATCGTTCTTGGCCCTTGGTCACTTTCACATTATCAATCTGGGCCTCCTAGAAAAAAGTTTGGACACCCCTGTTTTAGACTAACCTGTAGCCAGTAGAATAAAACTAAACCACAAATTATATTTCAAGTGGCCTGCCTAATCATTCACAAACTGTATGTAGCCCTTTGGCCAAAAAGGTTGGACACCCCTGTTTTATAGTAAAGGAAAATACTTCAAGTTTTATTTCTTAACAGGTACTTATGGAAATAATTAGGTTTAAAATTACAATTTATTTAGTGATAAAGCAGAATATTTTTGAATTTAGTGATGAAAGTAGAGTTCATGAAAATGAGCACTCTGCAAGAAAAAGCCTAGTGTGTTTTCTGGTTTATGAAGACAAAGTAAGACATCAGACTAAAGTTTCACTGTGCTTGGATGTCTTACTTTGTTTCTATAAACCAGGAAACACACTGGGCTTTTTCTTGCAGAGTGCTCATTTTCATGAACTCTACTTTCATTAAAAATATTCTGTTTAATCACTAAATAAATTGTAATTTTAAACCTAATTATTTCCACAAGTACCTGTTAAGAAAGAAAAAACTTGAAGCTTCACTATAAAACAAACCAAATGAAAATATCTCAAAAAATAAAATTTTGACAAATTTTGTTATTGTCATGTTAATTTATGGACATCCTGTACACAGTTTAGGGGCTGTTTTAACTATTGATAAACCTGCCAGATTAACAAATACTTTAACAGCACTAATAGATCACATCTACATTAATAACTCATTTAACAATGTACCAAAAGGATTCTTATATATGGGGTATCAAAAATCATCTTTTGTTTTATGTTTTATTTAAAGTTATTACAAAAAAAGCAAAACTAAAGTACAGTGACATAAGAAATTTTGAGTCTCTTCAAAAGTCACCATAAGCAACTTTGGTTTGTGAAACTAACCTGGATCTCCCCTGTAGTTAATATCACTTTTTGAAAAGATCTTTTTCTTCTGGGTTTGCTTTATTCCATCCTAGTGCTCTAAGGGGAATTTTAGGTTAGTTTTACCAAAAAAATTGCTTACCATGACTTTTTGAAGAGACCCAAAATTTTAACATTAATACATAAAGAGAAGAAATGTTTGAAAAACTCAATAAAAATATAAGTACTCAATTAAAGTTGTTGGCAGCATGGTTGAGGATTTCTGTAGCATGGTCAAGTGGTTAAGAGTGTTGTGATTGATGGCAAATGTGATTGACATGGTTGTGGTTCAAAACCTACTTGTGTCATTTTGTTGTGCCTTTTTACAGCATTTTTCTCTGCTTGTCAGTCTGAGCAAGAAGCTTTAAATTTCAGTCATATCTCTATTGAACCAGACAGTAATATCTTGCCAACTCTAAAGCAGGTTGGGGTAATTGTTTTATGGCTGCTCTATGTACATCTCCAATGCTTTCCTGTGAATTGGAGGATGAATATGAAAATAAATAAAACTAAATTTTTTTATTTTATTTTTATCTCTATATTTATCCTCCTGACTCGCAGGAAAGTGACGGAGGCACTAATACATAGGATAAGCAATTACCCCAACCTGCTTTCGAAGATGCCAAGATATTGCTGTCCGCTTGTAATTTAATAGAGATATTACTGTAATTTAGAACTGCTTGCCAATACCACCAAGCAGGAGAATATGCTGTAAAGTGTCTTTCCCAAGGACACAAGAGAATGGTGCAAGTGGATTTTGAACCGAGACCGTGTTGATCATCAGCTCAGTGCTTTAACCATTCGACCATGCTACCGATGCACTTGACCATGCTGCCGACATGAAAACATTACATCACAAATTTGCGGATATCTTCTGCAATCCTTTGATAAATCATGGTTAACATCTGCTATTTCTTAACCAATAAAAAACTTTAAATAAATTGTTTAAAAATTGCTACAAATCATTTGATTCTCAAATGTATACAATACACCAACAAACTTTAAAAAATTAAAAAATGCTGCAAATCTGATACTACAGTAGACACCACTTAATATGACCGCCTTGGGACCAGACCATTTTGGTCATAATATCCAAATGATCATAAAAACCAAAGCCACCATAACTGCACCTGAATCAACGCCATAAGCCACAACAAGTCCAAATACAGTCAAATTTATCGTTTAACCAAAGTAACAGTGTGACGTTGGCAGTAAAACAAAGTACAGCACTGTAACAGTACAAGTGACGGTAAAACTAAGTACAATATGTCACAATATCTACAAGCGGTGTTACAGTATAACAAAGTAAATAACAGTTCAGACCTGGTACGGAGCACACACACACTACAGTGCACACGTGGCATGCATACAGAAAACACGTATGTTGAAAAGTTATAAGTGCGTGACAGGAAAAAAAACTGTACTGTAATAAGAGAGATGGAGAAAATGTTGGTCATATTATCTGAACTTTGGTCATATTAAACAGAATTTTAAATGGAGAAATTCCAGACTGTACCAAATTGGTTATAATAAGCAGCTGGTCATATTATCCATGGTCATAATAAGCGGCACCTGCTGTATACAGAAAAACTTAGCAGAAATAAATACAGAAGCAAAATTTTTTGAAGTTGAAAGTGAAAAATAGTAAACTGCTTCTGTTTTTAACTAAATGGCCCTGATAAAAGAGCTAATCAAGCCTGTTTTTCTATAATAAAAAAAATTCTCTGTTTTAATTTTTTAGTACAGAACCTAATGACCCAACCTTCTGAAAACTCCCAATCAAAAGAAATTGATGCTGTTTGAAAGACCCTAAACTATTTTTTTTTAATTAAAACTAAATTATTTGACATGTAAATATCACAAAAACTATATAGACTAATCAAATGAAACTAAATAGGGTTAATGTTAAGCTAAACAAGATTTCTGTAAATTTGAATAACAAATTCAAAGGCTCATGAATTCCATAAAAAGGTTTCACAAATGTTAAAATTGTCCACTGCCTGTGACATGGTACATGTCAAGTTGGTACATGTTGACATGTACCATGTACCATAGTTGGTACATGTCAAGTTGGTACTATAGCTCCTCCCGAACATCTGCAGCATGTCTTAGGTAACAGTTTTCAATGCAGTATTTATTGATTAAACAAAGAAACACTAATTGTTTTTAGTTAAATTTTATTTTTGCTAAAAATTTGCTCAAGTGGCTGTGCTTTTTAGCAGTTGGCAGTATGGACGAGTAGTCAGAGCACTGTGATTGTGATTGGCATGATCTTGGTTCAAAACCTACTTATGCCATTCTGTTGTATCCTTAGGAAAGACACTTTAGGCACTTTTCCCTGCTTGGTGGTCTTGCCAAGCAGTACTAAACTTTAATCATATCTCCATAAAACTAAAAAAAAAAAAAAAATAAAAAATTTCAACTGGGTAACATTAGAGAGGTAAGCCTAAACCCAATTTGATTTTCAAGTGTATTTTTTTGTCACATTTTATCCTTTTACTGTTTTTTGTTTTGTCAAGTTGTTTAATAGAATTTAATTTCTTCTGTACAATGACTTATTTTATTTTTCAAAAAATTAAGTTGGTGTGGAAGCAGTGAAAGTAGTAGGTCTGAAAGTGGAAGGAGGAGCAGTTACTGAATTAATCACTTCTATTTAGACGTAATTGCTTTTACATCACTAGTTAAGACAAAAAAGTCTGAAAGATTGATTTTTTATTGAAAGTTAAAATGAAAACAAAAAGTAAGTGTTTATTTAAACACAATTAGACCTCACCAATTGCTTAATACATTGTTATTCAAAGTGTTATGGTTAGCAAAGGAAGTTTGGTGCATTTTATCCTTTAGATTAATCAAAGTACAATAGAGCTTGTGTAATGCAAAGGTTCTGTGTTTGAACTTGAGCAAAGCTCTACTTCTACTACTATTTGTGATTAAAATTGAATAAAATATTTTGACTAATTTTTGTTGTGATTATTGGATGCTTGTAAAGCACTACATAGGAATTAAATCAGTTCTCTGCAACTATTGTGGCACAAGACAAAACTAGGTCTATAACTGAATAGGTCTAATTTGAATGTACTTTTAAAAAAATTTAAAGACTAAAAACTTTTATATTTTTCAAATTTAAGCCTAGTGCTCTAGACCAGGCCTTTTCAAACTGTGGGTTGTGACCCCAAATGGGGTTGCATAAAAAGATTTTAGGGTCACGAAACAAATTAGCTTTTTGTGCTTTTGAAATTGGCTTTTTTACAATGATATTAATCAACAATGTTAAAAACTACTAAGTTAAATGCAGTGGTGTGCGATCAGGGCATGCAAGTCATGTGTTGAATGACCAAATTTTTAGGAATTGCATGATGAAGTTTTGCACAATGCGGTAGATATCGTTGAATTCCATGAGAAATATTATTTGTTTTGGATGAAATCTGAGGCTGATCTGAGACGAAGACCTATTTTTTTGTGTCATTTTTGGAAAATACCGTGAATTTAAGACAAAAAGTAAGAAATTAGAGACTGGTTAGAAGTAATGACCTTTTTCTTTTCTTTTTTTTTTAAAGATTACTTGATTTTTGAGGACGAAAAGTGCATTACTCAGAATGATTTCAGGCCATGACTTTTTTTTTTAGAGATCACTGGTTTTTGAGGACAAAAGATGCATTACCAGGTACAATTTCAGGTGATGACCTTTTTTTTTAGAGAACACTTGGTTTTTGTAATTTTGTTAATTTGCTTTGGGTTACTATTTCCATTTCTCGTGGTTGTTACTTGGTTTTTTATGCATGCCTGATTTCCATAAAAAACATTAATGTAAAATTAGCCTACACATATTGGGGTCACAAAAAAATTTATTTTTTAAAATAGGGTCGGAGAGCAAAAAAGTTTGAGAAGCCCTGCTCTAAACAATATGCTGAGTCAAACTCTAACCTGACTTCCAAACTATGTATGTAACTTTGCAAAAGTGGTGATTTGTTGGCTCTGAGCTGTGTCAGTTTTGTACACTTGTGACATGGTAATGTTTGTTCTGATGAATGAATGTCATAGGGTGTGGTATTAGTAACTTTATTGTTTTTTCTAGAACTGAGGTATTGTTAGGTAATGGTAGTGTGAATGTGTTTGAGGTTTTCTCTACATTCTTCAGGTGTTATGTATGGTTTTCAGATGATGATGTTAGTGTGCTCATTTTATGAAAGATTGTGGCTTCATATTTCTGGGTGAATTTATGTATGCATTAAGATCATGTAAAGGGTGTGTTTGTGTTTGAGTCAGTTGTTTAAGTTGAGTAGCATGAAGTTTGAGATGAGTGTCCAGTGAAAGGACCTTAGTTTCGTTGTGTGGGTGTTGAGTGTTTGTATCTCATGTGCAGCCAGAAACAATTTGCAAAGCTGTGTTTTAAATGGTTTGCAGTTTCTTGATGTTGGTGTTTTATATGATAGGGCTCCATATGGTGTTTGCATATTCCGAAATGGGGTGAGTGATGGCTTTGAATGTGGAGACAATTAATTCCTTTTGTTTACCCCATTTGGTAGAAGTGAGTGCTCTCAGAATGTTAAGCATTTGTTTTGCTTTAGTGATGGTGACATTTATATATTGTAAAAATGTTAGTTTTGGATCAAAAGTGATTCCAAGAACTTTTGGGTGTTTTGTTGTAGGTAATGTTTGGTTGTTTAATTTAAGTGATAGAGTTGTGCTATATTCAGCTGGGTCTAATGTAAAAAGTGTGGTAATAGTTTCGTCTGTGTTTATATGAAGATTATTAGTAGTGGCCCATTCATATACAGGGTGATTTAAAAGTAACTCCCTAATTTAAATCACTTATAATTTATTCAAATGTTGCAATTTTTTAATCAAAATTTTTTTTGCATGTTCCATATTATATGGAAATTAACTTTATGTTCTTGTTTTTTTTTCAGAACTATTATTTTGTTTAGATTTTGAAAGGCATAAAAAATAGTTAAGCATCCCTAACAGAATGGTTCTCAGCTAGCAACATGTTACAAAGTTTAGAGATCTGTTGCTCTTGTGCAAAGGTGGTCGAGAGCCATTAAAACATGTCTTTCCTTAACCACTTGACAGCGAATGATGTATATATATATATGCAAATTTCAATGTAGATCTATAAGTGGATGACGTATATATTTATGCCTATTCATTTACAAAGAACCCTGGTTGTTCCCTGTTGTTTTTGTCACCGTTTACCAATTTAGTAGTGTCTTACAATCAATCAGAAAAGAGATTTTTTAATTAGAAATCTAAGAACCAATCAGGAAAACAGGATGTAGAAATGCTTTTAAAAATCCGCTGTTGAGTGGTTAATGGTTTTCTTCAATGTTTCTCCACCAATTTGCAGTTAAACAACAGTTCTCCAAACTTTGTAACATGTTGCTAGCCAATAACCTTTCTGTTAAGATAAGACACTTATCCCTTTTTTTACACCTTTCAAAACTTAAACAAAATCATAGATCTGAAAAGAAAACAAGAGCATACATTTAATTTCCATGTATTATGGAACAAGCACAAAAAATTTGATTGAAAAATTGCAACATTTAAATAAATTATTAGTACCGTATATACCTGTGTATTAGCCGCCCCATGTATAAGCTGCACCTTCTTTGAATGTTTAAACCCTCCCCTCTCAATAGTTACTCATATATAAGACACATTAAAATTTGACAATTTTAATAAAACAAAAATTGTAAATATTCAACATCAAAGCATGTTATTTTGGTCTACCCAATTTAACCATTCTTACATCATACGAGGGTCAGTCAATAAGTAATGAGACTTTTTTAATAACTCAAGTTTGCAATGACTGGTAATCAAAAAATGCTTTTTTATTTTTCAACATAGTCTCCCTCCTTTGCAACACACTTGTTCCATCTTGATATTAGATTGTCTATTCCTTTGGCATAGAATTCCGTGGACTGGGTCCTTAGCCAGTTGCTCACAGCAGCCTTCACTTCTTCATCAGTCTGGAAGTGAATTCCCCTCATACTCTCTTTGAGTGGGCCGAAGAGGTGAAAATCAGATGGTGCAAGGTCTGGGCTGTAGGGTGGGTGTGTTAGAAGTTTCCAGCCTAAATCTTCAATTTTGGCTAGGGTTCTTGCTGCTGTGTGGGGCCTTGCATTATCCTGAAGGAGAATCACACCTCTTGATTGAAGTCCTCTCCGTTTGTTCTTAATGTCTTTTTTCACTTGAGTTAGCAGCTCACAGTAGTTCTCTGAGTTCACAGTATTGCCCCTTTCCAAGAAACTGATAGTGATCGGCCCATTTCTGTCCCAGAACACAGTGAGCATGACTTTCCTTAAACTTTTCTGAGATTTGAATTTTTTCTTCACTGGGGAAGAAACATGCTTCCACTCCATTGATCGTCGTTTCGATTCAGGTTCATAATGAAAGACCCAGGTCTCATCAGTTGTCACTATTCTCGATAGAAATACATCTCCCTCCTTTCTGTATCTGCGTAGTGATGCTCTGGAAGCCATCAGGCGCTGCATTTTGTGATCATCCATTAACATCTTTGGAACCCAGCGACAGCTGACTTTTGAAAAACGCAGCTTCTCACGCACAATTGCGTACACTGTGCCATGGGAGATGTCCAAGTTTGTAGCAATTTCATCTAAAGTGACCCTTCTATCAGATTTGATCAGGTCTTCAACTGCCTGTACTGCTTCTGGGGTAGAGACATCCACAGGTCTTCCACTTCTCAGATCATCAGTAATGCTTTCGCGTCCATCTTTGAATGCTTGCACCCATTTGTAGAAGTTTGCTCTAGACATACAGGAAGGACCATATTGTCTTTGCATTCTAGACAGAATCTCACATGATTTTACACTCTCTGCCAACAGAAATCTGATGACTCCTCTTTGTTCCAAGCATGAGCTGTTTCCTAGCCTAGTAGTCATTTCAATTTATCGTCACACCTACAGTAATCTGAAAATAAACAAGTTTTGTTGTAAATAAGATGACAACTCCATTCATAATCATCACATAAAATTTCAGTTGCATAACTCCAAGAACACCAAAGTAATTGAGAAAGTCTCATTACTTATTGACTGACCCTCGTAGTTGGTTAGTTTACAGCAGTGGCATGTGGTCAGGGCATGCAAGTCATGCATTGCATGACCAAATTTTTAGGAATTGCATGACAAACTTTTGCATGATGAGGTAGATATTGTTGAATTTGATGAAAAATATTACTTGTTTCAGATGAAATCCAAGGCCAATTCGAGACAAAGACCCATTTTAGAGAATACTGTGACTTTAGGTTGAAAAGTAAGAAATCAGAGACTTGTTTGAAGTGATGACTTCTTTTTAGAGCACTGCATTTTCAGGAGAAAAAGTGGATTATCAGGCCACAATTTTAGGTGATAGACTCTTTTTTCTTTATAGAACACTGCATTTTGATGAAGAAAAGTGCATTAACCAGAACGATTTCAGGTGATAACCTTTTTTTTTTTAGAGAGCACTGCATTTTCAGAAGAAAATGTACATTACCAGGCCACAAATTTCAAGTGATGACCTTTTTTTTCAGGGAGGTGAGCAAAATGTATGTTTACTGTATCAAATGCCTTGCTCATATTTGAAGCTACAATTACAGTGTGTTGTGGAGGCCTTGGATTGTTGAAACCTTTTGTGATTTGGTGGCAGATGTTGTGCAAAGCAGTGTGTGTTGAGTGTTTATGTTTGACATAAACATTCAACATACATTGCTTTGCACAACATCTACTATGTTATGTTATCATGTTGATAAGAAATCACTGGAATGTTTTCTGTTATGCATGGTAATAGTGTTTTTTCTAGTGTTTTGGCAATGGGTGATAGAAGTGATATGGGTCAGTAGTTTGTGCCAATGTTGTGGTCTTTATTTGGTTTTGGAATGGGGATGATTGCAGCATGTTTCCAAAGATGGGGTATTGTGTTAGTGTTGATGCTGGCTGGCTCGATGCTGGCCTAATAACACCACTGCCAGCATCTAATTTAAGCAGTGCAGCAGTCTGGGGTAGTAAAAGGATAAACCCTTGGCCCCAGTCCTGTTTATGTCTGACTTGGAGTGAATGCCCTTCAAACGATGACGACGACGTCTTCAGTTGGTGAATACAATAATGGTGAGTGAGCATTGACATTTGCTGTGATGATTGTGTTTAGAAGATTGGTTACAGTTGTAAGTGTGCTGGAGATAATTGAGTCTTTTTCTGTTTCCAATTGTGATTTTCAACTGTTTGATGTATTGAGTTGAGAGAAACTGATGTTGTTTTTAATGTAAGTTAGGAGGCCTCCTCCTTGTTTGTGAGTGCAGTCTGTTCTGATAGGTGTGAACTGAGGAATGTTTGGTATTTTGTGGGATTGATTTAGTTTTGTCTCTTGTATTGTTGTGACATCTGCTTGTGTATTTTTAATGAGTAGTTGCATTTCATCTATTTTGTTGCAGATGCCATTTGCATTAAGTTGCAGGACTTTGAGAAAGTTTTTTGGTGATGTTGTGTTCTGTGGTTAAAAGTGCTGTGAAGTGTGCACTACCATGAGTTGTTGGGTACGCGACAATTTGGTGGGACCAATTTGGCAGGAGACAATTTGGTGGAGCAAATTAGTCGGCAAGCCAATTGGGTGGCAAGCCAATTTGGCAGGAAAATAAATAAAAATCATTTACCTTCACTAGCATTGAAGCAACAGCAAAAAAGTTTTGTTATGTCACAAAGGCAATTGAAAAGGCAATTGTAAATGTTCATCTAATAAGAGCGAAAATTTTAATTTAAAGTGGTTAAATGCATTAAATTTAGTGATGTTTCTAGCCCAATATTTATCTATTTAAATTTACAATAGCTTAATTTCGAATATTTAATTAAAAAAGGTACTTGAATAGTTAAATTTCAAATCATGATTGTTTAACATACATCTTTTACAAAAAAGTACAATAATGTAGCATACTACAAAGATGAGAGGTTTGAAGTTTTACGGGCGTACAAAGTTATGACATCATAATAAGCATTTTACTATATCAAAGCAAATCTATTCTGGTCGGCATGCATAAACAGTTTTATTTTAACTATTTTTTTTTTTTTAGTTCTAACAGTTTGTTTCGTCTATAGGGCTCATCAGAAAGCAATCCAAAATTTGAAAAACAAATACAAACAGTAAAGCATAAGAAAAGCGATAAAAAGTCAGCAAAAGAACTTAAAACAAAAAAAAAATTACAGCAATTATGGCAATGATTAAAATTGTCAAGAATCAAAACAGAAGATTAGATCAAGCCAAATAGCAAAGCTTACAGAATAGTGTATGAGGCGGTATTAACACTAGAATGGTTGGAAAATTTTTTTAACTTGGTTGGCCATGGTGTCGGTTTTGACACTGCTTGACAAATGTGGTCTTTATTCATTAAAGCAGAAATTTTTCTACACAGTTTCAACTTGTAATGTATGAATATTGTGAAAAAAAAAAATTGTCAAAGAATTTCATAAAAATAAACCCATATAAGCCCTCTGAAAATCTTATTCATAATTTGCTTGGTGTCAATTTTGACACTGTGGCCATTCTAGTGTTAAATTTCAATATGTAAAGTTTTTTTCCTTTGCTTACACTAAAGTTTACAAATAAGGAACAAATTTATTGGAACAAACAGGGCACCCTAAAAATGCTTTTAAAAAATTAAAAGATTTTTATTCGTTCTATTCTATTGTACAAATTATTCTATTGTAAAACCTGATTAAATTTTTGTATCTTTTGTTTTGACTTGTTTCCATTGTATTATTAAACATTTTTTCATATCGATAATCAGTGTTTTTCAGAAGTTGTAAATTGCACAGCTGCAATTAATGCAACAAAATTGTTCTAAGTTTTGGCAGGCACGTGAATTTTGTGACATCACAAAAGATGGCATTTATGGTCAACACGTAGGTAACAAATAAGCATGGCGACTTCAAATTGCACAACAATAATTTTGTTTAGTTTATTACAAAAAGATTAAATACACATTTATCCTGCCAAATTTTGCCGTTTATCTGTACCCACTATCCTAAAAATCTGGAAACAATAGCATAAGCAATGGAAAAAAGCTTTACACATTAAAATTTAATTTAAAGAAATTGTAACTGCTTTAACTTTTTAATCACTGCCATAATTTTCTTTTTATTTTAAGTTCTTTTGCCGACTTTTTATCGCTCTCTTATGCTTTACTGTTTGTATTTGTTTTTCAAATTTTGGATTGCTTTCTGATGAGCCCTATAGACAAAACAAACTGTTAGAACCAAAAAAAAAAAAAAAAAATAGTTAAAATAAAACTGTTTATGTGTGCTGACCAGAATAGATTTGCTTTGATATAGTAAAATGCTTATTATGATGTCATAACTTTGTATGCCTGTAAACTTCAAACCTGTGGTCTTTGCAGTAAGCTACATTATTGTACTTTTTTGTAAAAGATGTATGTTAAACGACTGTGATTCAAAAATTTAACTATTCAAGTACCTTTTTTAATTTAAATATTCGAAATTAAGCTATTGTAAATTTAAATAGATAAATATTGGGCTAGAAACATCACTAAATTTAATGCATTTAACCACTTTAAATTAAAATTTTCGCTCTTATCAGCTGAACATTTACAATTGCTTTTTCAATTGCCTTTGTGACATAACAAAACTTTTTTGCTGTTGCTTCAATGCTAGTGAAGGTAAATGATTTTTATTTATTTTCCCGCCAAATTGGCTTGTCGACAAATTGGCTTGCCAACAAATTTGCTCCACCAAATTGTCTCCTGCCAAATCATCTTGCTTTGTGAGTTGTTGTAGTCCTTTGTTGTGATTTGGGAGCATTTTATATTCACCCAGTGCTTTGTGTAGCTACATAAAATAGATGTTTGATGTTTAGTGATAGGTTTGAGACAAATGTCTCAAACCCATTTGTGTGTTTTTAGTCCAGGGTTTGGGTGTATATTGCCTCCAAAAAGCAGCAATCTAATCATCCAGTTTGTGAGTAAACTGAAAAATTGGCTGTTTTGAGAAGCCAGAGGCAAGTGTTTTCTCACTGGATAAAGCAAGAGCTTTACTTGATAGAGATCAGACAGGAAGCAGAAATGAGCCAATTTGTAGTGGTTGAAAATTAACCACCAGTGTCCTAACCTTAACGAGGTGGACTCATTTAGGAAAGTACTTTTAGAACAGATACCTCTGCCAAGCGTTGAAGCAACAGCGAAAAAGTTTTGTTATGTCGCTAAGGAAACATTATGGTACAATGTATTTTTATTGTTCAAAACTTATAATTGCTGTTGTTGCATATTTAAAGTAAGCTTTAATAATTGTTAAATGCATTAAGGTGACACAGCTACTTAGAAAATTAATCCTGTAGAAGCTGCTTTAAAGTCAGATACAGAAAATTCATTACAGCTAAACTCCTGCAACCTATATATTGCTGGAAAGAGTATAAAAAAAGGAAATAACATAGCCTTAACAGTTTTTCGTTTTAACCTGTTAAGGCGCGTTTACAGCCGTTTACAGTACTTTTTTCTTTCAGTGCGATCTTGGTTTGTTTTATTGACGCTCAAATTCACTCATTTTTTCTCGAAAACATGAGTGGATTTGAGCGTCAATAAAACAAACCAAAATCGCGCTGAAAGAAAAAAGTACTGTAAACGGCTGTAAACGCGCCTTTAAGCGTCAGGTTTTTTAAAGACGTAGATTCACGTCCAAGAATGGGGTCTAGTATATCGTTAACCGTTGCTGACCCAAAAAGCTTTGGGGATTTACCTAAAATTAAAAAACAATTAACTAAAGGTGGCAAATAATAGATTAAAGCCAAATTAATTAACCTTGGCATTGAAAATGCGGTATCATATATTGTTAACCGTTATTAACCTAACAAGCCTTGGGGATTTCCCTAAATTTAAAAAACAATTAACTAAAAATAGCAATTACTAAATAATACCCAAATTATCTTGCTTCCTTGCTTTTCTTAGAAACGAGATATGCCGTCGCTGACGTTTAACAGGTTAAGCAATATGCAAAAAGTAATAACATCTCAAACACACACTTAAAAATTTTTGCCACGCAGGTTTAAAATCTTAAAACTCAAAAAATGCTCCAGCATTTAGGCTGACACTTGATAATGTTGTAAAACAACTCTATTGAATTCCAACTATGGAGGGTTTTTTTTGTAAAAGGTTTCACTACAAAGATTTACAAATTTTTGTAAGCGCTATTTCAAAATCTTTAAAATTTTTACTTTTTTGCCTGTAACTCAAGCATGTTTGAAAAAATTTAAAAAAGCCTCCATTATTTTATTGCTAGCAACCCCAAAACCAACTTCTGAAAATTTGAGCAGTTTCTGATGAGTAGTTTTTAAGTAGTAGCAATTTAAGTACCAAAAAATGACAATTTGAGAAAATCGCACTTAAATTTTAACAAAGTAAAATAAGGAAAAGATGAACAGTTGTTGGTACATACACATAATAACATCAAAGTCAAGTAACCTTATGGTAATATAAAAATTGAAAAAAGGATTAAAAGTGATAACTTGGATAAAAAAAAATTGAATTAAGCAAATTAATAGCCACCAGGGATCTAGTCACTACTTTGAGCTTGGGTTGTTACTTTACGCTTTTAACAATTTGCAAAGAATGCTCAGCATTAGCCAATCTCAATTTGTCTTTTATAGTAACAGCTTTTTTAGTAAAAATTGTAGGTTTAAATCCTAGCTCTTCTATAACTCCAACAAGCCCTTGCTGCCCAGCATTCCAAGACAAACCAGCCAAAGCAAGAGTGTGCTGCACAGCTGCTGTTCCAAAGTTTTTCCCTTTCAGACACCTGCTCCAAAGTGTAGCATTAAATGCTTCATTTTGGTTTTGTGTGTAACCAGCAACATACCTTTTGAGCAGTTCAGTTTCTGACAATCATTGGTAGAGTGGTTGCCTATAAGGCAAAAATGATGCAGGGAGCTTACTTTTTTTGTCTTTGGAATGTGAGGTGCTGGCAAGTGAAGAGCCAAGTTCATTTTTGTACTTGCACCATTTTACATTTTTGTTCATACAGAACTTATGCTGTTTACTTGAATCATTATTATGGATGGAATGATGCAAGCCAGCTAATATATTGATTTCTATTTTCTCCACTGCATTATTGGTAACAATTGGGTCATTAGATTTGGTCATATAATCCATAATATGGTTGCGATAATACCTGCTGAGTTTATCAATCATGTTACCGGTGAGGCCCCCACTTCCACCTTTTACATGAGGAGACTTCTTTACTAAATTATGTAGGCCAGTACCCTTTCATTTATGAATGTGATTTACACATTCTAGTTTATTTATTTCAGTGTCATCACCATAAACTTTCATTTGGTTGAGGGCCCCCAGCCATTTGCTTTTACCATTGATCATATGTTTTCAATTGGATTTAACATTGGACTAATATATATATTTTTTTTTTGCTAAAGTGACTCCAAAAAAAAGTGTTTTTTCAGATGAAAGAATGCCAACATATTTGAAATACGAGGTCTGTTCAAAAAGTATCCGACTTTTTTGTATAAAGCACACAACACAATAAATTTTGCAAGTTTTATTCAATCTCCTTCAAAATATTCCCCTTGGTGGTTCACACACTTATCCCAGCGCTTCTGCCACTTCTCAAAACACTTCATAAACTCCTCCCCCGGAATGCTCTGAAGCTCCTCCGTCGCTTTTTTCATAATGTCTTCTCTTGACTGAAATCGCCTCCCTTTCAGAGTTGTTTTTAGCTTAGGGAACAGCCAGAAATCACACGGTGCTAAGTCGGGAGAGTAAGGAGCCTGTCTAATAAGTGGCATGCTGTTTTTGGCTAGAAAAGCTTGGACCACATGTGCAGAATGAGCGGGAGCATTGTCGTGGTGAAGCTGAAAATTTTTTGCTGCCCACATGTTTGGCCGCTTTCTTTGCACAGCATCACGAAGGCGACGTAGAATCTCCAGGTAGTACTCTTTGTTGATTGTTTGACCTTCTGGTGCGTATTCATGATGCACGATGCCACGGGAATCAAAAAAACAGGTCAGCATAACTTTCACATTGCTGCGGACTTGCCGAGCTTTTTTTGGGCGTGGTGATTCCGGATGCTTCCATTGTGATGATTGAAACTTGGTTTCTGGGTCATAACCATAAACCCAGGTCTCATCACCAGTGATGATTATCTTGATAAATTCTGGGTCATGATTTGCAACATCCAGCATGTCCTCCGAAATTTCCTTCCGGAGTTCCTTCTGTTGCTCCGTCAGCAGCTTGGGGACAAATTTAGCCGACACTCTCCGCAGGTTCAAATCCTCAGTTAGGATTGAATGAACTGAGCCTGTGCTTATTCCCATTTCTGCAGCAATCTCTCGTACTGTTAAACGACGATCCTCCAACACTTTTTCACGAACCTGATCCATCGCCTCCTCGTTTCGGCTTGTGGATAGCCTTCCTGAGCGAGGATCACTTTCCACTGATGCACGGCCATCTTTAAAGCGTTTAAACCATTGCTTTATCTGAGTTGGGCTTAAGGCCTCATTTTCAAAAGCTTGTTGAATCTTTCGAATTGTTTCAACTTGAGTATCACCAAGTTTTTGACAAAACTTGATGCAATACCTCTGTTCGATGCGTTCTGTCATTGAAATGAAATTTTCTGAAAATCAAAAAACCGATGAACACGTACTACACGCCTGCACTAAATGCTTTACACAGAGAGATACGAATGACGAATCGGCCTGAAACGCTTCACGATTACGTGTGAATGTGTGTGTGTGCAGCCACGCTTTGCACGGGCAGTTTGCTCATACCTTATTGGTGAGAGGGAAAAAGGTCGGATACTTTTTGAACAGACCTCGTATATGATAAATTTCCTTTCCAAAACAACCAAAAACAGAAATTTGACAAAAAATAAAATTTTAAGTACCTGTGTCACCTTAAATTTAGGGATGTTCCCAGCCAAATATTAATTTATTGAAGTTTACAATGGCTTAATTTGGAATATTTAGATTAAAAAAGGTATTTAAATAATTAATTTAATTTTTAAACCAAGGTTGCTTCACATAGCAAGTTTTTTTTGACAAAAAATCTATCAATGTACTACAAAGATGACAGGTTTGAAGATTTGCATGCATATGAAACTTAAGACATCATTATATAACAATACTGTAATATAACAATGCTTATTCAATAATATTTTTGTGATTTTAAGAACATAGTTTAATTAAATTTTTTCAGGTCAATGTTGAAAAGCAACAGCTTAAAGAACAAAACCAATTACTCCATCAGCAACTATCTCAAACTACTGCCTGTGTATGTGCCTTTTCTGTAAATCAGGGGTCGGGAACCTATGGCTCACAAGCCAAATGTGGCTCTTTTGATAACAGCATCTGGCTCTTTTGTTGCCAAGCATAAATTACCACACACAAAAGAAAAAGATCTGCACACACAAGATTTCAAAAGTGAAGACCCTTTTTTAAGACCAAAATCCAGAAGTCAGAGTCAGATTGAAGGTGAAGACTTTTTTTTTTCTTTTTTTTTTAGAGACCACTACATTTTGGAGACAAAAATCAAGAAATCAAAATAAGTTTGCTCATGAACAAATTTTTGCCCAAACATATACATCTAAAAATTAGAGGAACATTGTTGGCTCTTATGGAAATACATTTAAAAATATGTAGCCTTTATGGCTCTCTTACCCAAAAAGATTCCCGACCCTTGCTGTAAATTAATTTTGATGATTTATTATTTTTGTGTCGTATGAATGCACTACAACCTATTTTTTAAACACCTTTTAATATTAATTATTTTTTCAACTTTTTGCTTCACTTCCATGTAACATGCAGTTCTCAAAACAATTCTTCAGTATTTATATAACAGTGCTTCTCAACTTTTTGGTGGTGACCCAAATCTTAAACAAAAATAGAAAGCAAACCTTTGGTGCCCCAATCTTTTTACAGACTTTATTGCCAATATAAAAATCTTAATTTATGTCCCAAACGTGGGGTGATCTCTAAAAAAAGTCTTCATTTTGAATCTGTCTCTGATTTCTCAATTTTTGTCCAAAATACATAGTGATCTCTAAAGAAAAGTGTGGTTGAGTGGTTAGAGTGCCATAGTTGTAATCAACATAGTCTTGGGGGTCAAAACCTACTTGTGTCATTTTATTGTGTCCTTGGTAAAAAAAACTTTACTGCCCTTATCTCTGCTTTCTAATCATCATCAATCCAATTTTAATCTGTTTTAATCTCTTGTGACTGGAGGTGGCTGGATGCATCTTACCACTTCTGCAACTCTTCTTACACTTTCTCTCTGCCTACATTGATCTGCTGATCTTCTTTTCTTAAACCAATCCTTCTCATATGATGGTCTTGGGTATGACATTAAACTACATTTGATGAGAAGGCTTCAGTTTGGGAGTTCTGAAGTTATAGGGAAAATAGAATTACCTTTTAATTGCCATTACTCTCAGGTTCACTCTGACCCAGAGTGGGGGCACCTGTTAAGGTTCCAACTATGGATTAAATAGATCAATCTGTTGCTTTGCAGGTACTGTCTTTTTAGGCAAAGGCTTTGTCTACAGAAGGTTGGTGTCAGCAAGGGCATGCAACCAATAAAAAAATTGCTCTAAATTATTATTTCCTGCTTTCTAAATTTCTGTGATCTTCTCCTTTTGGCCTTTTCCTTCAGTCAGGGGTGACCACAGCATATCATCATTCTCCAAACCTTTCTGTCTTCAACATCCATCTCCTTTGCACCAACTTCCTTCATATCTTCTTTTACTACATCTAAAAATCTCTTTGGTCTCCCTCTTCTCCTCTTTCCCGGTAACTCCATTTCCATCATCTTTCTTCCTACATACTCTTGGTCTCTCTTCATGACATGTCCATACCACCTCAGCCTGCCCTCCCTCATCTTCATTCCTAACTGTTCTACCTTAATGGTACTCCTGATGTGCTCGTTTCTAATCTTGTCTTTTCTTGTCACTCCCATAGCAAACCTCAACATTTTCAACTCTGCGACTTCCATCTCTTCTACTTGTTTCTTTGTGACTGCCACTGTCTCAAGTCCATACACCATTGCTGGTCTTACCACTGAACTGTACACTTTTCCTTTTACTCTAGCTGATAACCTCCTGTTGCAGATTACTCCTGATACTCTTCTCCATCTGTTCCATCCTACCTGTACTCTCTTCTTTACCTCCCTCTTACAACCACCACTTTCTTGCACCATTGATCCCAAATACTTAAATTTCTGAATTTCTGTGATATCAGTTCTAAATTTCAGTTATATCTCTATAAAACTAAAAACCAAAATAACAAATTTCAATCAGATAGCAACATCTTGGCATTTCCTGAAGCAGATCAGGGTAATTGTTTGCCCTATTTATTAGTGCCTTCGTAGCTTTCCCTTAAGTCAGGAGGATAAATATAGAGATAAAATGAAAAAATAAAAAAAAGAAAGATTTTTACTTTAAATCTGTCTTGGATTTCTTAAGTTTTGTCCCTAAAAAGCAGGGGTTTATCTTTTACCCAATTGCAATTGTTGGTGACCCAATTAAATTATATGACAACCCACTTTTGCATTGTGGCCCAGGGATTGAAAAGCACTGTTATATAATACAGGGTTTCACACAAAAAAAAGTCCAGTTTGAACAAATAAAAATCTAATGTGTTCATCGTTGAAAATTTCAATCAAAGGCATGAAATACAAAATCCATTACATACAGTAAAATAAGGAACATATAAAAATTAAATAAATTTTATTCTTCACTTCTGTTAGTGATTTCATTGATTAGTGTCCAGAAATGATTATAGTAGATGAAAAATCTGCAAGTCCATTTATTACAGAAATAATGTTATCTTTCAATTGCTCCCTTGTACAGGGTGGGCCAAAAGTCACATCGGGCTTTTAACCTTTAAGATCTTTTTTATTGTTGTAGTTATAATTATGAAATTTCAACACAATATAAACAAAAGTCAGGAAATTTATTTGGGTAACTTTAACAAAAGAACAAAATAAAAATTATTTATGAAAAATAACATCTTTTAAATGTCGACCATTCTCATTCTGGCACATTATAGCCCTTTCCAATACAGATCCACTGACTGCTCGGAAAATTTCTGGATTACGGTTTAGATCCATGATTTCATTTCGAATATTGTCCTTCAGTTCTTGCAAGGTTTGCGGCTTGTTGGCAAAAACTTTATCTTTGAGATAACCCCACAAGAAAAAATCAGGGCTGGTTAGGTCTGGGGAACGTGATGGCCAGTTGACATTGCCATTTCGAGAGATTATTCTGTCATCAAAGCATTCTGTCAGCAGGTGCATTGTTTCGTGCAGTATGAGCAGTTGCCCCATCCTGCTGAAACCATAAACCAGGCATATTTGCAATCTGCAGTCTTAGGAAGTCCCTAATCATTGCTCTATAGCGTTCACCAGTTACAGTGACAGGATTTCCATTATCATCCTTAAAGAAATAAGGCCCTATGATCTTATCAGCCATCATTGCACACCAAACTGTGCACTTTATTGGATGCAACTGTCTCATTTGAATTATTCTTGGATTCTCTGATCCCCAGAATCTGTAATTTTGAGTGTTAATAAAGCCATTCAAATGGAAATGAGCTTCATCAGACATCAGCAACTTTTGAATAAAATTTGGTTCATTTTGTGCCAACTCTTGAAGTCTAATTGCACATTGAAGCCTTGCTTCGTAATCTGCTGGTTTCAGTTCTTGGACCATTTGCACCTTGTACGGAAAGAGTTTGAGGCTATGAAGAATTCTCCTTAAAGAACTTCGGGATATCCCAAGTTCAGTTGAGCGTCTTCGAGTTGATGTTGTTGCAGTCTCTTCAACACTTTCCCTTACTCTTTCACGGTTTTCATCTGTTCTTACATTCCGAGGTCTCCCAGTTCGTGGAAGGTCAGTTACTGCACCTTGTTGCTCAAACCGACGAACTATGCTTCTTATTGCATTGTCACTAGGTGCATTTCTCACTTGGTAATGACGTTTATATGCTCTTTGAGTTGAAATAATTGACTCACGATTTTGATAGAATAATTTGACAATTTGCGTTCTTTCTGGAATGCTGTACTTTTCCATAATTAATTTCCAATGATTCTAATATAATATTATCTGAAAAAAATTAATAATAACTATATTTAGCAAATTGACAGCATATTAAAAACCCGAAGTGACTTTTGGCCCACCCTGTATTAGCTCTAGGTCTGATAAAATTTAATTGTACCTCTATACATGAGAAAACATTTTTAATTAGATTTTTTAATTTTTAATTGGATTTAAATCAGGCAATTAGGGGGTAAATATATGACTTCAATTCCAACCATGCCACAAAATCGTTTTATAACCTCACTTTGGTGAAATCTGCCATTGTCCATAATTAGAACTTGATTTTGATTTGAGTCTCTATTCTGAAAAGCTTCTTGTAAAAAACATAAAAAAGCATTTGTATTATATGCACATTAACTAACTTCCAATAAATAACTTCAGCAAAAGAAATGATAGCACACAACGACACATTTTGTGTTTTGATTTTAGTTGATGTATTGTGGTATCTTCGTTAATTGCTAAATATCCATAGTTTGTGGAAATATGAAGGTTAAACCCCAACTCAGTGTTTCCCAACCTTTTTTTGGCCATGCCCCACCTAATCAACTCTAGAATCCTGATGCCCCCTCCCATATGTTGATATATACTGTAATTCTTATGTAAAAAATGTTGGCCTTTTTTTAAACGTGTCCTTTAAAGATTTGAAGTAATTTAAATCTGAATTTATATGTTTCACCTTCAAATGTGCCTCAAGACGACCTTATTTCATTGATTTGTTGCTCAAGCATTGTTGGCATAAGGAACAGAAAGGTGACCATTCATCATGAACAGCAGGTATGAAACAAAATTTCAGATATTCCTCTGAATACCAATAAACTTTTTTCTTGCAAACACTACTCATTTTGTGCATAAAGATAACTAAAATAAATAAAAAATATTTTTAATTAAAGACATAATGATGAATGAAATATATGTGACATTACTAACTTTTTATTTATGGGAATGTTATGGCTAATAGATCACAAGAACAGAGCAAAACATCTAAACATCAAATTGCCCCCCCTGTGGGGCATGCGCCCCACATTGGGAATCAGTGCCCCAACTGTTCCAAAAAGATAACTTTTTGTAAGCAATCTGCTGCAAAAGTCTTGCCTGGCTTGAATATTGGAGCTATCCAATCATGCTGCAGATATTTTTAATTTTTTTTTGGTTAAACAGCTGCTTTGACGTCCTGGATGTTGTGACAATGACAGTTTGCTCCTGCTTTTTAACATAAAACCTTTTTATGTCAAAGAGTAGTCATTCCCAAAGCTATTGTTGATTTCAATATATCTGGCTGATTTCTCCAATGGTTTTCTTCCCGCTTTGGAATATAATAACTCAAACTTAGGCTCCAACTCATTTGACTTTTAAATCTTTCAAGTAGCAACATTCAATGCAGACTTGCTTAGACCAGTTAATTCTTTTAATTCAGCTTTAGTTCTGTGCTTATGGAATTATTTCATTAGCTCAAAATAATTTCATTCACTTTTATCCTGTTTTTCCTCTGACCTGGATGCATAACTAGGATTGAATATATTTAGAATATATGACTTTACATAAAGCATTTATAGAGAACATGAGTAATAAGTGGTGTCCATTTACTGTATTTAACCCTTTTGCTGGGGCACTATGAAGTGTCATGAACATTTTGGCATAATTTTCTTGATTAAAACTTTCTGAAAAATCTTTGATGTCTATCATTTATGTAACATGCCCAAGCAAATACGCACGTCATTGATGGTACACATGTGTACCAAGAAGTGAAAAGGTTAAAATAGTTTACTGTATACAAACTAAAATTTTGTTTACAGTATGCAAACTAGATTTTTATTTATGCAAAACCTTGTAAAAATGGGCATATAATAGCCCAGTGGCTGACAATTGATTGTGTGTATGATATTGAGTAAGTTTGTGTGATGTTGTATTTATATATGAAAAGATTTTATTTGAATCTATAACATGCAACCAATTCTCGATGTTATTAACAAATTTGATCTATTTCTTTTAGCTGACAAGCTTGAAAAAACAACATGAAATTTTAGAAGAAAATTTTAAAAGTTTATTAGAAACAGCAAAACGGGAACTTGAGCGAAAAAATAAAGTCATTTCTCGTTTGACTGGAAAAAATGAACTGAGGTAGTTTTTGTTTAGTATGTCACAACTTTCAAATATTTTTTAATCTATTGTCTGGGAATATATGTTCAAAGATATATGGTTTGATTTTCTTGAAAAAGATTCTGTGTAAAAGTTGTAAGTACTGTAAATACACTAATTTTTTTACATAAAAAAAGTATTGCTTCTAAATTTTGCATTGCTTTTTAAAAGATTAATTCAATCTAAGCAAAATTTATTAATTGTTGAGTTTCTTTCATCCTTTTTTCTGCTCCACAAAATTTTTATTAAGTAGTCTGCTGGGAATCAAGCCACATTGTGATATGGTTAAGGGAGGGATAGATAATGCTTCATTGATCATAAGAGCATTGCAAGTTTAAATGATTTCCAAAGCAGCACTCTGCAATTTTTAAAACTCAAATCATCACATTTTGAAGTTTGCTGCACATCTCGACCATAAATGAGATTTCCTCATATTTATCAACAATTTTTTTATTGTCATTTGTATTATTTCTTATACTTAAAGGAAACTTTAAAGGCATTATGCTTATGGTTAACTGTGTAGCAATTAATCCAACCTGTTTTTAGAGATGTCAAGATTTTTTAGTTTTTTGGTGTTTTTTGTTTACCACAATATTTTCCACCTAATAAGCTGATTTTCTGGACCTAATTTTTGTACCGGATTTTTGGGGGTCAGCTTATTAGGCGAATATTGCTTTGGACCAGAAAATATTAGAGGTCAAAATGGGTCATTAAATGGCTTTAGTTTGACATTTTGCAACCATTGTGCATAAACAATGTCACAATCATATCGCTCATTTCCACAAGTAAACACGTGCAAATGAACGCTTTCTCCTAAAAGTTAAAAAGAGAAAGAAAGGAGAATCGATATTAGTCAAAGAAACAAAGAGTATGCATTGGCACGTAACTGATGAAAAAAATGAGTAAAGGCTACAAAAAGAGAAAAAAAAAACCTTGGCTTATTAGGTGATAATCAGGAAAAACCATCATTTTCAGAACTAAAAATTTGACTCAGCTTATTAGACAAGTCGGCTTATTAGGCAGAAAATACAATAGTGATATGAATGAGATTTAGAGCGGCTTACTAAGACCATTAAGTGTCATAAAGTATTTTTTTATGAACACAAAAGAATAACACTGGTAGATTTTCAACCAAAATCATATTGATCATGTTTACCATCTACCTGACACTTTTATCCACTTGGCCACATTGCTGATTATCCAAAAATCATCAAAAATGTCTTCTTTAATTGGTGAGGAGAATTCTTGCATTGACATTTCAGCATTAGCCCAAATGGATTTTGCACAAACTATTCTTCTTTAACATCAGGTGCCTTTTACAATTTGTGAGAACTTTGATTTATTTGTTGCTTTATAAAAGCATCATTAATACCAATTAAGAGTCCAGCTTGAGTTTGATTCAACGAATTGTTTAGCAGCTGCAATGCTTAAATTAAAAAAATAAAATAAAAGTTTTTCCATAAAAAAGTAATGCATGTTCAGATTGCAGTCATCCTGCAGTATGCCTAGCATTCCTTGCTGTACAGGTGCACCACTATGCCACTGCACATGGGTTGCAGAGCAAAATCTTGCAGAACAATGTTTAGTGTGCGATTATATAAAATAGTTTTTAATTTGGTGATAAATCTTACTGGCTGTTGTGATGCTTTTCTGTTGAAGACTATAAATGAGAATGAATAGAAAACATCTTGGTCAACTCGAATCACATAACACCAGCATCAATAAATTGTAAACCCGTTTTTGCCTGGTTCAAAATTTTAATATCACTTTAAATAAAGTGGCTGCTTTTCATGATGCTCTTCATCATTGTTTAAAGGGCATCCACTTCAGGTCAGACACAAACAGGACTGGGGCTGAGGGTTTATCCTTTTATTACCCCAGACTGCTGCACTGCCTGAATCAGATGCTGGGAGCAGTGTTATTAAGCCAGCATCGAGTTTTGTCATCCAAAACTGTCAGACCTCATGCTCCATGTGGTGCCCAATGTATAGGGCACGCTGTTAGAACATGGTCTGCGGTTTGCTCAGAGGTGCCACACTTGCAATTCGATGAAGGAGCGAGACCCTATTTGTGCATGGACGAATGGAATTGCCCAATACCAGTCCGAAGGCAGTTGAGCTTAACTTAAGCTGCTCAGGATAAGCCCATCCCAACAGGCCTGGCACTGGTCCTGGGCACAAAAGCACAGAGCCTAGAAGCATTTTCACAGCACTCCATTTTCCATTTGTGATTTGTCCATTCAAAAGCGCGGATGCCAAGGTTCTATCAAGGTTGTTCAAAAGATTCCGTGCACCTGGCACAAACAGGTATCTGGATCTTAGTCTTGCTTGGTGAGTATCTGAGGACCCACTTAAAAGACCATATAAGATATGATTGGGGTCCAGAGATCCACGGTGAGCCAAGGAGAGTGTCACTCCAATTCGGCGAAGCTCAGCTGGCTGGATGCCTGAGAGTACAGGTAGGTGGTCCGTTGGAGTGGGATGCAGGCATCCAGTGACTATGTGCAAGGCATCGTTCAAGACACTGTTGATGAGGCGAGTGTGAGCACTGCAACACCAAACTGGTGCACAGTACTCAGCTGTTGAGTAGACTAGAGATAAGGTGGCTGTGCATAGTGCTTTAGCACTAGCACCCCATCCCAAGCCCACGAGTTGCCTCAGCAGTGTGACACGCAAGGATAGTTTTTTGCACAATGCCACTAAATGGTGACGAAACGTCAGCGATCTGTTCAGTTTTACCCCAAAATAAGTAGGGGTTGGACAGAATGGTAAAAGTCCACCATAGTTGTAGACCTTTAGCTCACGTTTGGCCTCTTGGTTATTTAAGTGAAAGGCTGCCATCACTGTCTTAGTGTGACTGAGCTTCAATCTCCAAGTCTGGAGATATGCTGAAAGTGTAGACATGTCTTGGCTTAAAGTCCCCTCTAAGTCCTTCCAGTTTCCAGAAGAGTGCAACAATGCTTAATCATCAGCATAAGCAAACTTTCTGGAAATCATGCAAGGAAGGTCATACGTATAGATGTTAAATAGAAGGGGAGCCAAGACCAATCCATGAGGAACGCTGTTTTAAGACAGCGTAGCCTGCTTTGCTTGCTATCACTGGTAGTAAGGGTGAAACTTCGATTTCGCACAAGCTCCATGATCATTCTAACCATGTGCTTATTCGGAAGAAGTCTCAGCAGCTTACAGGTAAGGCCACGGTGCCAGGCAGTGTCATAAGCAGCTGTCAGATTGACAAATACGACACCAGCCTTTTAGCCTCAAAAGAATCCTCGATGTTCTGGGTTAGTAGAACAACTTGATCTACAGTTGACTTTCCGCATCAGAACCCAGCCTGCTCTTTAATGAGCAGTGGATCAATTAATGGTTCAACGTGGGCATAGATAAGCCTCTTGAGCACCTTGTTGGGGACACAGAGCAGAGATATCAATCGATAACTTTTTGGGTCCCCACGGGCTTTGTTGGTTTTGGGATTGTGACCACAAGTGCTCTTCTCCACATCTTGGGAATTGTGAGTTGGCACAAACAGGAAGAAAGGAGGTCACGTAACCAGGACTTCAAAGCAGCTCCAGCATGGAGTATAAGCTCCAGGCAGATGGAATCAGGTCCCAGAGCTTTACCTGGTTTTAAATGTTGGAGGGCAGCAGTAAATTCTCTCTGTGAAAAATTGTCAGAGATATTTACTGCGTCTGGTGCTGTGGCCCTCCAAAGGTCAGACACTTTTTGAGAGACAAGTCAAGATGACTTGCAGTCAGCAGCCTTGTATTTTCCATTTCTAACCAACTGAGATGCAATAACATTGGCTGAAATGGGACAGTAATGAAGAGAGTGTCGTGACCTACCAGTAAGGTTGTTCAAAATACTCCATGCTTTTCAACTAGAGTGTGAAAAGTCAATGCTCCGAACTGCCTCGGACCATCGATCCCTCCGCTTTCTGTCAAGCTTGGCAAGCAGAGCTGTAGCAGCCAAGCTTGAGTCGTCTCCCTGAGGAGACTGCAGAAAAGTTTTATAGAGGGATTCACAATCTGCATCCCAACACAGAATATAGTTATTTCGATACCCGCGTGGGATAGTCTTTTTGGCTGCTTTCTTAATGGTGTTACAGAAGTCCTGGTAAGCCGCATCCACATCAAGTGAATCAGGTGGCAACAAAGTCTTTGCAAATTTATTCGTCAAAGCAATGTAGTACCGTAACTCTATTTGGCTTTGCAGAAGTTCCATCGCTGAACAGGCATGCTTGGCACTGCCATAGCAAACCTTGGTGGTGTAATAGCAAACCTTGGTGGTTCAAAAGTCAATGTTGTGACCTGGGAAACTTGTCAAGGACACGTCTATTCAGTAAGCGCCTGTTTAGACCTATGCTAGCAAAAGCTAGATCTGGATTGGTGCCAGTGTTCCAGCGGCCGGAATAAAAACTGGCAGCATCCTTGGCATTATATAGGAGGGCAGGACAATTAATACTTGCCCATCCAGCCAAGCACTCACCGTCTGGACTGTTGTCATCATAACCCCAGTCAGCATGATGACAGTTAAAATCGCCAGCTTAAAGACAGGGGTGAGGAAACACTGGAAGATCCAGGGTTCGCAATTGTGTTGGCGGTGGTTTGTAGACGTCAATAGGATGATGAGTGCCTCAGACTGCATAGTGAGATGATGAAGAACATTCATCTTGCTTGCAGTGAGGCCTTTGATGTTCTGCTGAAGAATAGTTGATCTTCGGAACTTGTTGGCAATGTGCCCTGAAAAGGGCAGTTTTATCCTAGCATTGCCCCGTTCTGAAAAGGACATTTGCCGATTAGCAGACCCACACTAAACATCGGAATGGGTGGATACCCTTCCATTTTGGTAGGTTTGGTTTCGGTCTGTCATCTTTAACACCAATAAACAGACTTACTCACAGCCCAGGCTGCGAGAAAGCACCTACCATCTGGGCCATGACGCTTTTGTTTGTAGCTATTGCATTAATTGGGCCAAACCACACAAGTTTCAGGCATTTATGGTTTCAACAAGTTAAGACAAAGGTACTGTACAGTGTAATATCAAAACAAAGAAACGCACAATTGCACAACCTCAAACGAGAAACACTACTGGAACTGTACAGTGTATTATATTGTTGGTTACTTAAAAAATTTTAATGTGTAAATGAACTTGTTTGGTCTATGTCGAGTGCTTAAGAGTGCCGTGATTGTGATCAACATGATCTTAGTTCAAAACCTACTTGCCCCATTCTGTTGTATCCTTGGGAAAGATACTTTATGGCACTTTCTCCTGCTGGGAGGTCTTGGCAAACAGATATCAGTTATATCTCTATAAACTAAAAAAAAGTAAATGAAAAATTTTGTCTGGACAGCAATATCTTGGCATCTTCCGAAGCAGGTCAAGGTAATTGCTTGCTCTATGTATAGTGCCTCTGTCGCTTTCCTCCAAGTCAGGAGGATCAGGAGGATAGAGATGTCTCAAAACTATATTGGCTTTACTTTTTATTTTGAAATTAGTTAAGTGTTCCAAATTTTATGCTCCAAAATGTGTCTGGACTTCTTGCTTTAAAAAGGAGGCTGCCTTTAGTATTTTGGCTTGAATCTATGACTATGAAGTCTTACTCGACTAATTGAACTCTTTTTTCATCTTGTTGTCACAACATGAAAACAACAAGCAACTAATGCTTTAAAAAACATTCTTTGTCTTCTTGATATGCCTATGTTGGTCTAGTTGCATTTTTGTTTCAGGCAGTATCACTATTGTGGATAAGCAGCATGGCTTCTGTTAAAAATTTGTAGTGAAGTATATTTCCTTAGAGCACAACAGAAGTTACTCAGTGAAACTGAGCATAAACTTACAAGTCAAAGTGTCAGCACTATGAGCCACCCTGCCAACAATGAATATAGGTAAATGAGGATGAGTGTTTTTCAATCTCTGCCCAATGCTACCTTTTAAGTTTTTCCCTAGACCAGTGGTTCCCAACCTTTTTAATGTCATGGACCCTTTTGAGGATTTTCCTGAAAGTTGTGGACCCCTTTAAAAAATTATAATATTATAATGAGGGCAAAATCTTATTTAAAGGGTCAGCACCTAAATTGGATTTAACCATATAATTTAGAATACCTTGCTTGCTTTTTCGAGACATGCTTGTGGACCCCTTAAATAAAAAAGGAAATAAAATCCACTCTTTTCTCCCAAAAACATGGTGATCTCTAAAAAAAAAAGAAAAGGTCTTCACTTCGATTTATTTCCAATTTCGCTGTTTTTTCTCCCAAAACATGGTGATTTCTAAAAAAAAAAAAGGTCTTCACCTTGAAATCGATCTTTTATTTTCCTAGGCAACTGCCTAATTTGCCTCCCCTAATATCCACCACTGCTTTCACTATGACATATTCTTTCATTGCTCATGGACCCCCAAAAATCACTCTGTGGACCCCCGGTTGGGAACCACTGCCCTAGACTATAATCTAATGTTGTAGCATTGTCTTTGAACTTATTACTTTTCATTGCATTTTTCTGAAACATGTATTTCTTGCCACTGTGCTAAAACTGTCTGTCAATTCTACTCTACCTTTTCACTCTTTTAAATTTGTTGGCCCAACCTCAATTACCATGCACATTAAATCTATGATTATACACTTGCCATTTCATATACTTCTGCCCTTCTTAAAATTGGTGCTTTCCCCCATAAATGAAACAAAATTGGCAGCATGGTCAAGGGGTTAAGAGCGCTGTCTTTGTGATCAACATGATCTTAGTTCAAAACCTTCTTGCGCCATTCTGGTGTGTACTTAGAAAAGAAGCTGTATGGCAATTTCTTCTGCTTGGCAGTCTTTGCAAGAAGATTCAAATTTCAGTCATATCTCTATAAAATTAAAAAAACAAAATAAAAAATTTCAACTGCACAGCAATATCTTGGTATCTTCAGTAGGAGGTCAGGGTAAATGCTTGCTCTATGTGTAACACCTTTGTCACTTTCCTGCGAGTCAGAAGGATAAACAACGACAACAAGGACAAAAACATAGAGATGAAACGAAAAAATACCTTTATTGATGACTATTTCTTCAGTTGAATTTCTTCCCCTCAGCCTGTGCTTGGTATGGTCTCCTGCTAGGTTTTTCCAAAACTAGTCTCGATTTTCATAGATTAAATTGCTGATTTTTTATTGTTAATTTCCAGAGTCGATTCTTTGCGAGATTCAAGTTGCAAGAAATCAATTTCACTGAAGGGAGTCCGAATAGAAGATGTGGCAAATGACTGTCAAAGCTCAGATCGAAGAGGTTTGGCTTGTGAGTTGTACATGACGAGCTGACGCCGACACTAACCCAGTTGATCACCTGTTATGTTGCCAGCAGATGGAAACGTTGCAAGTGACGAGCTAAAGCAGAGTGGTGATGGTGGATTTACCCTACCCATTTCTAGGAATGGGGGTGCGAATCAACTCCGCGGAGTCCCAATAACCAGGCAACCCCCTAAGAGTCGCTCGGGAGCCCACCAACCTACACCACGTCATCGGGGAAACACCAGGAGGAGCCAGGATAAACCCGATCGAGGTCATAGACGAGGCCGCGGTGACCCTCCCCGGTCCTCTCACCACCGTTTCGATCGAAAGAGCGCGTATTCTGGCAGACACGACCGGCCCAGCAACTCTCAACTCCACCCACCCCGTCATCCTTCGAAGAGCCGCAGCACCAAAGAACAGGTTCGAAGTGGTCGAGTGGACAACTCGAAGTGTTTTGATGAACTTGAATGTCGCGCATCCCCGCCACCCCCACAAAGTGTCCGCGTCGAAACTCAATCCAAATCTCTTAAAGACGTTGGAGAATCATCGAAGTTGTCGAGCGTGCCGTGTGCAAAGCAGCCCCTCCTCCGGCTCGCTGACTCGTCGACAGACGCCCCAAAAGTTTCGTCGCAACCCGCGCACCGACGCCGATCACGTGTCCGTTCTTATGGCAACGAGCGACCTTTATCCCCCCCACTCAACGGGAGGATCGAGTTGCAAACTCCAAAACAGAATCTTTCCTCTGCCCATGATATGGGCTGTGCCCCAAGTCTAGATCCATTGCATGAGGTCCGTGATGGCCCGAAGAAAAGTGCTTCCTGGTGTTCACCTCCAGGCCCGGGCTGCATGGCCGTCCTTCCCGTTGATCACCCTACTCCTGATCAACCGCGATCACCCGGATCGAAGCCCTTCGACGTCCTCCCCGGCCGCGACAAAGTCGAGGAATCAACTCACTCTGTCGATGTTGCTATAGCTTCAATTGAATCGCTGGAACAACTTGGAGAAGATACTGGTTTAAAGAGTTCAGTGTCTGCTAGTGCTGGGGGCAAACCACAAACCGACGACTCCGAGCCTTCACTCGCCGATCGAGCCACCCAGCGTGTTCCTCCAGTAACTGCTTCTCCCGACCCAGGTCAACTCCGCCCAGAAACCGATCTCGCTACCGGATCCCGATCACATACGGCTCGTGATCGACCAGCTTCGTCACGCGTTACTGCCTTTAAACACACCCCTAATTACTGCTCCAGGAGCGACGACTTCTCTCCAATTGTTAACCAACAATCGGTTGTCAATGAATCATCTAAAAAAACAAAACCCGGAATCGACAGTAGCCTTGAAAAGCCTTTCGACGGAGACGATCTGCGTCGCTCCAAACGACTTCGAGAAGCCGTGCTTAAACGAAGGAACTCTGTGTCTTGCCATGGCCCTGAACCGAAGCTGACAAAGCAAACCTCAACCGAACAGAGCAATATTTCAACTCCTGTTAAATGCTCCTTGCTGCCATCTGGCGTCAGTGCTTCCCCACATTCGTCTCCACATTTACAATCGCAGGATACTGACGTATTGTCCAGATCCGAAGACTGCGGTAGGCCACTACTCCCCAGAAATCCGTGTTTGGCAGAAGCTGACAGCTCAAGTGCTCCCGTCACTAAAGATGCGCGCTCACCTCTGCGTGCTTCTGGTCCAGGTGAGGGCGCTCTGCTGCAGGGTCGATCTGTGTCAAAACTTATTGTTTTGCAGGATGTTCAAAGAGCCGAGACTTTATGGATTTTTATCGAAACACTTCCCTGCAGTATCTCCTCCATCTCGCGAAGGAGATGCTGGTGAAGCGGAAGGCTGACGGTGACCTAGGTGAGACTTGAGGCACTGTGTGCCTGTGTTGAGTTTGAATTATTTGCTCGCAGCCGATCCCCCTGTTCGTGATCCCTCCCCCGTCTGCTCTCGCCAGCTGTGGCTCCGAAGTCTTGACGAGTGCCAAGTGCGCAGGAAACTAAACAGTCGCTGGCTTTCCGAGAAAACAGCTGCAGTGCCTTCCTCCCTCCCTGAAGACGCCCCTCCGCTGTTCTCTGGTTAGTGCTGTCGCTGTGTATATTCGATTCTATGAAGTTGCTATAAATGTTGCTGCAGACTTGCAGTGTAGTATGACGTCATCTTCATGGAGGTTGCACGAGGAGTCGATGCAGGGATTCCTGGAAGGATTGATGATGGTGGTGACTCCTCTGAAGAGCCTCAAGAAGAATCTGGACCTCGGTTTGCACTTGTCTTTTTTTTAAGTGAATACAGTTTTTATCTTGTTACTGTGTAGATCGTGGCTGCGATGTGATGGCCAATGCTGACTCAGTCCGGAAGAAACTTCTGCAAACTCCTCGCAAGTAGCAACTTCTCCCTTTTTTTACTGTGACATCATAATCATTCGTTTAAATTCGTGTTTGTACCAAGTTCTTTTAATGAATAAAACAGTTTCCGATAATAGATAAAGGAATTGATTTTGTTCGTTTCCAGTATAGAAGTAAAAACTTCATAAAAAATTCTCTTGTAGGAAGAATAGTGATCCAAAAGCAAACATAAAATAGAGTGGTGGAATCTTAGTTTATCGAGGTTCAAGCGAAAGTGATACGTATGACACTATGACAGTGGTAGCTGTAAAGAGAGCTATCGAGATTAAAGGTTAGTTTAGCCCAGGGGTTCTTAACCGGGGGTAAATTTTACTGAATTATAAACTAAAGCAAACTTCAATTTTCCGTATTAAAAAAGTGATAGTTTTGCACTGGAATATAATTCAAATATATAACTTCAATTTATCACTACGCAAGTGTACTAACATTTTCATTTCAGCAGTTTTAAGTAAATACAGGTTAAAGTTAAACAATCTGCAGTTATTATGTCGAAGAAACGAACATATTTAGAATCATATGTTGACTTTGGGTTCGACTTCATTGCGACGAGAAGGTGAGCGAGGCAGCAGTGACACACTTTGTACACTTGATGTGTATCCTGAACCACCCTGTCCCACTGTCCCAGCCCGCCAGGTACCGAACCGTCAGTCCAGGCAGAGATATCGCTGTGAGATAGAGTGGAAAGGTGGGAGGTAGCTGCGGTGTTGCGAAGGGAGGGGGGTCTTGCGAGAGCATGGGGATGAGAGGTGGAGTGAGATTGTGTAACTAGATGGGGTAGGTAGACCAGGGGGGGGTTAGGAGGGCAGAGGATTAGAGGTTCACGGGTAAGGTTATGTGATCTGGAGAAGGATCTCCATGAGCTCTTCTTGAGACGTGTACGGGGGTTAGAGTTCGCAAGAGAGGTTATGGGAAAGGTGGAAGGTAGACGGAGGGCTCGTTCAAAGAAGGAGAGGGGATTGGTGGGTGAGGGTGACTCGTAGTGGAGGTAGAAGTGCTTCTATATGAAGTAGAGGGATGGGTATGGACGATAGACAACCTGTGATTACTCTACAGGAAAATCTATGCATCCTCTCCATGGAGGTGATGTGAGTAGGAGATGAGAAGGGAGATCAGCCTGGGGAAGCATAGGTGAGGAGGGGGCGAATGAAGGCTTTGTATAGGGTACATAAGGATTCTTTTGATGGACCCCAGGAGGCAGAGGCGATGGAGCGGAAAGCACGGAATCGGCTGTGAAACTTTTTCCGTAAGGATAGGACATGATGTTTGAAAGAAAGAGTGCGGTCGAAGGTTACACCGAGAAAGGTTGGATGAGGGTTGAATTTGAGAGGGGTGTTAAGAATGTGCAGAGAGGGTTGTATACGTGATTGGTAGGGGTCTAAGCTGAAGAAGGATGTTTCACATTTGAGGGGGTTGAGAGGAAGGTGCCATTTTGAGGACCATTCCACCAGTCTGTTGAGGGCAGCTTGTACTACGGAAGTTGCACACTCAACACTCGGAGAGGAGGCCCAAATGGCTAGGTCATCTGCATAGAGAGAGGTCTTAACAGATGTAGGAAGAAAAGTGGGAAGGTCATTGATGTATAAAGAGTTGGTCTCTGGGCTACCAGTTATAGTGCCGAAACCTTCGCTATCCTACATGCTCTTGAGTGGTGTATCTCTCACTCCAAGACATGTAATTTTAAATCTATCACCTTTTTTCCAATTCTTTATCTGTCCTATCAACTCTCTCTGCCCCCCTACCATATTTAACCCCCAAATCCCTACCAATACACAATCCCTTCTCGATTCTCTATCCCAATCCAAGGTAATTCATCTACAATGGATACCTGGTCACTCTTTCCTCCCAGGTAACGACTTAGCTGACTCTCTAGCTAATGCCGGTGCCTCTCTTAATCCTTCCAGCATATCAGTGTCCCTCGCACCCCTTATTTCCTCCCAACGACTATCCCTCTACACCAGTTGGAGACGCAGTGTCCAATCTGGTTTCTTTCAACACCAAATCCCTCCAGTATCTCCCGAGGAGCTTACTCTCCCTCGCTCCGCTCGCTGTGCTCTCTCCCGTTTACGCTGCAACGGGCACAGCACTCTCCTCAACTCTTATCTCCACAGGGTTGGTCGAGCGGAGACTCCTTCATGCAGCAACTGTGGTTCTGAATCACAGGATCTCTCACATCTCGTGCTTGACTGCCCTGTACTAGACCCTCTGCGTCGGGCAATATTCGGCCATTCCCTCTCACTTCTGGACCTCTGGTCCCGTCCGTGGGGAGTCGTCGGATTATTGGGACTCCGCGGAGTTGATCCGCGCCCCCATCCCCAGGAATGGGTCGGGTAAATCCACCACCACCACCACCACCACTTCATTGCGACAGATGATGTTCAAAAACCACAGTGTATCTTTTGCTCCAAAGTGCTTGGTAATGGTTCTATGAAGCCGTCAATTTTAAAAATTCATTTTACTTCATGCCATTCCAATCATGTACATCAGGGGTTCTCAAACTTTTATTGTTATGGAGCTCATGAAGAGGTTGACCATTATCTACGGAGCCCCACAATAAATTTATGAAAATAAATACAAAAAAAAAACACATTATTACTTACCATAGCCGTACCAGCCCAAAAAAATTTGGGGGGGCAATGAAGTTTTGCCCAAATTTTGTGACGTTTGCCCAAATCATGATTTTATAGTACATTTCGGATATGACAAAAAAATTGTCTGAGATTCTCAGACAAAAAACCAATGTTGTCCTAAAATCATGGTGATCTCTAAAAAAAAGGTCTTCACTTATCAGATTATCAGTATTTGCTGCTTTGTATTCAAAAAATATTCAAATTTCGGATTAATTGAAGTTACTTGTAGGTTGTTATTGCTTCTTTGGACAGTTTCAAAATTAGCCGAGTCAGTAGTTTAATAAGTAAACCAATAGCTCGCGGAGCCCTTAGGTTTCTCTCGCGGAGCCCTGGGGCTCCGTACGGAGCACTTTGAGAACCAATGATGTACATGACGACCATAAGTCTTTTTTATTTTTTATTTTTATTTTTTTATTTTAATCTCTATATTTATCCTCCTGACTCGCAAGAAAGCGACGGAGGCTTTGCTGGCCAAACGTGCTCGATTTCGTGCTGCAGGAACACTACCAAAATTTGGATTCTGTTCCGAAGACAAAGCAGGATTGGAAGCATCATATCGTGTTGCTTACAGAATAGCAAAGGAAAAGAAGCCACATACAATTGGTGAACGACTTATCAAACCGTGCGCTATGGACATGGTTGAACTTGTTTGTGGAGTAGAACAAAAAAGAAAACATGTTGAAAATTGCTTTGTCAAACGATACAGTACGCTGTCGTATAAGTGTCATGTCACAGGATATTTTAAATCAGGTAGCAGACGAAATTCTAGCTAGTAAGGCAAAAATTAGTATTCAGCTAGATGAGTGGACTGATGTGTCGAACTGTGCATATTTGTTGGTGTACTGTCGATATGTGCATGCTGGCGAGTTGAAAGAGGAGTTCTTGATGTGCAAAAGTTTAGAGACAACTACCAAAGCGGTTAATGTCCTGGAAAAAATGGATTATTTCTTTCAACAAAATAATATATCCTGGAATCATGTGGGTTCAATTTGCATAGACGGTGCCCTTCTATGCTCGGTGCTAAGTCGGGCTTTACAACTTTGGTGAAAAAACGCGCACCGCACATCACATCTATTCATTGTGCTCTTTATCGACATGCACTGGCAAGTAAAACCCTTCCAGAATACTTGAAAGCTGTATTGAAGCATGGGATTGAATGTGTGAATTTTATCAGGGCTCGTGCTCTTAATCATCGACTTTTCAAAGTGCTTTGTGATCAGATGGGTTCAGAACACACTGTTCTCCTTTATCACACCGACGTTCGGTGGCTCTCTAGGGGTCTTGTTTTGTCTCGAGTTTTCGAACTATGTGGTGAAATCGAGACTTTTCTTCGAGAACGCAAATCCCCGTTGAGTAAGCACTTTGACGACAACAAATTTATTGGAGCATTGGCGTACTTGACAGACATTTTTTCAAGTTTGAACCAGCTCAATATGCAGATGCAAGGAAAAAGTATTACCATTGTAGATGCACGTGATAAAATTTAAGGCTTTCAGAAAAAATTAGATCTGTGGAGTAGAAGAGTTCAAAAAGGAATTTACGCGAATTTTCCAACATTTGATGATTGGAAAGTCAATAGAAATCGCAACGAGATTTCTGACCTCGAAGTCGAGATATGCCAGCACCTCGCCGCCTAAAAAAACAACTTTGACGGTTACTTTGAAGGTGCAATTTCTAACGGTACTGCTCTTTGGATAACTCATTTTTTTGAAGCGAAGTTAGAAAGTATTGCTGACGATGATCCTTGTAAAGACGAGCTGATTGATCTTCAATGTTCGACGACGCTTCACTCCAAATTTATTTCGTGCAATGGTGACTTTTCCAAGTTTTGGTGCGGATTAGTCAAAGAGTTTCCTATGCTGACTAAGCATGCGTTGGAAGTTGTTGTACCTTTTATAACTACTTATCTGTGAAGCAGGGTTCTCTTCACTGTTCACTATTAAAACAAAACATCGATCTCGCTTAACTCCCAAAGACGACATGCGAGTGGCTCTTTTAACGACTGCTCCAAGAATCTCAGAAATTGTTCGTGGAAAACAAGCACAAAAGTCTCACTGATTGACTGTTGAAATTGTGTGTCAGTTAGTATTAAAAAAAAATTCTTACATTCTTGTGTGCTTTATCATAGTATACATATCCGGGACATTCGAGTAGACATTATTTTTCACAGGACCCCGTCAAAAACGATTGTGTCTTCCACAACTAAAAAAACTTTTTTGATATGTGCTCTGGTAAACAAAACAAAAAAGGATGTTTTACTTTTCTTCACAAGATACCTCCAAGAAGATGGGGGTAAATTATACTTTTTTCATTCGGCAAGGGGTAAACGAGACAAAAAAGGTTAAGAACCCCTGGTTTAGCCTATGTCACTTTTACATGGGGTTGTAAGGTGTGTCAAAGAGTCAAAATTGGAGTAATTTTTTTAGGGTTTTTGGGTCGAAGTCGTAAATAATTTCTCCAACTACTAACTCTAATTGAAATAAACCCTTCCGGCCTCTCTTTCGACTAAATTTGGAGCTGCTTGCCAAGACACCCAGCAAAAAAAGTGACCTCAAGTACACAACAGAATGACGCGAGTTAGTTTCAAACCAAGATCATCTCGACTGTGTGAACCATCAGTGCAGCAATCTGCCATACTGCCAACAATTTTCTGAACAACTTGTTTTGTAAAGCACTTGGTAGGAAACAAAAAAGCAAGAAATGTAAAGAAAAAATATCAAATAGAACTTGTCTAGTGGTTCCCAACTTGTGTTTACTCACGACGCACTAATCAAACAAAAAAAAATCAAACAACGCACAGCATAACAAAAATTCACGAATTGTTATTTTATGCAATAGATTAGCAGTCTTGTTTTTACATAGTTCATCAAATTTATTTATTTATTTATTTTATCTCTATATTTATCCTCTTGACTCGTAGGAAAGCGACGGAGGCGCTAATACATAGGGTAGGCAATTACCCCGACCTGCTTCCGGAGATGCCAAGATATTGCTGTCCGCTTGTAATTTAATAGAGATATTATGTAATTTAGAACTGCCTGCCAGGACCACCAAGCAGGGGAATGTGCCGTAAAGTGTCTTTCCCAAGGACACAACAGAATGGCGCGAGTGGGTTTTTGAACCGAGACCGTGTTGGTCACGAGCCCGGCGCTTTAACCACTCGATCACGCTGCCGACAAATTATCGGAGTAATGTTTAATACAGCTACGCACATTTTTCTTTCGAAGTCTATTTTTGAGAAGTAGGTGTTTTACAACGCCAGCTTTACACTTGTAAGAAGTAGCAAAAGAAATCAAAAAAGAACTTGTTTTGATATAAAAGGGTAGGCTGTGAAGGCTTCAATCCAAAAACATGTCGAAAATTTCATTTATCAATTTCTGAGTATTCTTATTCATAGGTCAATAAATTCTTCTTTTTGTGATCCGCAAAACATTGACGAAATACTTCTAACCCAGGCGTACGACGTACTAGTAAAATTTTTTTCATTTATTTTTATTTTTACTTACAATCACGAATTTACGAATTTACTCATAATGCAAAGAGAAATAAAGATTGTGAATAAAGAAGCACCGAGTAAACGAAATACGTTATTACATGTCCTTTGAATTTGAACAAAGCAGTGTGGTGTTGATAAGAGATAAGAAATTTGTAATACTTCTTGGAATGCCTCTCAAAGTGTACTCAAATGATAAAAAGCTGTTTTTACGACGACTGATGGAAGTTAATGGTAAGATCAGCTTGCATGTCCAGAGCTGTCAAAACGACACCAAGAAATTTTTCTCATAAAACCTTTTATTTTATCAAACAATTCTAAAATATTCACATTTTTTTCTTTTATATTGACATTTAACTTGTTCAGTTTTTCAAATATGTCACAAAGATAACTAAAGTTTAATAAAAACCCTTTCTGTTGAAGTCATTTAGCAACTTGGGTGTTTTTCTATTTGCAAACTTGCTTCTATATTATACAACAAGTCACACCTTTCATCGCTAATTAGCAAGTCACAACGTCAACTTGTTTTGTTGCTTCTTCCTTTTTCTAACCCCGTCTTTAATAACACACAAGCTTCTCAACATTTTGTTATTTTGTTCATGTGGCGGAGCAGAAATAAAAGAAAACTGAACTGAAACTGAATTGAACTGAAAAAGGTAAGAAGCTCTTGACTCAATTCAAAAACTCTAGCAAGAGCATTTTCCAACAACACCCATCGAGTTGTAGCATGGAAAAGCAGATTTTTGTGTGTGTCTTTAAATTGTCAAACAGTTTGCTGAAAATACGACTCTTGACAGCGCATGTTTTTTAGTTGATCACCTTCACAATTTCTTCAACAACCTGATTTTGATCAACACTAAAACAATGGGATGCTAATGCTTCTTGATGAAGCATATATTGGGTCTATTTAGGTAGAGGTGCGCCATGAAGAACTAACTTTACAGACCGTTGTATTTGCCTGACATAGACCTTACTCCATCTGTGCAAGTTCCAATGATATTTTGTTATTGTAAAACCTTTTCGTCGAAATATTGTGATATTTGATAAAAGAACATCTTTTAGTTTTTTTGGCTGCATTGTTTTCAATCATAGTACGTACTTAGTCAATAGCAGCAGAAAGAATTAATTTTTCCGCAATAGTTTTGGCTTTTTGCAAAAAGCCGCACGGTATGCAACTTTATAAGAAGCCATTAGAATTTTTGTTCCAGTACGGAAAAAAATTATTAATGGCAGCGTTTTGATTGGTTGAATTTTTTAATTTACGTATAAAAGACTCTTTCGCCAATTTTTATTAGTCTTTTTCAGATATTGATAGGCCTATCTCTTTCCTGGCATTGTCAGTTCTTAGCAGTTTTTGTGTCTAGTGCCTGATTAACAATTGCTATGTCACCGGTAGTCTGCTGCTTTTGACATAAAACAATAGAGCATTGCTTAAATATTGAGGAGAATCAATAATTCAACCTTTATATCTGTAGTTTGTCTTTGCTGTTGGCCGCAGTATCTTCAGTAAAGTATTGGCTGATTAAACTAGCTTTGTCAAAATAATATTTTTTTTGTTTGTATCTAGTAGATCATGGGTTGTTCACAAACAGAAGCAAGAACTCCAGCTAGAAAATATAATGCAATGCAGTTTGGGACGCCAAGTAGCTACAAAAGTCAACAAATGGCAATGAACGGTTGGTGCAAATTGTGCATAAAGTTTCTTCAACCCAAATTTAGTACTTTTGCCAATCATAAAAGTCTGCTCAACACAGAGAACAAGCCGCTGCAATCAACCAAGTTCAACCAATAGGGCAATTTTTCAAGAGCGCTTGCATTGACAGCAGCGTAAATGAGGTTGAATTGCAGCTTGCTGCCTATATGACTTGTCGTTGTGCCGCCAGCGCAATTGACCATACCTCTACCGTCATTTCCGCACACGGCAAAGGATCGCTTTCATCAGACCTTCAGCTTCATCTTACCAATTATTCAGCTCTTATCACCAAAGTCATAGTACCTGCAATGAAGGAAAAGTAATTGCGATCATTGCCATCCTGAAAATTATAGCCTACAAACTCTTGCACCAGCGGTACCAGAGCTTCTGTCCCCGAGTTTACGATAGAAGCAGAAATCTCCTACGGAGGTATCAGATAGCTTATGGTAAAATCTTCATTTCAGAATCGAACGTGTCTTCATTTCATTTCAGAATCGAACGTACTCTTCATTTCATTTCAGAATCGAACGTGCTCTTAGAGAAGTTCAAAAAGGCTAGAATTAAGTTTTTTTAGTGATCAGATCGGCAATGTGAATGTCAAATGTCGCGATTTTTTGCTTAAACTTTAAATGAGTCGGAAAAGAGTATTATCAGTCCCAAAATTAAAAAAAAATTTTTATTATCTTTCTCCGGAAAGAGTCTTTCTCAGATTAATCAAGCCCGTTTTGAAGATTTGCGTTTTTCGCACATGCAAAGTGAACAAGACGCCATTCACACTATTTAAAGATTTCATTTATTGACTGATGGTAAAAAGTTCAATAAAAATTATAAATTAAATTTTTTGTTGAGCAGAGTGAATTTAATTTTTGATTAGTTATTAAGTTGTCTAAAGCGAAGCTGGCTCTCCCAAAAATTTAAACGAATCCAAGTGCTTTCTATATCCTCGTAGTGCTGAATTTTTTGGATAAGGTCAGCAAATTCCCCCAAATCTAACAACTACCCTTATATTTAAATGTGCGTATCTGACGCCAAGCAAGAAAAACTATAGCTGTAGACTAAAATGGAGAATAAATTTATTTTTTATCTGCGGTTAAATTGGAGCGCAGCCACTCAGCAGAACACAGCAAACTTATTCAGCAAACATTACAATCAGTTCATTCATCGAATTTATCGACACTGACTGCAACGGAACCGACGCCTCCCTTTATAACAAGCTTGAATGGCCCCAGGTGGTTGCCCAACAAACTTTCATAGGGAATTAATTTCAAGCATTAGGCGTGAATCACCGACAAAAGAAAATTGCAGCGTCATTTTCACAGTTAAAAAAAAATGCACCCACAATGAATTCACAATTGGATATACGTTAGTACAGCCGGACTAAACAAGTAAACAAGTGGATCAATCATTTGAAACATCAAAAACATCAATTTTCAAAAGGCCCTCCTTATTATTCAACATGGTTAGCACTCGCAAAAATTTTAAACTTGCCATGAAGCCATCTCGCAAAGCTGCTGCACAACAAAAAGCGGACAATCTAGCTCTTTCACTGCATAATGATACTTCACAACAAAAATTTTGGCAAAAAATCAGATCACATAAAGCCAAAAACTTGCTTCCTTTACATATAGATGGTACCAGTAGTGCACCTAAAATAGCTGAAATGTGGAGAAATTACTACAACGATATATTAAATTCCAACTCTTCGTATATTTCTTCAAATAAAAATATCAGATTTGAAAAAATAATTGACTTGTCCTATATGTCTGAATTCATGTCAATACCATGCAACGTACAGTCTTTATTGTGGAAACTTTCTCTAAACCGTGCTGCTGGTTTTGATGAAATATCAGAAGAACACCTAATATATGCAGACCCTCAAGTCTGCACCCTACTAAGTAAATTGATTAATACGTGTATTTCTCACGGTGTTATACCTCAAGCTTGTATTGAAACCATATTTGTTCCTATCTGTATCCTAATAAACTGAACTGAACTGAACTGAACTGAACTATCTATAAAAATAAGAAATCAAATATACACGACAAAAATAATTATAGACCTATAGCCCTTGCAACTGTTATTTCAAAATTGTTTGAACATTTTATTTTACAACAAATCTCGCCGTTCTTAACGACTAGCAATAATCAATATGGATTTAAACGCAAACATAGTACAGACCAATGTGTTTTCTTGTATAAACAGGCTGTTTCTTACTATGTTAACCAAAACAACCCCGTATTCAGTACACTTTTAGATGCTTCCAAAGCATTTGACAGAGTAAACCATAAATTATTATTTAAAAAATTATCTAATCGCAATGTTCCTGCATGCTTTGTACGATTACTTGCCTATTGGTACTCCACACAGTGTATGAAAGTTCGGTGGGGAAATGTATCCTCCAGTTCATTTACTGTTAATAATGGTGTACGACAAGGGGGCGTATTAAGTCCCTATTTATTTTCTTTATATATGGATGACTTATCTAGAAAATTAAATTCCGTTCAAAGTGGATGTTTTGTTGGTTCGTCTTTACTGAATCATTTAATGTTTGTTGACGATTTATGTGTATTTAGCACCAGCGTCAAAGTACTACAAAAACTAGTAAATGAGTGCAAAGAATATGCAGTTAACAATTGTATTATTTTTAATAATGATAAAACTGTTGGCATGATTTATCAAAATAAAAAATTCAAAGTAAACGTTGAACCAAACATTATATTAGATGGCAGATGTATCAAATTTGTAAATTCAGAAAATATCTTGGTGTATTAATTACTAATGACTTGTATGATGACCTTGATATAAACAGACACCTTCGTTATTTATACTGTGTTGATAATACTTTACATTTAAAATTTCATAATTGTTCAAGCCAAGTTAAAAATGTTCTTTTTCGTTCTTACTGCATGTTTATATATTCTGTTCATTTATGGTGTAAATTCAAAATCAGCAGTTTAAATCGTGTTGGTATTGCGTACAAAAACTCGTTCAGAATTTTATACAACATACCTAGACAGGAATCTGCTAGAACTCGACAAATTCAATCTAATCTTGAGACCTTTGATGCCGTAATTAGAAATTACTTATATTCGTTCTTAAAAAGATGCAACAATTCATCCAATGTATACATTTCTTGCTTAATGTCTTCTGATTCTAAATTCTTAATGTCTCACAGGGAAAATGTTAGTCACACGGCATGTATATGTCGGCAGCGTGGTCGAGTGGTTAAAGCACCGGACTGACGATCAACATGGTCTCGGTTCAAAACCCACTTGCGCTATTCTGTTGTGTCCTTGGGAAAGACACTTTACGGCACTTTCCCCTGCTTGGTGGTCTTGACAAGCAGTTTTAAATTACAGTCATATCTCTATTAAATCACTAGCGGACAGCAATATCTTGGCATCTCCGGAAGCAGGTCGGGTTAATTGCTTACCCTATGTATAGCGCCTCCGTCGCTTTCCTGCGAGTCAGGAGGATAAATATAGAGATAAAATAAAAAAATAAAAATAAAACACGATGTCAGAACACAACTTAATTACTATAAAACATATGTACAAAGCGGAAATTGGTACTCTTATGTTCAAATATCACAAAAACCTACTGCCTCGATCTTTCGACAAAATATTTATCCAAAAATCGTTTCATATGAAAACCAGAAGCAGCAGTAAGTTGTTACCAGCTTTTGCAGATCTACTGTTATTCAACAATCATTAAAATTTAATGGACCAAAAGTTTGGAATAATATTCCTCTTATAATTAGAGACTCTAAAACAAACAATGTTTTTAAACAAACATTAAACCAATTCCTCTTAAATTCTTAACATTTTAGATCAATTTTCTTATATTTTATAAACTTAAAAATTCTCGCTTCCTGGTGCTTGCTTTTGTTGCTTTTTTTTCAGAAAATTCGTACCCACTAAGATGACGCACCCACTTCTACTTTCCTTACATTACGATGAATAGAAGACATTATCACAAAGCAGATTCAAATATCGCTTTTATTCTATTATAAACTTTGTATTATTTCTAAAATATTTGCGCATTGTATCTTGTGTTTTCCGTTTATTTATTTGTATTTTTTTTTTATGTGTGTGTGTGTGTGTGTGTGTGTGTGTGTGTGTCTGTAATTCTTAATCTTAAACTTTTTTCTTTTTTTTTCTTTCTTTGTCATATGAGTGAAATGGTCCTTTTGACCCGCGACAGGATTTCTTTGGGTGGGTTTCTTTGCCTGTCAGGCCTTTTTTGCCAGCGACCTGTTGTGTATCCCACCACATTTTCCGCCGACACAACAGCGTCTACATATGACTCGGATGATGCTTTTTTCTTTTTATTTCATTTTCTTTTTTCTTTCATTTCATTTCTTTTTTCTTTATTTTTTGGTTTCTCTTAAAAGGTGCTGCAACCATGCACACTTGTTTTAAAAAATCTCTTCTTATCTTGACTGCATGCCATAACGTTCATCGTTTTGTTGCCTCTTCCTTTTTCTGTTCTGCTTTCTACTACTTACAAATTTCCAACTTCACTATGTTTTTTATGGCGGAACTGAAATAAAAGATACTGATACTGATACTGATACTGATGCTCTATATAAATCTATTTTCTGGATCAATTATAACAATAAACTTTATTAAAATTAGATAAATTATCATTCTATCATAAGTGTTTTTTTTCTTTTTTTTTTTCTTTTGATTGGTTAATTTTTTTCTTTTCTCGTGGTGTTCTGCTTTTGTGTCTTGTGTTGTTATGCCTTGTCATTACCTGTCTATGGACCTTGGTGTCTGATACAAACAATTAAATAAATAAAAATAAAAAAATAAAAAATTATTCAATTTTACAATTTTTCCATGAGGGTAAATGCTTTTTAATAAATGTAAACTGTTGATAATCTTTGCAGAAAAGGTGATTTGTGTTATGAAACAACTGGAAAAACCAAAGTGGATTCGATGGCGAAATTTCCTATGACATAATCAGTGATGAGATTTAGGAGTTCGCACGGATTTTCGCGAACCGGTTCCTGGAATTTCAGCACGTTCAGCAAACCCGCTTTTAATTTAACGTAATCTATGCACCTCTATATCTCTGTATTATGAGGAAACCTGTTGTTAGTAAGTTATGCAAAAGAAAACCTATTCTTAAAATTTTGAATTCCAACACTGGATATAGCACAGTATTGGCTCAGAGTTTATGCGTTGGCCTGCCTGTCCGTCCCTTTATCTAATGCAACTGTCCAAAAACTTTTTCCCATGGTGTCATTTACAAAAACAAAAACCAGCACCAAATGAAACCTGTCTTGCTGGGGTTTATAGCCATAGAAGCGAACATCAATTTGCTTAATATGGGTTTATCTTATTTGTTTTTCCTGTTTTATCTAATTGATACTGTATATGGAAGATTGTTCTCTGCTAAAAATAATTTTTGTGACAACGTGTAAATTGCACCCTGCTGAATGAATTTGTAAATTGCATCGTAAATAAACCCAATTTTTAAATTTGTTGTAAAATGTCGGAATAATTCAGAGTAATACTGTTCAAAATTTTTCCGTAGTATCTGGCAACTCTGTTTATTACCACTTAGTGAATTTTACATAAACTAATAACTGCTTTTGCAAACAAACAGAAAAACAGCACTCAAATTTGAAATGGCCACTGCCAGTCGAAACAGCTGTTTTGTTGACACTCAGCCATGGCCTCCTTCTATGAATGGATATAAGTTTGCGATGCCCTTGTAATTTCAAAACGACGAAAAAGGCCGTCGCGACGCACCAGTTGGAAACTTCGTCATAATCTAATAGCCTGCTCTTGAAATGAATTCGTAAATTTAACATTGCAAAATAAGCGGTTTTATCGCTAATTCAAAGCGTATTAGATAGGTTACACTATATGTGAAATTGTTGCCATCAATTGCATTAGCATTTCGACCATCTCGTCTTGCCCAAAGTTACTTATTTCGTTTAATTTGTTGTACATTAACTGCTTATATTTTTCAATTAATCAATGAATCAATCAACAGTTTTATTTATTGCCTGCAGACCTGAAAAACAGATATATACAAAAGCTCATTATGAAAAAGAAATCAGCAACAAAACAATAATGAAGGTAGAAAAGCTAATAACAAATAACTAGGTTTAGGCCAAGGGTCTCAAACTCAAATTGCTCTGAGGGCCAAATAAGGACGTGTAAAATATCCGAGGGCCGCAATTCACAATGAAAAGTCAAGCAACAAGAAAACATAATAAGAGCTCAATAAAAGATAAACACAAGTAGGCTAATGATTTAGACTACAGTCATATTTTGTTCTGGCTACTTAGCTGGCAGCGTTTTTCATCGACAAGGACCTCGATATTGGGCTTCAACTTGTCAGCAGAAACCAATCAGAGTTGCTTGCAAATGTTCATCCGTGAGACGTGACCTTAACACAGTCTTGTTAACCTTCATGGATGAAAAAAATTGCTCACATACATACGTGCTTCCGAACATTGCAATAATTCTTGCAGCGGCAGAGAGTAGCTTCGGAAATCTTTCTCGTGAAAGAAATGTGTAGAATTCTGGAATCTCTACCTCTGCATACTTTTGCTTCAGGACAGTATCACACTGAAGTTCCACTAACTCCATCTGCAATTCCTCAGCTACAGTGTCAATTTTTACAGCAAATGGCATTGAAAAAAGTCGAAATTGCGGCTCTAGTACTTCGAAGTCTGCAAAGCGCACATCAAACTGCTGAAGTAAATTGGACAACAAATTTGTATATTCTTTCAAGCATTCGGCTTCAACTTTTCTTAAAGATTTCAGAGTTGAGAAATGAGCCAAATTCCCCTTACCCAACTGCTTTATCCATAAACGTAGTTTGACTTTAAATAATTTCACATGGTCATACATCTGTGTGATAATTTGTTTTTTACCTTGAAGCTTCAAGTTCAATTTATTCAAATGATGTGTAATATCTGACAGGAAAGCAAGATTGCATTGGAAAGTAGCATCAGCCAGCAAAGGAACTGCCATGTTTTTCATTTTCATGAATGAAGCGATTTCATTTCTAAGTGCAAAGAAACGCTTCAAAACATTTCCACGACTCAGCCATCTTACTTCAGTATGATAAAGTGGTTCACCGTACTCAGAGTCCATATCTGCAAGAAATGATTTAAACTGCTTGTGGTTCAACCCTCGGGATCGTATAAAGTTGACTGTTTTAACTATTACATCCATCACTTCCTTCATTCGTAGACTTTTACTTCAAAGGGCTTCTTGGTGTAAAATGCAGTGTACACTAACAAAGTTGACTTTTTCTGTTCTAAGACTGTTTAGTTTGTTTTCTACAAATCCAACTACACCTACACTGCTAGAACGCTGGTGCATCGTCTGTGGCCAAACATACAAGCCTATCCCATGGCAAGCCATGTTTCTCGATGCATTTTTCCAAGGCTTGAAATATATCACGTCCAGTTCTAGTACCTTTCAATGGTATGAATTCCAAAAACTCTTCCGTCATGTTTAGACTGCAATCTACACCCCTGATAAACACAGCACATTGTGCGGTGTCTGACACATCAGTGCTCTCATCAAGGGCAATCGAAAATGATTCGAAGTCCTTTGCGGTCGCAACTAATTGTTTTTCCACATTTGCAGCTAAATCCGTGACCCTACTTGCAACTGTATTTGGGGATAAGCTTATGCCTTCAAACAGTTTTTTCTTACCAGGACATAAAATGTCACTTGCTTTTACAAGGCATTCTTTTATGAACAAACCCTCGGTAAAGGGCCGTGATGACTTTGCTATCATTTCACTTATAACAAAACTGTTTCTTACGGAATCTTTGTTTGACTGATTAATATTGGCAAAGAAACTTCTTTGTTTGCAAAATGCTGCTTGCAATTGTTTCACTTTTTCTTCCCTTACTTTGCCCTTGTAAGCATTATATTTATCGCGGAGCATTGTTTCGTAGTGCCGATGCATGTTATATTCCTTCATAACAGCTATTTTTTGCTGACAAATAAGGCATGGAGTAGTATCTCTGACAGCAGTGACAAAATATAACTCTTCCCACTTTTCCTGAAAAACTCTCGTTTCATCTGCGATTTTTCGTTTTTTCGAAGCAGAAGACATTTCGGGTATATGTTTAATTTGACTTTTTAATATATAGCAATTTATTCAACTGTAGGCTAGCCTACACCTCGACAATCCATTTACTTGGCTGACGCAATTTTCAAGATTACTGTTGTAATAACAGCACACAAGTGAATAGGCATTGTGACGTAACTGTAGATTTTCCACCGCATAAATGGTAGCGCTGAAAGTAATAAAAAGTTTGATGAGTAATTTCAGGTTTTAGGAGCAATTTTAGAGTGAATTTTACTTTTTCAAATCTGAAAAAAGTTATGTGACACTTAAATTGTCAATTACTTTAAAATCCTAAAATTCGTCGCGGGCCGCACAAAATGTTCTCGCGGGCCGCGTGTTTGAGATTCTTGGTTTAGGCAGTGGTGAAAGTAAGCCGGAACGGTCCGAAACGCCGTCCCCGTAAAAGATTTGCTGCCGGAACGGCGTAGCTACCGGTAAAAGATTTGCTGGGGAAATAATCTTGATGCCAAGTGTCGCAATGCTTTGTAATTTATTGCTCTATTGCTGCTGTGGTAGAGCTTGGCCGATGAGAAAATTGCTAACTTGACATTAACTTTTTGGGCCACGGACCCCTATTTACAAATCTTTTTTTTCACGGCTCCCAATCCTATGTCACATCAATTTTCTGCCCAACCAACGAGGAAAGATAATGGCCTACAAACAGGGTTACCATATTTTTGAAGGGGCAAACCAGGACGCTCGTCAACAGAAGAAAATTCGTTCTCAAAACGTAATGGTCCCTAAAGAAAAGGTTATTATTTCGAATCAGTCTCCGATTTCATGATTTTCGTCTCCAAAATAAGGTGTATGTAGAGGTAAAATAAAAATAAATTTTTTATATTTTTCCTTTATTTATCTCTATATTTATCCTCCTGATTCGCAGGAAGCGACGGAGGCTAATACGTTAGGTAAGCAATTCCTCCAACCTGCTTCCGAAAATTCCAAGATATTGCTGTCATCTTATAATTTAATAGAGATTTGATTGAAATTTAGAACTGCTTGCCAAGACCACCAAGCAGGGGAAAGTACCGTTAAGTGTCTTTTTCAAGGACACAACTGAAAGGCACGAATGGGGTTTGAACCGAGACCATATTGATCATAAGCACGGCGCTTTAACCACTCGACCATGCTGCCGATTTATTAGCGCCTCCGTCGCTTTCCTATGAGTCAGGAGGATAAATACGGAGATAAAATAAAAATAAATAAAAAAAGGATGAAACGAGACAAAGTAGCCTACAGGGTGCGGCATAAGTAGTAAGAAATTTTAACACAACTATAATTTTACAAAAAGGGCTTATTTTTATTCATTAACTATTCATTTTAAAGCTTATTAAACAGTCTTTTATAAATTTAAATTAAATTTTAAATTTACTGAAGTGGAACAGCAAAAAGCTATAATTAATTTAAATTTAGGAAAGTTCTCTGGTACAGAGATTGCAAAACTTGCATCTGTGATGGTCTGGGCAGAAATTTCAAAAACTTGGAAGGCCCCATTGATTTTTGTCAAGAAAGGTTTCAAAATTAATGCTGATTGTTATGTCTCCCACATCTTAAAAAGCTGGTTTTTGGGGAAAAAACATTTTGGGTAAAAAAATGGACTTTATCCAGCAAGATGGCGCGAGGTCACATACGGTTAACAAATCACAAAAGTTTTGTGAGGAAAATATGCGCCGCTTTGGAAACAAAACAATGTGCCAGCCTCGCTCTCTTGACTTAATCCAATGAACTTTTGCGTCTGGAGTTGGCTTGAAAAAGAAGTTAAAAAAAAAGGAAACAAAGTCCATTGAGATTTTAAAAAAATTTGGTCAAACATGGAAAAATTACCTCAAAAAATTTTGCGTGATTCTGAGTCAGAGACATCAGTTAGATTTTAAAGACTGTAGTTGAACAAAATGAAAGTCATATTGAAAAATAATTTAAAATTGATTAATTGTCCATTGAAAGAACATTTTTTGAATATTTTTTTAGTCTTTATCGACTCTAGCTACAACAACTACAATATATTAAAAATTCTCATTACTTATACCTCACCTTGTATAGAAAAGACCACATTTCAAAAATTATTATCTAAATTATGTTTTGTTAAAAATTTAGCGCTAATGGCGGATGTCGCGAATGAATTTAAAAAATTATCATAAACACTGCAAAACCGAAATGCCACGCTACCAAAACCTCATACTTCACTCATTACGTGTACAAAACAAATAGAAAGCTTTATTGCTTCCTCGGGGGGCATCCATTTTAGCCTAACGAGCAGAAAAAGCAATGTCGTTCTAGGAAGTAGAGTTGAGAGAAGGAAAAAGTCTAGTAATCAATCGGCCTGTAGCTGACAACATGAAAGCTCTTCACTACGACATCAAACAGAGCACAGCATACCGTACATGCAACTCGAAAAGAGAACTACAAAAGCCTTGTTAGTCAAATGGATGTGTTAGATCTAGAAAATATTAAACATGAAAATACTCGTTTGGAAAAGATGAGGTGAAATTTGTGATGCCCAATTCGTCTTAAGACCAAGAAAATCTTGCCTATATTGAATTTAAGGCAAATGGGAAAAAAGCACTCCTGACCAACTGAATAAGTTACTAGTGGCCGTTGACATTCTCTCACCAAGTAACGTCAACTGTGAGCGAGCGTTCAGCGCCATAAACAATATTATTACTGATACCAGAAATGTGATCACTACAAGCAATGCCGAGAAGCAGCTCTTTATCAGCGCTGAGGGGCTTCCGTGCAAAGAATGGAATCCAGATTCATGTGTAAGAACTTGGCTTAGAAAAGGAAGAAGAGGAGCTCACTGAACAAGTGGCATGGCTTGCCAAAACTTGAAAAAGGATAATTATTATAAACCTTTATGGAAAGTCTTTAAATAATTTAGTGTTTGTTTTTAGTTAGGTTGTTTATATACTGGGTTGAAAATATTTTATTTATGTTTTTGGTAACAACAATGAAGCAATATAGAATTTGTGTTTTGCTGATCAAATTGTTATTCTACTTTCACCACTGGGTTCTTCTTCACCAAAATTATTCTACTTCACCCAGAACGCGAAACGTAGGGGTTTTTCGAGGCAAATTGGGATCGGGACCGCAAAACTAGGTAAAGGCAATAAAAAAGGTTTTCACCCGTTTGAAGATTATTTTCATTTTTTTTGATAAGTGTAGGCCGAAATCTTTTTTTTGTCTATATCTGGATTTCTCGCTTCGATTCTAGCTTTTGTCAAAGACCTCTCGGTTATGTTTATTTAGGCCTAGCTAAGTAAGATAAATTATAAGAAAATTTGCTTTTCCAGAAAAAATTGGGAACCCAAAAAAATTGGCGGAGGGGAATGGCAAATATTTCCTTCCTTGCCGCGGAAAATGGCCTGCATTGACCCTTAAAAAGATGTAGACAAAAGAGAAATGATGGTCAAAACGTCGGCAACGTGTCGAGTGGTTAGAGCGCTGGGATTGTCATTGACATGATCCTGGTTCAAAACCTACTCGTGCCATTCTGTTTTGTCCTTGGGAAAGACACTTAACAGCACTTTCCCCTGCTTGGTGGTCTTGGCAAGCAGTTCTAAATTAAAGTCATATCTCTATTAAATTACAAGCGACAGCAATATCTTAGCATCTTCGGAAGCAGGTTGGGGTAATTGCATACCCTATGTATTGGCGCCTCTGTCGCTTTCCTGCGAGTTAGGAGGATAAATAAAAAATAACAATAAAAAAATAAGTAAAATGAATGATTAAAAGTAAAATATCAAAGCAATGCTATATAAATATATACATAGCGCAATATGCACCCAACTTGTAGGCCTTGTTCATTTCCGACAAATTCAAGACAATTAACTTGTTTTATCTTTGTTGCCTAATTGTTAGCAACTCATTTGTAGGAAGATGAAAATCCTTGAATTTGTGATAAGCTTTCTTCATTTGTCTCTACTTATCGGAAGAAAGCTCACAACTGATGTAGTTTACCCTCGCCGTGAAACCTAAGACAGTATAATGTAGCAAAGCTTTTAATTTATTTCTGAATTAATTTTGCAAAACCTTTGTTTATTTAGAATTGAATTATTTGATTTATTCATCATCAAAATTATTCCTTAACTTTCTGATTCGTAAGATGAGGTCGGAAGCGTTGAACCTGCGGCAACAAGCAGCCACTGCCCTGTTTTCGAAAATGTCACAATATTGCTGTCCAGTTAAAAAATTTTTTATCAGCTAGGTTTTTGCTTTTTATTAGGAGTAAAGAGGATGAACATGAAGATGTAATATCATAGTGATAAAATGAAAAAAAATTTAGAGATATGACTAAAATATTTGAATAATCTTAATAAAAGAGAAGCGCTCGGTATTGATGTATGCCCCACAATGACGCTAATTTGCAACTTATTTATTTATTTATTAATTTTTATTTTTACTCACAATTAACTCAATCAATCAATCAAGTTTTTAATATTTTTGCCCAGTACACAGCAGATATTAAAACTAACACAGGTGATCGAAAAAAAAAAAAAGAAATCAGTGACAAAACAATAAGGCCGGGGCAAAACGCTCATTTGGGGTAAAACGGGCATCTGCTCTATTTCTTTCAATTTTAAAGTTTCCATTTATTTTTTTATCTTCGTTTGTTTAACCACAAATAAAAGACTCTATTGCAGTCTTTAGTTCATATATAAATCTCAACTAACTTCATACGGGAGTCGACTCCAAACCGATCGATCGTCAACTGCCGGACGCGTCCAATCTTTTATAAGCGACTTAACGAGGAAACCTCACGTGACCAGCACGAAGCCAAGTGAAACATTCCAACGGTTCGTTAGTTAAGTTCCCTGCACACTCTTTCTGCTGCAAAGTTAACACATAAAAAGCATAAAGCAAAACAGGCCACCCATATAACTGGTTCTTGGTTTCAGAAATTTATCACTGTAAGTGAAACTTTAAAAAAAATTAATATCAGTTCAGTTCAGTTCAGTCGCTTTTTATTTCCGCCATTTGTCGAACAAAATATTTACATCAACATAATTACACTACGGAAAAAGGGACTTGCCACAAAACGAAACAACGTCGAAACATGCAAAAACTCAATAAACTATACCAGCTAAGGTAACAGTTTGCATGGTTGCATCACCTAGAGAAAAAAAATATATATACGAGTATAAAAAAATAAAATAAAATAAAAATGCCAAAACAAAAAAGAAAAATTAATACAGCCTTGTTTATTTTTATAATATTATTTGATGGTATGTAACCACAGCACAGGGAGGCTTTCAGGTACTACACCTTGCCCAAGGGTGACCTGGAGGAAGTTGTAATTGGGTATCCTCATTCATCTCGACCTATCAGTTGATAAGCTTACAACTGATATAATAATATAAGCCAACGTTAAAAAACCTCAAGCAATGAATAAAGCAAATAAAAACAATGAAGCAAAGTATATCTGTTTGCTTTGCATACAACCTTATGAAGAGCCACCACCAGTGATGGCTTTAGTTGGGTGCAAACGGAGCGGCTGCACTGGGCCCCCTTAAAAAGCATCAAAAAGTGGCCCCCCTACGCAAGAATTGCTCTATTTCTTCGTAGTAGCACCAGGACGGTGTCATTCTAAAATGAATACTTTTTTTTAGAGATCACTTTATTTTGAAACACTAAATAGTGGCCCTTCCTAAAACAATGAACTTCTTCTAGAGATCGCTTTGTCGCTTTGCTTTGGAACACTAAAAAGTGGCCCCTCCGCTTTTCTTGCACCAAACCTCCCTTTTTTTAAAGCCATCACTAGCCCCCACCCTACTAAATGTTTGCAGTGGTATCACGATAGATGTTCGTAGTTTAGGCTACTGCCAAAGAATTTTTTCGTGCAAATTTATTGACAATCAGTCGTGTTTAATCTTTTTAATATTACCATGTCTGTATAAAAAATGATTCTATTTGATTTTTTTAGTAGCCACAATGCAGAAGTACTAATATTAATTGGCTACTTGAATTTTAAAATAAAGATAATAACTATTTTTAATTTTACCTGGGGCAAAACGGACGCTATGACCATTATGCCCCAAATCCCGGGCAACATGGGCATGTAAGTAAAATGTACATTTTTTTAAAAATAAAATTTTTATGCTGCTGTCACGGATTTTATTTCTATTTATTCATTTTCATTTTTACTCACAATCAACTTGAAATTACTTATAGTGCATGTAGAAATAAAGATTGTGAATAAGGAAGGAGCGAGTAAACGAAATATTTGTACTAAACGAAATAATAACGTTTAGTTATATTTAATCTACAAAATGAGGGATAGAATTTAGACTGGCTTCATGTACATTTGGTGAAATTGTCGCTTACCAGGTTATTTAAAAAAAAATGATCAAAGCATGGTGGTAACATGCTTTTTATATATTTATAGATAAAACAAGTTATTTCTAATTCGGTTATTTGATCAATCGTCATTATATTGTTGTTTCGCAAGATGTCAGTAACGTTAGCTCTGTGATGTAATTTAAATGTCAATCGTATAAATTTATTAGCGATTTGTTGAATTTTTGAAGCTGTATTTTTATTACCAATATGCCAAGTTATAATGCAATATCTTATATGACTATTTTAAATTATATTCATGAGATAGTATATTGTCAAAGCAATTATAAAATCTTTTTTCGTTTATTTAAGTTCAGCACCGGAGTCGTTACGCCAATTTAAAGTAATGACCGTTTTGCCCCGCCTTCCCTATACGTTGAAACTTGCACCCATAAAAAGGTTACAAAAATAGGCTAATTATTTAAAAATGCATGGTCACTGACTTTTAACACACACACACACACACACACACACACACACACACACACACACACACACACACACAAACACACAATATACAACCAATCAGAAGTAAACAATCATGAAAAAATATTAAAGCAATGCTAATCAAATATAGAAATGAAGCAGCATGACTTCAGTTGTATGTCGATTTTTAACAATTACATTGGGTATGAGAGTAAACTACCTCCGCTAGTGAGTTTATCTTTGATAAATTGGGATGAATGAAAAAACCCGGTCAAAACTTCTTCCAGGTCACTCTTGGACAAGGTGTAGCACCTGTGAGCCTCCCTAAACATGGGTTACTTAAAATTAATTTTTCTTATAAAGAACTTTGATTAATTAAATTTGGTAATGTCTGCTGGCTATCTAAACGGATTTAACTCTACGTAGTCCAACAGACTGTGCATGCAGTCTCTTACAAACTTGTATTCTTTTAAAATTCATCACAATTACAAAAATACACACACAGTGTTTCCAAGCATAATCTTATTTTTACAGTATGGTGATTCACAAATACTATACCCAGGAGATCAGTGACAAAAAGAAACTATAATAGGCTACTTGCAGGTCAAAACTTGTGGATTAAAAAAATAATAAAGTTACAATTCTTCTAAAAGCTGGACTAATAAGATTTAGCTTTTTATCTTTTCAGCATCTTCTAGCGCTATCGTTGAGTGATGCATTGGATCCACCTGAGGAGAATTGTTTTGGCATGCTTCTTAAAACCTATAATAAAAAAAAAACAGCAGTATCTTTGGTTTGATAACGTAAAAAGCCCTGTTAGCTGTATTAATGCAATCAGTCAAATTTAATGGGCTAAATATTTAATCAGAAATTAAAGAGTAAAACTTAACTGATAAAATCGATTTCGACCTTATTCAAATAGAATACATAAAATAACAAGCGATTTCTCTTTGAATAGACGTTTGGTGGTACAGAATTTGAAGATTGTGTGAAGTAAAAGATTTTTCTTCCCAAAGCTTTTTATCTGACACTCTTCAGGGGAAATCGTCAGAATGAAGCAGAATTGAAACCGAACTGAGTTATAAAGGGGAAAGTAGAGTTCTTGTTGGCTGAAAGAAGTTAGCCAATGAGAGAAAAGATTTTTTTGAAAGAGTAGACGAATTCTTTTTGCTTACATAGAAGGGGATTGAGAGATTTAATGAAAGTCGTTTCAAGAGTAGAAAGGTAAAAAGAAGAGCGACCTCGAGCGAGAATAGAAAATTTTTCGTTGCTGTAATGAAGAGCGCATTGGGCGTTGTCAAGAAGATGTTGACCAATGGAGGATTCGTGAAATAGTTGTGGGCGTGTGTTGGCCTTGCAAGAGCGGGAAAGACTTTGGCGGTTGGGCAAGGCGGGAAGATTGGCGATGGATCTAGGAACGTGTTGTTTAATTCGCTCTTCTAGGCGTTGAGACCTGCGACCAACGTACCGACTATCGCAGTGGCACACAAACTGGTAAATGACATTGCTGTGATGATGGGAAGGTAATACGTCTGAGCCGACAGCTCTTACCAGCGATTAAGAAAGTCGTGTTACCTTCCCATCATCACAGCAATGTCATTTACCAGTTTGTGTGCCACTGCGATAGTCGGTACGTTGGTCGCAGGTCTCAACGCCTAGAAGAGCGAATTAAACAACACGTTCCTAGATTCATCACCAATCCTCCTGCCTCGACCAACCGCCAAAGTCTTTCCCGCTCTTGCAAGGCCAACACACGCCCACAACTATTTCACGAATCCTCCATTGGTCAACATCTTCTTGACAACGCCCAATGCGCTCTTCACTACAGCAACGAAAAATTTTCTATTCTCGCTCGAGGTCGCTCTTCTTTTTACCTTTCTACTCTTGAAACGACTTTCATTAAATCTCTCAATCCCCTTCTGTGTAAGCAAAAAGAATTTGTCTACTCTTTGAAAATTTTTTAATCTTTTCTCTCATTGGCTAACTTCAACTCTGCTTTCCCCTTTATAACTCAGTTCGGTTTCAATTCTGCTTCATTCTGACGATTTCCCCTGAAGAGTGTCAGATAAAAACCTTTGGGAAGAAAAATCTTTTACTTCACGCAATTTCTCTTTCCATTAATTGATTTATCGATAAAATTTTTTTTTGCTTTCTTTCTACTTTTGACGCTATTTTTTTGTTGAATTTCAAGAATTAATCTAATAAAATTGTTCACTGTTGACTGTAACTTCTTGGAGAATTTTTGAATTTTGTAGCAAATTTTTTTAAATTTGTTAAAGTTTTTGAAATTTTGTAGAAGTTAATTCGGTAGCTCAGTACGTTATTTAATCGTCTAACCTTTCGGCGCCTGTAAGGAAGGCCTCGCCGATAACGCAATTTTGGTGTCTACTAAACGATAAAATTCTTAAATCTTTTTGCTGGATCCGACCTTCGAACCAGCGACAGCAAAAATATAGTCTAGCTAAACCACAGTTGAGACTACCACAATATCTTCTTTATTAATAAATTATGCTTCAATCGACTTAGGAGCTCAAAATAGTATAAATTCAACAGCAAATACAGGTTCAGCAGCTTAATTCTTCAGCAATCACGTAGACAACCAGAGACTTGCGACCAAAAAACTATGAATTTACACAGTTAACAATTTTCCAATTCTGATTTGCCACAACGAATCATAATCATGCTTCCGAGCGAACCTTATTTATATCACTCGGTCGTGAGTATCTCGAACGTTCTGAAATTTACTCAAATCATACAATCACTATTACGTCATAGTCAAAACGGGTCAAGCAGATAGTTCTGGAATGTACTCCACACTACGACAGTAAGCAGTGTTGCCATTTTCTTATAACTAAATGTAAAATATTTAAATTACTTATAAAACCGTTATTTCTTAGGCTATTTGAGCCGGACGAAAGCGAAATCAAAGAGATTTTTTATGAGATTGTGAATATACATAGTGTGGGCAATTTTTAGGAACGGAACACTTCTTAACTATAGTTTTATTTTTATCACACCATTTTAAGATACAATATTGAATTCTAGAGCAAAACAAGTGTTTTTTTTACATGAATAGCATTGACTCAAAATTATTTATCGTGCAAATAAAAATAAAAATGTGAATAAGAAAAATAAAAATAAAGATTGTGCATAAAAATTGTGAATACGGCAGCGACTAAAACAGGGGTTCTCAAAGGGGCCACGGGACCTTTACCGGCGGGGCAAGAGAAGAATTCTCATTTCGGACTTTTACTTAGTTTTGGGACAAAGTCGACAAAATCAGAGACGGTTTCAAAATGTTGACCTTTTTTTTCGGTCTTTACATAAATTTGGAAGAAAATTGAAGAAATCAGACACAGTTTCAAAGCCATAACCTTTTTTTGGTCTTCACTTTGGGTTTTGCTTTTGGGAAAATATCATTACCAGGGGGTCACGGATGTTTGAGGGTCTCTAAAAGGGGCCACGGACCACCAAAGTTTGAGAACCACTGGACTAAGCAAAATACGTTAATTATTACACGCACAACGTGTAAGGCAGTTGTAGAATTTAGTAAATAGTTTTTGAAATTTTGTTCCGATGTTAAAAAGTTTTTTGAAATTTTGTTACTTCCACAAATTTTAGTTTTCTAAATTTTGGAAAGTTTTTTAAATTTTTGTAGCAAATTTATTTGGTAACTTATTACGTTTTTTAATCGTCTACCTTTTTTGGCGCCTGTTAAGAAGGCCTCGCCAATAACACAATCTCGGTGTCTACTAAACGATAATTCTTAATCTTCTTGCTGGATCTGACCTTCGAACCAGCGACAGCAAAAATATAGTCTAGCTAAATCACAGCTCAGACTACCACAATATCTTCTTTATTAAGAAATATGCTCCAATCCACTTAGGAGCCCGAATAGTATAAATCAAAGCAACAGGTTAAAGCTAAATAGCTTAATTCTTCACAATCACGTAGATCACCAAAGACTTGCGACCAAAAAACTATGACTTCACACAGTTAACAATTTTCCAATTTTAAGTTACCACAACGAAACATCGAATTAATAGTAATACTGCTTTTCAGCGAATCGTATTTATACCATTGGTAAGGTTACTCAAATGTTCTGACATTCTCTAAAGCAACAACAACTATTACGTCATAATCGAGTGGTTAAAGCACCGGACTGATGATCAGCATGGTCTAGGTTCAAAACCCACTTACGCCATTCTGGTGTGTCCTTGGGAAAGACACTTTACGGCACTTTCCCCTGCTTGGTGGTCTTGACAAGCAGTACTAAATTGCAGTAATATCTCTTCTAACTTACTAGCGGACAGCAATATCTTGACATCTCCGGAAGCAGGTCGGGGTAATTGCTCACCCTATGTATAGCGCCTCCGTCGCTTTCCTGCGAGTCAGGAGGATAAATATAGAGATTAAAAAATAAAAAAAAATAAAAAAAAAAAATCAAAACAGGTCAATCGGATAGTTCTGGAAATTACTTTAAAGTTCGTGAAATTAAGCAGTGTTGCCATTTTCTTATAAATAAATGTAAAATATTTAAATTACTTATAAAACTGTTATTTCTTCGGCTATTTGAGCCGGACCAACGCGAAATCAAAGAGATTTTTTATGAGATTGTGAATCTACATAATTTGGGCGATTTTTAGGAACGGAACAGCAGTTTTAAAGTAGATCTACTGTATCTACATCAGGGTGGTCCAAACCGCGGCCCGCGGGCTATATGTGGCCCGCTAAACAATTGCACACAATTTAGGTTTTGTCGATCATGAGCAGCGGCAACCTTCTATAGCAAGGCATGGCGAGCTTACGGGACCAATAATACACTCCATGATTGGAAACTCACATCACGTGACCTGATTTTGTATCGCCCGTTGCACGCTTGAATGCACGAACCTAAATTCAGTCTGAACCAGTTTAGCCAAACAGCTTTATACATTTTTTGAATTAATAATTCAATAAATTATTGAAATAAAAAATAGAAAAATATAAAATGTGAGGAATTTATTAATAAATTAAAATATTAACAAAAAATTTAATGAAAATAAAGAGTTAATAAGCTAATTGACTATTTATTCAATCGAATTCATTTGTAATCTTTTTACATTTAAAATACGAGGGTCAGTCAATAAGTAATGAGACTTTTTTAATAACTCAAGTTTGCAATGACTGGTAATCAAAAAATGCTTTTTTATTTTTCAACATAGTCTCCCTCCTTTGCAACACACTTGTTCCATCTTGATATTAGATTGTCTATTCCTTTGGCATAGAATTCCGTGGACTGGGTCCTTAGCCAGTTGCTCACAGCAGCCTTCACTTCTTCATCAGTCTGGAAGTGAATTCCCCTCATACTCTCTTTGAGTGGGCCGAAGAGGTGAAAATCAGATGGTGCAAGGTCTGGGCTGTAGGGTGGGTGTGTTAGAAGTTTCCAGCCTAAATCTTCAATTTTGGCTAGGGTTCTTGCTGCTGTGTGGGGCCTTGCATTATCCTGAAGGAGAATCACACCTCTTGATTGAAGTCCTCTCCGTTTGTTCTTAATGTCTTTTTTCACTTGAGTTAGCAGCTCACAGTAGTTCTCTGAGTTCACAGTATTGCCCCTTTCCAAGAAACTGATAGTGATCGGCCCATTTCTGTCCCAGAACACAGTGAGCATGACTTTCCTTAAACTTTTCTGAGATTTGAATTTTTTCTTCACTGGGGAAGAAACATGCTTCCACTCCATTGATCATCGTTTCGATTCAGGTTCATAATGAAAGACCCAGGTCTCATCAGTTGTCACTATTCTCGATAGAAATACATCTCCCTCCTTTCTGTATCTGCGTAGTGATGCTCTGGAAGCCATCAGGCGCTGCATTTTGTGATCATCCGTTAACATCTTTGGAACCCAGCGACAGCTGACTTTTGAAAAACGCAGCTTCTCACGCACAATTGCGTACACTGTGCCATGGGAGATGTCCAAGTTTGTAGCAATTTCATCTAAAGTGACCCTTCTATCAGATTTGATCAGGTCTTCAACTGCCTGTACTGCTTCTGGGGTAGAGACATCCACAGGTCTTCCACTTCTCAGATCATCAGTAATGCTTTCGCGTCCATCTTTGAATGCTTGCACCCATTTGTAGAAGTTTGCTCTAGACATACAGGAAGGACCATATTGTCTTTGCATTCTAGACAGAATCTCACATGATTTTACACTCTCTGCCAACAGAAATCTGATGACTCCTCTTTGTTCCAAGCATGAGCTGTTTCCTAGCCTAGTAGTCATTTCAATTTATCGTCACACCTACAGTAATCTGAAAATAAACAAGTTTTGTTGTAAATAAGATGACAACTCCATTCATAATCATCACATAAAATTTCAGTTGCATAACTCCAAGAACACCAAAGTAATTGAGAAAGTCTCATTACTTATTGACTGACCCTCGTAATTTGATACATTTTTTAAAAATAACTTTGATAAAAACTTTAAAAATAAGTCTAAATAGCTGTTCTGCATTCTCGTTATACCAAACAAATAACTTGCTTTTTTTTTTAATTACTGTATCTCTTTTTGGTTTAATTAATTTAAAGTTTGTTAAATTTATTTATTTAAAGTTAATTGTTAAAAGTTTTTGTGTAATAATCTAAAGCAGTTTTATTTAAATTTGGTAGTGAGCCACCGACTTGTCGCCACCAAATTTTTATGGTATCGGAAGAAATATTTTCATACTTGGGAAAAAAATTATTATAATCGGTTCCAATTTGTGACACTATTTCTTCCTTGTTTTCAAACAAATTATCGAGTTCTTTCAAGTTATTCAGATTGATGCAAATAGCCCATCGATTAGATTTCATTTAGATTTATTTAAAAAATTTAAATCTCACTAATTTATTTAGCCAACGTTGCCTATGTTCAATCAACGGTTCAATCAATCAATCAAACAAGATTTTATTTTTTTCGTCTACTACACAGCAGATATTTATATTAAAACTCACTTATGTGGTTGACAGTGGCGTGCGATGACCTCTGAGACTGGTCATGCAATTGCCATGCCAAAATCTGATCAAGCAATCAGGTATTTTATGGGTAGTTAGTGAGTAAGACATGCAATATTTTACGGGTACAAAAAAATTCTGTGTGAGATTCTAATTTTTAGTCTTAAGATCGGGGGGTTGTAGACCAAGACATGCAATATTTTACGGGTAGAAAAAAATTGTTTGTGAAATTCAAATTTTTAGTCCTAATATCATGGTGTTCTAAACCGATTTTTGTCACAAAATTGTAGCGTTCCCTAAAAAAAAAAGGTCTTCACTTTCAATTACTCTCAAATTTTATACTTTTCACCCTGAAATTTTATCAGTTAGGGTAGGCTGGGGTAAAGAGCCTACCAAATACCCATAACTTTTTACACAAATACCCATAACTTTTTACATGGTTTATGTATTCCAGAACATTATGCCTCAAAATGTGTAAAAGAATCAAATCAAGGCAAAAAACAGTGTTACAGCACTAATATTTATAATACTAAGTAATTATTTCAAAAAAAATAAAAAATTAAAATTAAAATTGAGCGTTTTACCCCTTGTAATGGGCAAAAAGCCCATAGGTGGGCTTTATACCCCATGAAAACTGCAAGTAATTATGGAAATCTTTTCATTCCAAAATATTTCAAACTTAACTTAAAAATTTGTGATACAAACAAGAAATATTTTCAAGCGTGATTAGTGCATTAGCAACAGAAAAATGTGAGAAATTAACATTATGCGAAAAGTCACAAAACTGCAGACAAAGAAACAAAGTGATTGCATGCTTACCCAAAATAGCCAACCCCACCATCATTAAATTGCAGCAAAACAAAAGCCATGAATCAGCAAGCACAAAAGTTATATCATAATTTCAATCTTTTTTCCCACAAGCAGTATTTAAATCATCTTAAATGCAGTTTTGGCATGTATAAAACAGTTCTCCAGCCGTGCATTCCTCTTGGGCCTATTGCTTGCAGGAACTACACTGGACCCATTTTTCTCTTGGTCTGCTGTTGGCGTATGGCTCACAACACACTAAACAAGTCCATTCTTCATTGTGAAAATCGTTTCTTGGCTTTTTTTTTGAAATTTAGATGGAATCTTTTTCTTATTTGCTGTGAGCTTTTTCTTTTTCAAAATTGCTTTATACGGCGATGATGTAATGTGTTGCGATCGTTCAGATGAACGTTTCTGCAATTGCTTTTTGGTTGGGTTTACGCTGTTAGAACGGCACAGCTCCTTTAAAACACTTTTTGCAGTTTCGTTATCTTTTTTCATCGACAATGTTTCGACAGATATTGAAGTCGATGGCACATCCTTCTGATTGCTGACACTACTATTTGGCGTTGGAACTTGTGACTGGACTGTTATAGGCCTGAGGGTGGAGTTGCTAATGTCATTTTCATTCCTAAATTAATTAACTTTTTCTGCAAGCTTTTGTCTTTTTTTAATAGACGGAAAATTTTCTGGACAAAAGGGTGCCTAAACCACCAGCTAAAGCATCAGCTGCTGCAAAATCTTCATCAGAAAAAACCGCATCATTGTAAGGCTATAGTCCACATGCTCGAAATCCATTTACAGATTTTTCAACAGTAGCAAAAATTTTTGCAACGTCATAAAAATTTATTTATTTATCATAGTTAGCAATCAACCAAATGTCGGCTGCCCCATTATAAGTACTTTTTAAGGGCTTAAAAAATGCCCGATCCAATTCGATGCGTGCAGTGGGGAGGCAGTGTGAGTAGTTCAATGCCATTTAATTGGGCATATTCAACAGCTTCAAGCGTTTTGTGACTGTGATGACTGTCTAAAATAATCATGTGCTTTTCTTCTTTTGAAGGTTTAGCAATGGCAGTAAAGTGCTTCAGCCATTTCAAGAAGCTTTGTTCGTCAGTCCACCCACTTTCAGTGCAATGGCCGAGAGCCCCAGCAGGAGCATTGTGCATTAGTGACTCCACCATACGCTTTCTTGGAAAAATAAACATAGGTGGTATGTAAGTGCCCATTGCATTTGTTGCACATATTACAGTGACAGTTTTACCTTTTTCGCCACTGGTCATTTTACCGACTGCTCTAGCGGCAACTATATTAGCTGGTTTATAAACATTGATATTCCTGTTTCATCGATGTTTCATACTTTCATGGGACTGTAACTGTGGCTGGTTAAAATGCTTTGGAAAATTTAAAAAAAGTGTTCAACTTGTTCTTTGTTAAAATCAACAGCCCGTGCTATGTTAGTTGGCTGTGGCTTGCAAATAGACAATTGCGGATGACATGAAAGAAACCCTTGAAGCCAATCAGGAGCAGCCATTTTCATGTTAGTATTAAATTTGTATTATGTTTTATTTTTATATTCATTTAAATTGCAAAAATCAAAAGCAAGACGTTAAACATCTTTAGTGGTCCAACCAAACAATTTTTTTCCATGTCTTGAATTATTGAAACAAGTTGGGCTTCATACTCTGCATTAATGCCAGGCCGAAATCTACCTAATTGTACATGTTCTGGATTTGCACTTGATTATTTTTATGTCTTCTCAGCGTTTTTGCTGTTATGCCATATTTTTTTGCTGTTGACAATAAAGCAGCCCCACTTTTAACGTCACCAATAGCTCTTTTTAAGTCATCAGAAGTATATGATGCTTGGCTAGTTTTACGGATGTAGAAACGAGGCATTGCAAAAAATTATTTTAAACAATCACAATCAAAATTTTAAAATGCTGCACATAACAAAATATTAAAATGAAAAAAAAAATGTATACAGCCATTGGTTTGCTAAAAATTGTAGTTAAATGCTGTCATTTAACTTATGGATTATGTCACTATAGCCTTCTTAAAGCGTTATAGCTGTGAAACGGTTGATTGGATATGAATATAAAAGTGATAAAACATAAAAAAAATCTAAATTATTCAATAAAAAAATCAAGAAATATTTAAGCCACAAAAATTTGTATTTTGCAAGGTTTGCTTATTTTAGCAGCTTATAGCTTAGAAAAATTAAGTCGAGCATCTTTTTAAAACTTCTTGGCATTATCAATTTACGTAATCTAAACAGAATTTCATTACAATATATTTTGTTGACAATTTTTGATAATTGGGGTGAAAAGCCTAGGGTGGGCATTTTACCCCATATACAAAGTGGGCCTTTTACCCAGAAGGTGGACATTTTAAAAATTTAAAATTTTTCTCAAGTCTTACTTGTAAGCAAAAAACTAAACGTTACCATACCCTCTAGAAACTACTATCTTCGAAAAAAATAAATTATTCACAAATATCTTTTTCTATAAATCCTGCTATGCTCTCATCAGCAATAAAGAAAATTATAATAAAACCTTTGAAAACGCAAACTACCTTTGAAATATCTACTGCACGAGTTGGGCTTAATCTAATTAGTGTTTTAAGATTACCCACAATGCTTGTCACCACATGGTAAAAGTATTTTTTTTATTTTTTAAAAGCTTTTCAATTTTAAAAGAAAAAGTCTTTTTACCCCAGTCGGCCTCTTTACCCCAGTCTACCCTAAAGTCTATTATGAGGGAAATTAAATTTTAGTAACCCATGTTTAGGGAGGCTCATAGGTGCTACACCTTTCTCAAGGGTGACCTGGAAGAAGTTGTGATAGGGTATACTCATTCCTCCCAACATATCGAAGATAAGCTCACAACCGGATGTAGTTTATTTTCACATCCACAGAATGTTGAAATGTGTTGACATATAATAGACGTAAATGGTTATGTAAGCATAGCCTATAAATAATTAACATAAACATAACATATAATCATAGCCATACCAAGAAGGAGGGCAAGGACGGCAATTGGCACACCGAGATGCATCATTGGCAATTTCACAATTTTTCCAGCATTGAGCATGCGTTATTTGGGATGGAAGAAGTTTTTTTTGTAAGTATTTTTTGAGTAGAATTACTTTCATTTTATTGTGAAAAAAACGATTTAGTTTTTAAAAAAGTGGAAGCCTATAATTTTGGTTTTTGAGCATTCGTCGCATAAAATTCCAGCAAAGATTGTTTCGCCCCCCAATTTTTTTATTATGGGAGCGGCAAACCAGGACACTAGTTAATAGAAAAAAATTCGTCCCTAAAAACTAGTGTTCTCTAAAAGAAAAAAGTCTTCACTTTGTATCAGTTTCCGATTTCTTGGTTTTCATCCGAAGAACTTTTAATTAGTCTCGGATTACTTGATTTTAATCCCAAAACAAAAATATTCTCTTAAAAAAAAAAATCTCTCCCTATAACACAGTGCTTCTCAACCCCTGGGTCGCCGTTTTGTTTGATTGGGTCTCCGACAACTGTAGGCTAGTTGTGTAACAATTAAACCATTTTTATTCTTTTGTGTCAATTTGGACCTACTTTTGTGTCGCGACCTAGGCTTGACCCAAAATTTTTACTTTACAAAGAACGAAAATTTGGGACAAAAAATGAGAAATCCGAGACTATTCAAGTGACGACTTTTTTTTGGAGAGCACTATGATTTTGGGACGAAAAATCAAAAATCCTAGACTGAATTCAAAGAAAGACCTTTTTTTTGAAAATACCTTGATTTGGGGACAAAAATTGGTCTACGTCTTAGAACCCCACACAATTTTTTGTCCTACCCACAAAGTATTGCATGTCAATTGCATGACCAGCCTCAGAGGTCATAAGTTTAGTTCCCTTATTATGCTTGCAATAACGTCTATAAAAAATATTGGGTCGCCAAAACTTTACTTTCGATTTCCGTTTAATATTTGGGTCGCCACAAAAAAAGGTTGAGAAGCACTGCTATAACACCTGAAGTACGGAAGTGAAAATTAGATGATTTAAACTTTTTATTTGCCTCAATCTTGGTCATAAACTTATCTATATTAAAATAATTTTATATTAAGGCTATATAGGCTATTATATATATACAAAATAAAATTATTTAATAAAAAAAGTTTATTAAGGACGTTTCGGAATTATTACTCATTCCATTATCAACTGCGTAAAATTCTTTATAATTTTACGTGGTCGTGCTTCTTTATAACTTTTCATGGTCGTGATCGTACGTCCTTATACATTGGCTATAGTTTTTATTTTAAAATTTATTTAAAACTTACTCTCTAACATATCTTATAATTTAATTTATAAAATTTGTTATTTTTCAAAAATAGCTACATCAACAATCTAACCAATTTTTGTTCATGCTTTTGCAAAAACAAAACAAACTTTTATGTAGTTCAATTTAATTTCACTAACTTGGCATAACTATTAATTTATTAAGCTAAAATTTGATGAAAACTTACACTCTATCATGCCTTACAATTTAATTTAAAAAGTTCGTTATTTTTAACAATTGCATCATTAACAATCTGACCAATTTTTGTTCACGCTTTTGCAAAAACAAACCAAACTTTTATGTAGTTCAATATATAAATCAATGTATTTTTGGACGACTCGGTCGTCCAAAGGAGCAGTCAGTCAAGCGTACGAGTGCCAACGCTCCTGTCGGCGTTCTCTTAATAAAGAAACAAACTGAGAGAAAAGAGTTTCTCATCATGGTATGTATGTCGTTGACGGGACAGAGTCTAGGGTTGCTATATCGTCCGGAAATTTTCAAATATCCGTGACCAATTCCAAGTGAAGAATTTTTTTAGAGAACACCATGATTTGGAACAATTTCTAGCCGGCTCAGGCCCGCAAGCTCGAACAATTTTGAAAAGTGGCCCACTAGAGTGAAGAACTTGGACCACCCTGATCTACATCCTGTTGTGATTCTGCTGTGTTATGCGCATGCAGTCCGGTGCAAAGCGGCGGCAGAGCTATTTCTGTTGTATCCTTAGCCAATACGGTGTCACGTGATTGGTACGTACACGTGGAATACGTCACGCTTCACGGTTCGTAATTTTTGTAAAAAATCAAACTAAACTTTTTGTCGCCAAGCAGTAGGTGTAAACGCCAACAAAAATTAATTTTTGAAACTTTTGAGTCTTATTGGCGCTGCTGTACAAAGCGGAAAAGCAGGGGAGACAATTATTCTCCTTTAATCTGATTGAACTCCAAAAAATTTGGGGCTTTTAGTATGATTGTGTGGCATAAATTGCACATGTAAATTGCACCTTGTATTACTTATATAAAATATAAAAAAATTTATAGAAACTTTTTTTTGGGTTTTTTTGTTTTATTTCTTTAAATGTGTTTTTATTTTCAATTATGTATACAACCATAAGGATCTTTTGAAGAAGTCACCATTATTTTTTTATTGGTGAACCCTACACTAGGAGTTACTACAGCTGAACTACAGCACAGGAGGGAATAAAAAAACAAGAGGAAAAGGATCTGTTCAAGAAGTAACAATAATCACAAAGATTTCCCGGTTAGTTTCACGAAAAAAATCGCTTAAAGTCAGTTCTTAAATTGATCCAAAAACTTTACATTACATACAATTACGAATAATACAAGGTGCAATTTATTTATTTTTTTCGTGAAATTGACGTATTGTCGAGATCCTTGAAGAGTTAGTGGAGGCCCATGGTCTTCAATGTATTGGTCTTTAATTGTCCTTTTTGTTTAACAAAAACACAGTTTAGTTTTATTTTTGCTCCGCCACATAGTAAAAGCATAACTATAATTATTTTATTATAAACATAATTAAGGCTACAAATTGGAAAAAGGGAGAAGCAACAAAAGGAGTAGTAGAAGCAACACTATCATTGAGCATGCACATGTAGGAAAAGAGACATTTTCTTTTTTAGAACAATATATATATAATAATTGTAATCTTAGGTTGGTGGCAAATTGTCTGTGGCAAATCTTCAATAACCATCACTAACTTAAATGGCTCATTTCCACTGCAAATGTAAAATGGATTATTCTTTGTTTGATTGATTTTTTTACTTTCCATACTAAAGCACAAGATAAAGCAAAAAAATTTAATAAAACAAACAAAGAATACCCCATTGTAGAAATGAGCCCTAACAACACTACCATTACTAACCCCAATCCAAATTAGCAGTGGTTAAGTCCAGTGGCAAATTGGTGGCAGCAAATATTTTCATCCTGTATATATGTATAAATACCAGCAATCTGAAGTTGTGTGTGTATATATATACCAATTTAACAGAACACAAATATTAAAAAAGCATTTTATTAAAATAGTTCTGACAGACTGTTTTGCTTGTGCAGATCATAAGGGAAGCTAACACAACATACTAAAAAAAGCAATACTAATTATCTTAAAACAAAAATTAATTAAAAGTTAAAATAAATGTTACGTCTCAGATGAAAACTCACATTTTAGAAAAATAATGCTACAAGGGATTAATTGAAAAATAATTACTTTTGTTACAATGTGAGCCACACAGCTTTAATGAGATGTCTGATGAGCATAGCTGTGTAAAATGTAAGTATGTATGTATGTATGTATGTATGTATTACCTGATGAGCACACAGGCACAACAGTCTGTTGGGTCTATTTTAATAAAGTGGTTTTTTTTAATATTTGTGTTCTGTTAAATAGGTAAAATTGCTCTGACTATGGAAGTTATTGAGCACTTTTTGCACCAATAATGAGCACCAACATTTTGCAGTTGTGTTTATGTATATATGCATATAGTAAGAGTGAATTGATTTTTTTGCAGAATGCTCAATAAAAGATCAAAGCTATTTAACAATGTTTAAAAATTTGTGTGATATATTTAAAGATTAATAAAATAAATTTTGTGTAATATATATAGCCTACAGGGTTAGCCAAAAGTAGGTGGACAGTAAATAATAACATTTATTTTGAGATTACATATACATACAACTATTTGTACTACCACAATTATTACATTGACACTTAAATTTTACTGTGAACAATAATTCAAAAGCTTTTTAATTTTATCAATGCAGGTGCTCAAACTGTTTTCCATCATGATTTATACAGCTTTGAAGTTTGTCACTTACCCTTTGACAAACATTTTTGCACAAATCTGTATGGGTATTAATTTCTTGAAATGCATCTCTTACATTTTTGGCTATAAACTTTGTCCTCAAGTACTCCCCAAAAAAAATCTATCGGGGTCAAGTCTGATGAATGTGCTGGCCAAATTAATTGGGTTTATTGCACATGCTGTCCACCTACTTTTGACCAACTCTGTACATATATCTTTTTTTCATTTATTAAGGCAAAAACATTTCAAGTCTCATCAAGAAATCACCGTAAGCAATTTTTTTGGTGAAACTAACCTGGAAATCCCCCTTACAGCAACAGGAGAGAATAAAAAAAAAATCAAGAAAAGAGGATCTCTCCAGAAACCATAATAACCATATGGGATTTAGTTTCATGAACAAAAATTGCTTTCAGTGACTTCTTGAAGAGACCCAACATTTCTACAGCCTGTTGTATCTGATTAAGAAATTAGGAAACAGATGAAACAGGCTGTAGGGTTGTTTTTTAATAAATGAAAAATCAATGTATTCTGACTTTCATTATACCCTTTGCAAAAACACCTCAATTATTTTTTTCTCATTTATATTATATTGCAAATGTTTCATATAATATTGCAATATTTATATATACCAGTATAAAGAGAGAGCAAGAGTAAATCAATCTTCATTGCAAAGTGCTCAATGAAAAGGTCAAAGCAATTTAATACAAAAATTACTTAAACTCTGTTTAGAAAAACCACAACAGTCTGTTTCATCCAATAAAATCATACTGTTTATTTATGTTAAGGTAAGAGATGGGGAGTCAGATCACCTTAATATGAATGTATAACCTTTGTACTGACATTTGTTATATTTTGAGTCATTTTTTACCTATATGACATCACAAGAATTACATTATTTGCTTGATTAGTTTAACAAACTGCATATTTTAGAGCATAAAATTTGAAAAGCTTAAATAATATTTCTAGTTTTAGAAATAATTAAAAATTTTAAAATGACCTCTTATAAAGTATGATTGATTTAACATACTATGTTTTCATTACTAATGATTATGTGCTTTATTTTTCCAGTAATCACTTGACGATTCTATAGAATAGAACAGACTGTTTTAGTTTTTTAAAAAGTAATTAAATAAATTTTGTATTCAAATATCCTTTTTCAAATAGAACCTTTCTAATTTAATAAGGATCAAGATTCTATTAAAATGGAGAGGCAACAGATGTTTATGATTTTTTAAACAGTGATTAAACAAATTTTGTATTGAAATATTGCACTTATCCTTTTAAGGCCCGTTTCCACTACGAGCATGGAAAATAGCATTCTTTGTTTTTTTTATTGATCTTCGATTGAAGCGAGCGGTTAAAATTGAAGCGAGCACAAAAAAAATCAATAAAACAAACAAAGAATGCTTTTTTCCATGCTCGTAGTGGAAACGGGCCTTTATTCCACACTTTGCAAGAAAGATCAATTCACTTTTTCAATATATGTATATATATAATCTTCAATTTACAATGGCTAATGATGAACAATTTAAAACAATTAAGGGAGAGACTGTACATCGATTATCCAACTGATTAAACAATATGCTTTGAAAAAAAACATTTTGTTAGTCTTATAAAAAACAAAATGAATTTTTAATAACAAGAATCGGAATTGAAATTGGCATTGGAATCAAAAATTTTTGTAGGAATCAGCATTGGAATTGAAAAAAAAATTGGTATTGATGTATTGAAAAACAAATTAATTATACTTAAAATATTTGTTATTCGCTTTCTATTTTTTAAATAAAACTTTTAAAAAAAAAGTTAAATAACTGACTTGGTACTGAATTATTGTGAGTCAACTTAGTGCTATTTTATTGTCTTGTTTTTTTGCAGTAATATAGATACATTAAAAATGTATAAACAAACTCTTTATCTTTTGATTGCATGGGTAATTAATTGTTTTGGACAAGATACCAGCCGGGGTACAAATTATCCTGGTAGTTTATTCTGGCCTCCTTACTCAAGCCATTTGCTTCAGTCTACAAAAGCTCAAAGTTTGTATTTTTTAGTATACTCATTAAAATTTATATTGAATTTAGAACAATTTTGTGAAATTTTATCAATTGTATTCTCAACGTTAATTTTTATTTAATTTTCAAGTCAGTTCTATCACTATTATCCAAGTTGAATTATCAAACTAGTGATTTAGCAAATATACATTATGATATTGCTCTTTAATTTATTTTTTTGGGTCTTTTCAAAAAGTCACTGTAAGTGACTTTTGTTCATGAAACTAACTTGGATCTTCCCTGTGTTTACTATCGCTTTTTGAAGAGGTCCTTTTCTCCTGTTTTTTTTTTTTTTTTGTTCCATCCTAATGCTATAGGGGGATTCTAGGTTGGTTTCACCAAAATAATTGTTTATGATGACTTCTTGAAGAGAACCTATTTTTTTATTGTTTTTTTGTATTGACTTTTTTTTTTATAAGGATGCCATTCCAAGTTAACAATCTTCTAGGGATTGTACAACTTACAAGATTGATAACTAATTTTCAAGCCAGACAACTGTAGGGCAAAAATGTTTAATAATTTTTCAGGTTTTAATAATTTTAAACTGTAATATGATTATAAATTTGTTATTAAATTGAATTTTAAGACTCTTGATGTTAAATATCTGGGTTCGATTCTCAGCTCAATCAAATTTTAATGATTTTGTTTGTAATAGACAAAAATTAAGCTCCACTAATCAAAATCTCAAGAAAGCAGCACAATTAAAAATTTAACAAATTTAAAGAAAATGAGAGCAGACTCATTGCATGCAATCAACATTTTTCAGAAAAGTAAGCACTGCCTTTAGAAGTTAATTTTTTAAAAATATGTATTGTTTTGGGTGCTGGTGCACTTTCAGAAAGCTGGGCATTAAATCTTTTCAGTTCATTTTTTGCAAAGCAATTAAAAATACATCTCGAAATGAATTCAAAATTGGAGTGCAGCTGGGCGTATCTCATTGAGACCGAATACTGCTGCATGTCATACAAACAAATTGTTTTACATACAGCATCAACAAAAACTTGTTGATGATTTCTTTGCTTCAAAAATCGCTGCATAATAGTTGATTGTCTGTTTAGCATAGTATTATAGAATTTGGCCTCAAGTGTAGCAATAGCGAAAGTATATTTTATTGGAAAAGAAAGCCCACCACGATTTGCCATGTCAAATAATTTTTTGTGTTCATCTGGAATGACAGATTGAATGTCAGGAGCATCAGATGAATCAATGAGCAAATTTGTGCATGATGAACACTTTCTGTAGCATGTAACACTGAGGCAATATAGCTGCTAACATAGTAAATTATAACTAAATCTGGATTTGATAAATCATCATCAATAGAAATTGAAAGAAAAAAATCTACCAGCCTTAATTATCAGTTGCAGTGCTGCTTGCTAAAAGAAAATCCAAGATAGTCAGTTCAGCTGCTTCCATGTTAGCTGCTGATAATATAGTTTGCTGCTGCAACATGCTTAAGCAATAAATTTTTTTTGCCAACAATAACTGCCTTACTGATATACATATAAAAGTTTCCTCTGTTTACTTGTCTGTACCAACTGAAGTTGCCTTCAATTGGATCAGACAGTAATTTTTCTGGCAGGACTTATTCGATCCCATATTTTGATTTTAAGTAACAAGTTCTGGAATTGCATCAATACTTTGAGTGCATGCAAGAAAGATCTTAGAAGTGAGACCACTATTTCCTGATTGCTTCCAGTTTTCAAAAATGTGCTTGGCTTCTTCCAGATACTTAAGCCCAATCAAATCATCATTGCTAGCACATAAGGAATGGCAAAACAAATAATTTTTTCTAAGGCCTGTAAAATTATAAAATATGCTCGTATAAGTTAAGGAATAGTCTACAAGATGGATGTTGTTTATAAATCATATTTGAGCCATTATTCTTTATCAATTTTTTTATAAAATATTCTTTAAACTTAGCATACCGTATTTTCTCTATTGTAAGCCATGGTTTACAATTTTTTTTTAGTCAACATTTTTGCGGTTTACTTTTGGGGGTGGCTTACATTTTCCAACCAAAGTAAACATTTGTAGAAAACTCAGCTAAGTAAAGCAACTGCATTGGATTAAGTATCAACTAGATTATGTCTGTTTCAAAAAGACTTACAGAATTCTAAAAGCAACAAGAGATAGAGAGATAATCTATCTCACTTTTAGAAGTCTTTAGAAAAAGAGAGGATAAAAAGTTTTCAATTCATTCCATTTAATTTATAGCACAGAACATGTTGCAGAATTTTAAGTACCGGTATTGAAAGTTTTTTCAAAAATGAGTAAACGACATGCATATTTTGTGGAGTTTAAAATTGAGGTGATTGAGTTTGCAGAAAAGCATTTAAATTGAGAGACTGGATGAAAGTATAAAGTAGATGAATCCGATGGTGTGACAGTGGGTTAAAGAAAAAGCAAAGCTAAAAGAGGCATATGACAAACCAAGACAAACAAAAAAGAAGTTTTAGCTAGGCTGTGGTAGAAAACTGGTGTAATCAAACTAGTATGGAAGATATGTTAATGGAAAAAATTGCCCACAAAAGAGAGCAAAAACATCACGTTTCCACTAAATTAGTAACTTGGGCAACAAAAATGGCTTCTGAAAATGGCAGTACAGACTTTGCACCTTCTCGTGGGTGGTTGTTTAGATTTTTGCAATGATTTAATTTGACGATCAGAAGAAGAACAACTACTGGAGAAGTTGTGCCAAAAGAAGTTAGTGTAAAACTTCACAAATTCGTAGAATTTAATAAGCAGCAAAGAGATATACATCGATTTCAACCGTCAATGATTGCAAACATGGATAAAACTCTCATTTGGGTTGACATGGCTAGTGCTACAGCCATTAATTGGAGAGGTGTGCACTCAGTTCCAATTAGCACTACTGGTCACAGACCAACTGACAGTGTGTTCAGCAGTAAAAGCGGATGGTACTAAGATGACACCTTATGTTGTGGTCTTGGCTAAAAAAGTAAAGAATGGGCTCAAGTCATTATCTGGTGTTATAGTTACAGCAACACCAAATGGTTGGATGAATGATGATTTTACTATAGATTGGGTTAAGAGGGTTGGGACCAATTTCTCCTTTTCGAAACGTATGCTTTATGGGATTCTTTTAAATGCCACATAACTGAGGATATAAAAAACAATTAAAATTGTGCAACACCATAATGTCAGTAATTCCTGGTGGCTGCACAAAATACCTGCATTAAATACTGTACCAGCAGTGTAAAAAAATTAACTAAAAAAAAACATATCGTTTCAAAGTAATGGCAAATAAACCTAATGACAGCTGACAACACAATGACCAATAAACAAATAAACCATAACAATTTATGTTTAAAAGATGTCTTGACAGAAAGAATTTTCCAAAGGTTTCCAATAAATGAAACATACCATGCAGTGCATAGAAAGTTAAAGCATGCGCAGTTGATTTGCTAAAAACACCTGCAAAATTGTTTTATGGGATTACAGTATATAAACATACACTTAAACAGCAAAAAGTTTCCATAACAAAAATTGATCATCTGTAAAGGTAACGTTCTTTCAGCATGTTGCTTGTTCAGCACAAACAAGAAATTTCATTTGGCCTATACGTATAGCCAAGCCCAAGTGACTACTGGTTACGCAGCTAAACCAAACTGACAAATTCTAATGAGAACAAAACAGCTGTTTTTGGTTGCTAATACTGTAGCTCACAAAGTAACAAAAATTGATGTTGAATAAATCTGAAATAATGCTTTTCTAAATAACTTATAAGTACTTACTGAATGCATGTAGAGGAGATGTTCTTTCAATGCTGCTGGGATTTAATGAATTTTTTTTCAATTTATGAGCTATTTTCAAAGCATACAGGTGCTTAATATGAGAAAACTCAGCTAGACAGAAATCTCCCAAAATTGCTTCATAACCAGTGGAAGGAAGAGGCATATGATTTTTGTTCAAGAAATTGTTAAAAATGTTTTTTAAACAATGAGTAAAATCGAACAACCAATAAAGATATCCTTTCGTTTTGGGTGAGGAATGCAGTGACGTAGACTTCCTTGACACAGATCCAGGTACAATTTTCCACAAAATGTTGTTACTTTAATTACAAGCTCAATTTTACATGTAGGGCTATACATATTTTCTAGACATTGCAAAACAAAGAGTAGTTACATTGAAAATGTTGTAGTAGGAATATGAAGAGTACTAACAGAAAATTAAGCATTGATCATTCTGTGAAAGCTGAAGATTTTGTGCTAATTAGTGAGAAGCTCTTATAAGAATATTACATAGCAATTTTTATTTTATGAATTACAGCAATTGACACAAAGAAAAAAAATGCACTGGCTTCATCACAAACACAGATATGAAAATACCTAGGCTTTAAAGCAGATTACAACAATAAGGATAATACATTAAAATAAAAAATAAGTAGAGAAACATTTTAAGTTAAAAACTACTCTATTTTGAATTTAGCTAACTTTAACTTGAATGCATTTAATATTCCACACTATACTGTGTTACGATGCATAAAAACTTACCTGTTACATACATGATTATTTGCTGAAATTACTACAACTGAAAACAAGGTATCCAAAGCATCTAATACAAAATCAAACCAGTAGTGAAGTATGGCTGCATCCAATTTGTATACTGGCACTAAACAAACAATATCTTTGAATTTTCCAATCACTGACTGCACCATAAATGCAAGTACAGTTTTTGTTGGTTTTTCTTCATTTGTCATGCCAACAAAACAGCCATCATTATATTCTATGTGCTGAGCGATGGCTGTTTTCTATGTGCTGAGACTGCATTCTTTCCATCACTCTATTCTATGTGCTGAGCCTTCTTCCCTTCTCCCACTGAGCTTTCTTCCCATCACTGTATTCCATGTGCTGAGCCTGCACCAACAACAAACCACCTCAACATGGTGGTACAGTCCTCTTCCCTGCACTGAGGAGGGTTGAAATGGCTTCTCAATTCCCCGAGGGTCTCATCCTTGGGCAATTCTCTCATGGACAGCTCTTCTCATTTTTTATCCCTGCTGTCCAATGCATGGTTACATATGGACAGCAACCTTAAACCCAAATGACCAACCCCTATTTCTTCTACTTTATGTTCAACAACTTTTCTTAGTCTCTTCTTCCACCCCAAACCTTCACTTTACCTATCCCACTCACCACTGCTTCTTATCCTTATGCTTCTCATCAGTGATGATATTCATCCCAACTTAGGCCTTATAGACCCCTGCTCCAACTGCTTTCATAGAGTCACCTGGGGAAACAGATCGGTACAATGTACCAACTGCTCTCTCTGGGTACACCTCATGTTCTGGTCTCTCCTCCATAGACTTTTGTAAAATCTCCCTGGGACACTCTTGGCCTCTTCTCAATCTCCCCCTCCCTCTCACATCTTAACCCTGTATCTTCATCCACAAACACTCCCGAATCCCCATCCTCATTCACAATTACCCACAAACCCATATCTTCAAAAATTAAACCCCCCCCTAAAACAACTCTCCACCATTAATAGCCCCACTGACCCTTCTAATCATCCCCAACTAATTTTTACCTACCCACCCTCAGCATCATCTCTACCTCCCCCTCAAACCCAACATACCATCTCTCCTCTCACACAATCTTCTTTCCATCCTTCCTCTCCCTCTCAAAACAACCTTTGAATCCTACAGTGGAATGCTAATGGGATTCGCTCCTGTCGTACTGAACTTGTACAATTTCTCTCTCTAAATCAGTATAATGTCATCTTTGTGCAGGAATCGCATCTTTCTTCTGACTCCACTTTTCACATACCTGGCTACAAAACTCTTCAAAAAAACCATTCTATGACAAGGAGAGGAACCTTTATCTCTGCAGGAAACCTAGGAGGTGGTGTACTCATACTCATCAAAAACAGTCTAACCTACACTCCCCTCTCCTTTCTCGATCCCAGCTCTGACTACTTAGCTATCACAGTTAAAATAAAAGGAGCCTCACCTGTACACCTTTTCAATGTTTATGTCCCTCCTATCTGCTCTTCTGATTCTTGCCCTAAATCCTTCTTACCCTTCCTCTTGTCATCATCTACCACTTACATCTTTGGAAATTTTAATGGCCATCATTCATCCTGGGACTCTCACACCCCGGAAGACCAATCAGGCAAAGATCTGTTTGACTGGCTCCTTCTGATCTTTTACCTCTTAACAACCTCAAACATCACACTCTACTACACTGTGCCACTGGAAAACGCTCCTCCCCTGATCTCTCTCTGGTTCCTGCCCAAATAGCCTCTAAATGCACATGGCAGACCCTTCCAGACCTTGGCTCAGATCACATTCCTATCGCTATCACCATTCCTACTTCTCCTTTAATTAATTCTATATACAGCCCCCCTCATTTAATTACAATAAAGCCTGCTAGGACGATTACCTTACTTATATTGATACCCACTGCCCTACTCCCTCTAACTTTACAACACTTTCTCTTTCTGAAGCCACCCACACCTTTACCAAACTCCTCAATGATGCTGCCACCTTTGCCATTTCTTTCAGCAGCATCAACCGCCCTGCTAAAGCCTGGTGGTCTTCTGAAGTTGCAGATGCTGTCGTGAAACACTGAAAGGCATTTGCAAGGGCACACTGCTCCAAAGAGGACTGCCAGAACTATATCACCACTTCTAGATATACCTCCACTGTGATATCTAAGGCTAAAGCTGAGTCATGGGAGAAAGCTTGCTCTAGCCTTTCTAAAACCTGCCCCAGTGAAGTTTTTTCACTACTTTTCTCCATCTCTGGCTCCCCCTCCCCAACTTCCCAAATTGTCATACCCCTGTAGATGCTAACCAACTTTCTTCACATCTACAGTCCCACTTCTCCACTCAAACCTTAAAACTTTTTTGAAGCACCGAGAAAGCTCAGATGAACACTATCAGAACTGCACACTGCAACACCTTGCACTCCACTTTCTGCTAACCTTTTTCTCTTGAACTCTCCACAGCTATCTCTCAACTCTCAACCTCAACCTTATTAGGCCCTGATCAAATTACCTACCCTCTTAACTCACCTTCCACAATCTGCACTACATTTTCTTTTATATATCTCTAACCTTTCTTGGTCAACTTACACCTTCCCATCTGCCTGGAAACAATCATCAATCATCCCCATTCTCAAACCCGGAAAACCCTCTGACTCACCTTCCTCATATCGACCTTCCTTCCTCATATCGACCCATCTCTCTCACATCCTGTACCTCCAAACTCTTAGAAAGAAACAACTCTAGAACAACAAGGCATCTTCTCACCCATGCAAGCTGGTTTCAGACCTGGTAGATCGACTGTAGATCAAGTTCTCCTCTCGTAGTCAATCGCAGATTCCTTTCACCAATCTAAACCAGGCACATGTACTGTCCTTGCCACTGTGGATTTTGCAAAAGCTTTTGACTCAGTTTGGCATTCTGTCCTCCTTTCTAAACTCCTTACTTTAGGTCTTCCTCTTTGTTTAGTCAAATGGATACAATCCTATCAATCCTATCTATCAGATTGCTGTTCGAATTAAGTATTTTTCTAAAAAATTAATTGCAGTATTCACAAAAATATTTGAATTATTTATTTGTAAAAAAGACTTGCATAAAGTCAAAATATTAATAAGTTGTGAAGTATTAGACAGTTTGGTACCTGACATTATATGGAAAAAAGGTGATGGTGGCAAAGGCGTGGATAGGACAAACAATTTGGTGGTAAGCTCTTCAGTAACAATTACAGAAGAGAGAAGCTTTGGTGCATCTTCAAAGTTTTCCTGGTAACCAATAAAACGAAACTGCATGTTGTTGGAGTTTGATAATGTTAGATGTCCAGTTGGCAAGGTTTCACTAGCACTTTTATTTTTGAAAATGACAAAAGTGTCAAATTTTTCACCAGCAAATAAATTTTTGTTGCATGATTCTATTCTAGGATTTTCTAATTCTTGACGAGCTAATGAGGTACTAGCTGTTGTAGAACGTGGCAAAATCTTTTTCAAAACATATTTAGGCAAATTAGGAAAAATATGGGGAACAGCTGTTGGCTGTAAAGTGTTCACTGCAAAGTTTGAGTGTAGTGATGATTGCTTTTTTTATCAGTTGAAACTGCAATAAAAATCATTGGCATCAAAATGAAGAGAACAAACTTTTGAATTACATGTAACTGCACAATCTTGTCACAATATTGCTTTAATCCATTTTTCTTTCAAGATTTTTCTGTTAGAAATTTGTAAAGAGCAATTTTTTCATTTTGATCTGATGCTTTACCTCTCTTTGGTTTATAACCTGTTCTGCATCCAGTGACATAGCAGTTGTATACCATACCTACTTGAATAATTATATACTGTGAAAAAAAAACTGTTTACTTACTAGATAACCTAACAAATAAAACTTAATTTTTTATGTTTTCTAAAGCTTTTTAAGAATGCTCCTCAACTTTTATATTTTTAAGACACCCCACTGAAAATTGTTATAAAAGTGAACAGCACTATATTTGACAAGCTAAAGTTAACCACAAATTTTATGATAAATAACTGATGTTGGTAGTGGTTTGCATAAGTCTACACTAGTAAGTTGAAAGCACAGTAGCATTTTACTGATATACAGGTTTACAAAATTAATCTAATTATCATAAAATATAAATATCTTGAAATCACCAGTACAATGAGCACAACATTATCAAAATAGTCTTTCTGCAATTTATTACTAATATCTTATGTCGACAACCACAACCATGTTATCACTGAGTTTGGAAATTACATCTTTTTATTTTATTGCAGATTACCAGTCATCTATTTCAAACTAGTAGGATACCTTTAAAAATGTGTTTTTAAAGATTGAACTCTATTACTAGTAACAAACTTGGGTAAATTTCTAAATTCTTTTTATATAAACAATAACAATATCACTAAATACTAAGTACAAACTCTAACTTTATCTATTAATACCATACCACCTAATCAGTAGGCTTATCAGTACTCAAAGCACATTGCCCTACTCCAGTATGATCCCTTACCAGATAGAAGCGGAGTTATCACACCCCTTCTATACATTTCCTACAATTTTCACACCAATTACTCCTTACCACAATCATAAATATTTTTTGTGTATCTCCTTTTGTATTTTTCCTGACAGTCTTTTTCATCTCTTTACAAATATATTCACAATCCCTCTGCGTATGTCCAAATCTCCTAAATCTTCTTTTATAACTTTCACAAAATCTCAGTACACAACTTTGTCAAATTCTTTACTTTATATTTTCGAATTCTTTACTGCTTTGCTTTCTAGTCATTTTAATGGTTTTATCTGTATATCATTAGTTTCGATTTTCTTCATATCTTTTTTCATCATTGAAGCAAGTCCAATGTCATTTTTTTCTAATTTCACTTGTACATCCTGTTTCACTGCTCCCAATCTTTATGAGCTAATTAAAATATTCCAACTTTTTTAATATAAAATATTCTTGGCAGCATGGTATAGTGGCTAAGCATACTGTGATTGTGATCAACCTGCTTGTTCTATTCTGTTGCATCCTTAGGAAAGACACTTTATGGCAATTTCTCCTACTCTTAGCAAGCAGTTCTAATTTTCAGTCATATCTCTATAAAACTAAAAATTAAAGAAAAAAAACTCAACTTACAAACAATATCTTGGGTCTCTGGAAGCAGGTCAAGGTAATTGTTTGCCTTATGCATAGCGCCTCTGTTGCTTTTCTGCAGTCAAGAGGATAAATATAGAGATGAAATAAAAGATAAAAAAAATTTATCAACGGTTTCACTATTCCTATCTTTATTAATCCTTAGGCTTTGTTATTCAGCATAGTCTCTCTTACTAGCTCATTCAGTTCTCTTAGTTTGTTAAAGTGTAACTTTTCTTAAAGTCAATAAGCTGACTATTTGGCCTCTACTACTTCCCACTTTGCCTTAGTCTACATCTTCTTATTCTCCTGTTTACTGTTTATTTAAAACCAAAACTGCATTTTATATAAAATATTGGAATTTTTTTTGTGATCAGGTTTGTTGAAATCTTGGACAAAGCATAAAAAATTAATTTGGATGCATGCTACATAGTAAAAAAATGTTTTGATCTATCACAAAATATTGTTCTAAAAATGTTCAATTTACCTTTTTAATTTTAATTAGAAACTGCATAATAGCCAGAGATTGTAAAAATTGCTGATTGTGCAATTTCTTAGGTGTAAGCACTAAAGTAGTGGTTCTTAAACTCTTTCTCTTTTTCATGCAAGCAGAATTTGCACCCCCTTGATGACACAAACCAAAAGCAAAACTCCAGTAATTTCATCAAATTCTACTATATTGACCGAAATTCAAAGTGAAGACTTAAAAAAAGGTCTTCACTTTCAATTAACATCCAATCTGTCCTAAATTAATGGTATAGACTAAAAAATTTGTCATTTCAGCTATCAACTAAGTTACCACCAGTTGCTCATGCCTTCCTGAAAAACCTTTCATACTTCCCTGTTTAAGAACTTAGGCACTAAAGTAAATTTGTAAAAAACTATCAAGAATGCACATAGTAGTATATTGGTATGGAAAAAAGTGAATTCCTATTAAATCCATTATACCTAGAAAGTAAGACATTAGAAGTGTTAAAGCCCTGTTTCCCAATCTTTTGTTAAATCATTAACCCTTTCAAAGAACTAAATTTTTATGACTGACCCTGACTAAGAATTTTGCAGAATGATGCCTGTTTATTAACCTTTTTTTGTTTTTAAATAAATTTAAGAAAAGAACTCTAGTTGTTGAGAAATTCATTTCAAACTTATCACCTAGAAAACTTAGTGTAGAGCCAAGACAAAAAGATCATTATGAGGCATTCTGCAAGAAAAATTTTTATGATAGGCTACTCTAAAATTTACATTTATTAACGTGCCCTAGGCAGCCCTTTTTGAATTTAGCTGCTCACGGACCCCAGGGTTGGGAACTGCTGTGGTAGAGCATCTTCTGATAAAGTTGGCTTTTTTATTTGCTGATTGCAAATTGTGATATGAGAAGTGTGCACTCGTTTTAATTTTGTTTTGCTTTTTAATCGTAGTTTCAAAACCAGCGCCTGAGTTCGAAGGCACCGCCGTTGTTAATGGTGAAGCTAAAACGATCAAACTGAGTGACTACAAGGGAAAATACCTGGTTTTTTTCTTCTATCCTCTTGATTTGTACGTATAATAAATTAAAGTTAAATTAATTAAAGTAAATTCTTTGTCAAGCTGAGTGTATTTTTTTCTTAATTTTTATACATACTAGGGGTATACTGTTATTATCGGCAAGTTATCGGTATTGGTAACATTTTGCCGATATCGATGTAGGAATCACTACTTTTTTGGGACGAAAGCCAAAATACCAAGAGCCGGATTCACAGTGAACACCCAAACGTTTGATTTTAAGTTGTTCTTTATGAAGCTAGCTGTTACAAAAATAATTTGTTGTGTCATGATTTTCTTTAATCGTTTGTAAAGGCACGTTTCCACTACGTGTGAAGCAAGTATTCTTTATTTTAATTATTGATTTTTTTGCTTTGCTTAAGCGCAGAAAGAAGTAAAAAATCAATAAAACAAACAAAAAATATTTCATTCTACTCTTGTGGTGGAAAGGACCTTAGCACTTGATATTAACTGTTTAAAGATACCTTGATTTGGCTGCCTGCTTACTGAAGTGCATATATAACATGTCAGCGTATGATCGTCAGCTATGTCTGCTGCGCAACTTGCAAGCATATACATAAGATTCAAAACCTCGGTATCAATTCAGTTTATTCAGTATTCTAAGTTACTCACGCCGCCTCATCGAAGACTTTTTTTGTGGTTTGTTTGATTGAACGTGGTTATTCGCACGCGTCTCAAACTAAAACCGTTTTATGTTCAAGCGACACGTGGCAGTCAATTTTTTTTCATCTGCTTTTATACTTGTAGAAATGTTCTTGCCCATTTTCACTGGGCATAATATGCAGTTGTATGATGTTATGACTATCTTAAGTATGATCTCAAAGTTAAACAAAAAAGGCTGAAAGTAAAATTATTCCTGTTTAAAGCGCCTTTATGCAATTATTTTCTGGAACTGTCGATTTGGTAGAATCTGTTTACAGCGAATTGATAGGCATGTTTGATGTCGTCACGGCATTCTACTAACATATTCTAATTGTGGTAAGCAGTGCATATACAGAACAAACATTATTCATTGACCTTATTATAAATATACTTACCAAATTTTCTAGCATCATTATATTTTTATTATTGAACGAATACGCTGCATACTGCGATCATAGCAAGATAGCAAAAAATATTCTTTTTCCCCACCTCATATACTTAATACTTCTGACCAAGTCCGTTTGTTTTAGCACATTCGTTTGCCCCACCGAGATCATAGCGTTCTCTGACCGGATCGAAGAGTTTCGTAAAATTAACACCGAGGTCGTGGCGGCATCCGTGGATTCCCACTTCACCCACTTGGCTTGGTTAGTGCAACTGAGAAATGCTTTGCGACCTCTGCGTTGCTAAACTGATTTAAGATCTTTTTAAATATTATTTTATTTCATCATTTAAAGTACTTGTAAAAATACAGACACGGTACATAATTGATGTTGTACGTGAAATAACATTTATCGTCCGGTCGCTGCCTCCTTATTTGTAATCTAGTTTCTTACATCCAATAGTAAGCGAATTATTATAGCTCCAAAAAACATGTATTTCAATAAATGAAATAAATAACAGGACTTAATCAGAATGAATATTTAAAATTTCGAATCCTCAAACGCAGTTTCCTCTTGCGGCAACCTCTGCTTGGAAATTTATGAAGATTGTTTCAGGATCAACACCCCTCGATCCGAGGGTGGTTTGGGAAAAATGAATATTCCTCTCCTCTCTGACCTCACCCACAAAATATCCAGAGATTATGGAGTCCTTTTGGAAGATCTTGGTCATACTTTAAGGTAAATCTTGGATACAGTTAAAGATCTGAAGATGATGAAGCAGATTTCATTTGTATTTTTTGTTGTTGGTCTTAAGCCATTAGGCCCGCTCTTTTCTGCTTTTGTAAAATGTTTAATTTTTATTTATTCTTGTATTAGGAAAGGAACTTAGAATTGTATTAAAAAGAAACTTAGAACCTTGCAAAACTTGGAAAAATGTAAGCAAACAGAAGCGTGGTGCATCAAATACGGGGTGAAGTAAATTTATCGTTACATTGTTCTTTTAATTCAATTCATGCAAAAAATACCCATTTATTTTGAAGTTTTAAATGATATAAATATAGTTTATAGTTTCAGGTATTAATATTCAATCATGTCTAAGGATATAAAATAAAAGAATATTATCTCGGAGATGTTTAAGGCAGGCAAGTCTCTGGGTGAAATTTCCAAAACCTTAAAATTTAACCGAATGCTGGTCTGGAAGGGAACTAGAAAAGTCGAAAATCGATCTGGGCAAGGACGACCACGAAGTGCTCGAACCCAAAAGTTGATCAACGCTCCTAGGGAGAACCTTCGGAGGAATCCGAAGGGTCAAAATTTCCCAGATGGACATCCGTGCCGCTTGCAAAGCCATCCCAAAACGTTTCTAGCTTGTTATAAACGCCAAGGGCGGCCATATCGAGTAAAATGTATTTTGTTTGAATTGTTAAGTATATTACAACTATATGTGCTGTGATTATTTCCATATCATGATTATTAAAATAAATATGCATTAAAAACTACGTAACGATAATTTCATTTCACCCTGTAGTCAGCAAAAAACAAATAAAACAATTGAAAAAGCCGCTCTGCATTGCGGGAAAAGGGTTTAACAGCATTGTAAATTAAATTCACACTTCGGTAAAGAAGCACACCACATTTTTTACACAGTTGTGTTTTTTTAACACAAACGACATCTGAATGATTTTTCAGCAAATACAATATGGTGTTTAATGCCATCAAATATAGCTTTTGAACTAGGCGTCAAACTCAATGAAGGTGGTATGGAACTGGATTTTTACACCCCAAGCGCTTTATGTATTCTCAAAGATGCAAAGGACCGCTGTCACTTTCTGTAGTGAGTAGCAGTCTGATATTGGCTGAGAAATCTACTCAACGAACCTACTCCTGTGCTGGTGATAATTTTTGATGAGAAGAGTCTAGTTGATTTTAATCCTCTGTGGTGTTTTTCACTTCATCTCTTAGCGTTTGTAAGTGGATAAATACTGTCATAGTATGTTGCCAAACTCATTGGCTAATTTTATCATTTTCACACGAAAATGTCTTGTCTGTCAAATGTAAATATTTTTTTTGTCTCAAAATTTTAGTCCTGACATAGAAGGTGCAGCTGGTATAGATGTGTCAAGCAGTGCTGTCTGTTGTCAACTTGTTGTCAACCTGTCTTTTTGGGTAGAGTACCCTCACAAAATTATGCTTTTGAGTACTTTTTGAAGTACTCTATCAGCATAATTTTTTAAAATTTGCCCAAAGCAATAGAATAAAGTGTAAAATCTTTGTTGTTTTTTTGCTCAGCATACAATCGCTTTGCTGACAAATAAGAGTATTTTTCCTACAGATGTGAAAATTTGTATTGTATATCCTTGGTCTTTGCGCACGACAAGAGGTTGTTATAACGTATCGTAAGTCTCCACAAAGCAAACTTACGGCTTGTTTGTTTTGCTTAGCTTTTAAAAAGGAATTTCTCGCACTAAATTCCTCTACTGGTATCTTTGTTTCAGGGATTGGTGTTTAAATTTTTCCTACTGCGTATGCAAGCGTGGCACTGAACAGATTATTATCGTCAATGAATTTTTCATCGCTGAATTGTCTAGACCTACATTTTCTCCGGGTATTATCAATAAATCAATCTCATAAAACCTTTCTTCCTTTATTGCTTTCGTTCACTGCATACTAAAGAGCAAGACATTTACCATCTACCTTTTTTAAAATTGAACTTTAGATTTTCTTAAACTACAGTTTTTTTTCAACCAGACAACAATTGTGAAAAGCACCCATAATGCTTTTTTCAATTGTTGTCTGGTTGAAAAAAACAACCGCTTTACCGAAACTTTATTTCTACGCAATTCAATTTTTCAAGCAACAATAGCAATGTGCTCACCACTAGGTGACAACTTCAAATAAAACTTTAAAACTTTTGAAGAAGCAGAATATACTACACGCCGCAATTACTTCAAAGCTGATTTTTGAACGTCCTTTTATTAATCTTTTAAGAGCATATGACCTCATAAAGTGCCAATATTTCAAAATTGGAACACTGATTGAAGCTTAGGATTTGCACATTGTTATTGCAAACTTTAGATAAGTGAATGTTTAGTTGACTAACATTAAAATTTATGTTATAGACAAAGTTTTAGTCGCTGCTTTGCCTTAGTTATAAAGAAAGTAGTTAATAAATTAACTATATAAAAAAAAGCAAAAAACATTTAAAAGCTGAAAACTATATCCAAGTTATTTTTATAACTTTTAAAGGTTATACAACTGTGCGCTACTCTATAATCTACTTATGTAGAAAAAATTATAAAAATTTTTGATTAAAACGCAAGTGTAACATGTTATAGCGAATTTGATTCGTTTAAAATGCGCACCATATAAAAAAGAAGTTGATATATTAGATTGCGACTTGAGCCAAATTATGCGATTCAAAGTCAGTTGATTCAGAACAATGCGATGCTTGCGTGCGATCCAAATAATGCAAAGTGATGCGATGCGGTTCAGAACGATGCGATTTTAAGTTGTTTTACTACAAATATACGTCTGCCACTATAACAAATAAATTCAAACAGTATACTTTGTAACAGTCTTCTACAAATATTTACTCATAAAACCAACTCTCTGTCGTTTTACAAAAACGATTCACTATAAATAAAATAAAAAACGTCGCTTGAAGATGATTATGGCGAATGCGACGCGGGCAGAAACGAAAGAATCAATTAACGCGAACTAAAGAATCAAAAATAAGAGAAAGCGGTTAAAAGCTTGCCGTAACAGTAACATGTTTCAAAAATAACATGGTCATTTGGACATTTGCATTGTCCTGTCGTTGGTTCATGGTAATTATCCGATGTGTTACTAGTTATATTGTTCAGGGGTCTGTTCATCATCGATGCGAAGGGGGTTCTCCGGCAGATCACGATGAACGATCTGCCGGTCGGGCGCTCGGTAGACGAGACTTTGCGCCTCATTCAGGCTTTCCAATACACTGACGAACACGGAGAGGTGTGCCCTGCCAATTGGGAGCCCGGGCAGGATACGGTAAGATGGCGCCCTCTAGTGAATTGTTTGGTTGTTTAATCATGCGTTTGTTTGCAGATAATCCCAGATCCAAAAGATAAAGTAAAGTACTTCCATAAAACTTATGAAGAAAAAAACGAAAACAAGAAAGAGGATAAGAAAAAAGGCAAAGGGGAATTGTAACGGTCCTGTTTTTTCCGCTTTTATCACTGTCGCTGTGTCTGTCGTGTTTGTTGAATGCTTGTGACTGTAGCCTAACAGTTTATTAAGATGAAAATGATGATTTAAATTTGTTGAATTTGATGCCGAATAAACGTTTTTGTTTTGGGGAGAAGTAAGTGCGATTTGTATTCACACTGCTTAAAGGCTCATTTCCACTAAAAGCATTGGTGGGGGTATTGTTTGTATATTTTGTAGGTTTTTTGGCCTCTCTTAGCGCGGAAAGGAATAAAAAAAAAGAACAATAAATTAAGAATACTACCGCCACGCTCGTAGTGGAAACGAACTTAAAATTCGAACTCGTTTGCGGCGAAAGAATCGAAGCAGATTAATAACTTGCTACACATCTCCACAGTCTTACTACACTTTTCACATGAGCCGAGCTTCTTGCAGCAACAGTGGTTCTGAATCACAGGAAATCTTCCATCTCGTGCTTAACTGCCCTGTACTTGACTCGCTACGTCTGGCCGTCTTCGGCCACTCCCTCACTATTCTATGTAGACCTCTGGTCTCATTCTTGGGGAGTTGCCCGATTATTGCGACTCCGTGGAGTTGATCCGCGCCCTCATCCCTTGAAATGAATCGGGTAAGCTCAGCACCACCAAGCGGATTAATATGACTTCCAGATTTCATAGCGTTGCTGCAACTTGTCAAATAACAACCGCAAAAATAAGTTTACCGCGTTAGCAATGATGTTTAACTTCACGAATTTTATGTTATTCTGTGACTTAATAAGTACATCATGTCATCATAATCTTGTCAAGAAATCAAGAATTTTAACAAATTTAAAATATTCGCTTTTGTGCGATGTTTGCGATCAAACATACTCCGATCTGACAGTAACAACTAATTGTATTTATATTTGAGGAATACAAATAGATTAATTTGAGAAATCAACTTTGAAGAGCCCCATTTCGCTTGTAAAGTTTAATTATTTGTAAAAAACCAACGGTAATTTCACATAATGGACTTTTGTCAGAAAGCTTGCGCTCTTGGTTTTGGTATCGTTGATCTTGCGTTTACACAAGTTTATCTCAATAGAAACTTATCAATTTATCACTTCTAATTAAACTCGTTACCATTGACTTTCGAGGCTTCTGCTAGTTCGTAGCATGTTTGCCCTGGGCAAAAACTTCCGCAAAGTTGGTCAAATCGACATGTTCTTTTTACGAATACTCGTAAACTGATTCACCGAACTTTGATCAAGCCTATCCAGACTTTAATATTTTATATCAGCAATAAGCAGCATCCTGCATTCATTAATCAAGATAAAATTGAAAAAATGAAATAAAAAAAAACAAGATTTTAATGTTTCCCAGCCTCGATAAGACCTTTTTGGACGAATTATCCCTGCACAAATTTTTAACCTGAAATTATTGATTTTATTTTGTAAAAGCTTAATATTTTATTTAAACTCGCCGTAAAGAATAAAGGCGAGTTTTTGAATGAGGAGGGTGCGCCCGTCTGCGACTGCGCTGCAGAGTTTGAGAACAAAAAGCGGGGCAAGATAACGAGGGGGACGCCGGAGATAATTGGCTAGTTCAATGGTTTTCAACCAATGGGCCATGGCGCTATTTTCAGTGGGCCACTGAACATAAATCAGAATGAAAATAATATGAGACTTGTATAATAAAGTCGTTATGATCGGAAACAAATTCCAAATGAAAACTTTCTATTTTCTTTTTTAGAGATTACTATGTTTTTGGGACGAAATTAAGAAATGAAAACTTTTCATCTAGAAATAATCAGATTTTTGCAACGAAAATTAAATTCTGTTCACTAAAGTAAGTTGTTATATTACCTTGATTGAAAAGTCGGCCACGGTATGAAAAAGATTGAAAACCACTGGGATAGTTGATTTGACACTTTCCCAGTGATGAGAACCACATTAGTCACATGACCACGATAAAGTGGTTTCGTATTTCGTCTAGAAACAATCACCGTTGACGAAACAGTCGTAGCCCGGGACAGGCAAAAACTTACCAAACATTGCGGGAATTTTCGAATTTATAAAATTGTAGCAGTGTTGTAACGATCCTGCTCGTTATGATGCAGGATCGTTATAAATATTTTGAATATTTTGATAAACATAATATTAAAAAATTTTGATAATCTCAAACAGTCCAGATCTTCTGTATAGATTCCTATACTTTTCTAAGCATAGTCCCATATCAGATAATTCTATTGCACACTTTTTAAACATCGGCATTTCAATCCGATGAAGAAAACAATGGACACAAACAAACAGACTGATCTCCGGTCATTGGTGAACGTCTGCTAATCTTTACCGATGGCGAATAATTGACTCCCGACGTGCCCAAATTGCGGTTGGGAGGAGTAGGACATAGAACATTTGCTCCTGAGGTGCCCACTAACCGCAAGAGAAAGCAATTTTATGCCTTACGAGATGGCTTTGAACATCATGTGTGGAGTGACAACCAATTAAAACTACTAACATCATATCTATTTGTTTTCCTTGCTCTCTAGACAACGTCAGAGGCTGTCAAGCAATCAGCTTGTAGACCTTGTACCTTGTAGAGAAAACTAGTACCTTGTACCTAAACGTTGTAAACCTTATAGAGAAAAGTGCCGTGAAGTGTTTTTCTCAGCAGTACAACAGAGACAGTGAAGAGACTGGGTCGATATTTTCGCAATCTAAACCGCCATTCGACCTTCTCCCCTCTAGTTGACCGCAAATAAAGGGGAGCCAGCCACGAATTATCTCAACTAGCGTTTAAAAAATGGTTTTTAGAATTTTTTAGCTGGTGCAATACGTTAATTTAAAATCCAAAAGATGCTTACAGTAACAACATAATGGATTCTATGTATTTTTTCGCGGTAAAGCCAAAAATAACTTCTAAGCTGCTTAGAGTCCACGTGTTGTCCGGCTTGTGTGGTCGATTAGTGTTGTCTCCTGCGTGGAGGACCACATGTAGTCGGTTAAATTCGCAGTGAGATAAGCATTACCGACGAGCTCTAATAAGAGCGAAACGCAAGTCTGGTGCTTCTCATATTTTAAGTGGCTTGGTTTTCTAAGTAAAGATGCTTATCATAACAAAATTATCAATAATATTGATATATTGTCGTCCACGTTTTAATGCACTTGGGACTTGGCACATTTATAAATCAATAAATTCGTAACAAAAAACCAACGAATCTACGAAGGACTTAAACTCAACTTGAGTCTTTGCTACTTGGACTCGATTCGAGATAAAAAAGACTCGAGTCAAAAAATATTTTGAATTTTTTTGGTCACCCGTGCTCTCGGGTAGCATCATGCATTAAACGTTCGGTATATTTTTTCATTTAAAAGGTAAACCAGAAGTTGTTAAAAAATAAAATATAAAAACAAAAAAAAATTTTTTTCAAAAATAGCCAGAATATAAAAACACGCGACCATAAAATTTAACAGCCTAAACTCAAATCTATTTGAAATGACTGAAGATTTAATAAGCTCCAACTGAAAGGGATGGAGCTTTGGTGAACTTGGAATCGGCTTAAGTATCTTAGCAAGAGAATCGCACTCGAGTTGATTCATGGCTCCCAAAGGACTCGGACTAATTCGAGTTCTTCCAATGTTGGACCGGTTACGGCTCCCGCTATAAGATTTTAGCCCCACTTAAAGGTTAAAATCGCTTACGGACCTTAGTTTAACAAACCAATAATTTAGCTCAACCCGCGGCCCGCGAAATATTTTGGTGTAAAAAGAAAAAAACGGGACTTTTTTGCAGAACCCGATGTGAGGACTTTTTTTTTAGTCTTCACTTTGATTGCAACGTTGAATTTCTCAATTTACCTTCCTGAAACTAGGATTCGGTCTGCAAAATCAATTAAAAATCAAAAAAAGTTTTTCACTTTGATTAATGAACAAATTACGATCCGCAATTAATTCACAGGCAAAAATTTGAACCGTGATGAGCAAAATGTTGGGAGCCATGCAATCATAAGCGTACCAGCCGAAAAATTGTAAGTGGGCAAGAGAGTTTTGCCCAAATTTTTTGACGTTTGCCTGAATCTTGATTTTCCAGAACTTTACGTATATGAGAAGGAAATTTGTCTAAAATTTAAAGTGAAGATCAAAAAAAAGTCTTCATCTAAACTCATAAACTTTTTTCTGTAATTAGTGTTTATTTTTAATGCACAAAAATTTTTTTCCCATATAATCCCTTGTCCCAAAATTCCTGTTTTTGTTTAATTTTTTCTATTGCTTTCCGAAAAATTCTTGCCCAAATATTTCCTTGTCGCTGCCCAAACAATTCTGATTTTTCCCAGAATTTTAAAGTTTGGTAGGGTAATCGCCCCCTGCCCCCCGGAAAATACGGCTACGCTTGCCATAATTTAAAGCTTGTAATGTTAATGAAATCTAGTTTGTAAATAATAGAAATCAAAATTTTATTGAAGCAAACCTAAAAAGATTTATAAAAATAATGTAAAAGCAGGTTTGGAGAAATTGATCTATACATTAAAAAACATAAAAAATTTTAAAATGAAAAAGATCTAGTTTATTAGTGTTGTATCTTTGCACGAATACACAGGTTTATAAAAAAACAATAGTTAAAATTCACAAAAGTACTTAGCCAAAAAACAACCGTATTGAAGTAGAATGCTTTTAGTTCGTTTGCTGTAGTAGCTTGATAGCTTTGAACTGACTGCTTAATCAAAATAAAGGCGCATATTTAACTAGTAACAATTATGCTTGGAGATGCGCGTGTCCAATAATTGTTTGAGCAGAAGGCGCTGATTAAGATTAGAGCGTTTAAGAAAACACTACGTCATCTATTGCACAATATCACAACACCTCCCCAAATAAACTACGACAAAAAAATATATATACATATTAGCAACAATATTTTTTTGGAGGTCTCTTGGTTCTCGCTGATCGTCGTAGATTGTGTCGCCCATACTCGTCTCCGGTTGGTAGTCTCGGATTGTTGCGTTGGTTCATCGAAGAAGAACTAGATGCGTGGTCAGTCCCGGCTGGAAGTGTTTCTGTAGACAAAACGCTCGTTGGGATTTCACAGGGATCATCATCTTGATCCGAACCGTATCGAGGTCGAAGTTGATCAAGATGTCTTCTCCAAGTTGGTCCTCGAGGAATGACTCGTACATTGACGCTTCGTGTACCATGGACTTTCGTAACTATCGCAGGCACCCATCGTGGGTCACGATCTCTTCTAGGGCCGAAGTACAGTGCGTAACAAGGGTCCCCTAGTGTATAGTGATGTTCGACTTTCGAAACCACTTCCGAGTCTTCAGCATTTGAATGCTTGCTCGCTTGTTTTGACTGTCTTCCCTGCAGGAGATGCGGAATGGATGGAACCAAAGTGTCAATTTTGGTGCGAATTCTTCTTCCATTCAACAATTCGCTTGGTGACAGTCCCGATGCAAAAGGAATTCTTCTATATTGCATTAGAAATTCTTGCAAAGCTTCCTTTGGAGGTAACGAGGATTTTCTCAATGCCTGTTTGAAGGATTGTATCAAACGCTCGGCAGCACCGTTTGTTGCTGGATGATAAGGTGCTCCGGTGAGATGTACAATGCCTCGTTGTTTGCACCAAGCTTGGAACTCTTGAGACATGAATGTTGTGGCATTATCGGTCACCAACGTGTGGGGATATCCGAAATGAGCAAATTCTTGTTCAAGTATAGCAGTAGTACTTTTCGAAGATGTTGAGGTTGTTGGATGAATGCAAGGATATTTTGAATAAGCGTCTACAAGGACTAACCAGTTTCTTCCCAGAAAGTTGATCGCATGGTCCAAGTGGAGTCTTGACCATGGTTTTTCTGGCATCATCCACGGATGGATTGAAGGTTTATCCGGCTTATTTTGAAATTGGCCACAGGAAGTGCATTTGCGACATAAATCCTCAATGTCAAAGTCAATTCTAGGCCAATAGACAGTTGACCTGGCAAGTTGTTTCATCCGTTGCATGCCGAAATGTCCAAGGTGTAATAATTTAAGAATATGATTACGTAGGGTTGAAGGAATTATTACCCGTAAGCCGTAAAAAACGCAACCATTCTCTGTTGACAACGAATTTTCCAACTTTTTGAAGTCTTTAAGCTCTTCCGAAAATGCATGCGGCCATCCTTCCTTCACAAATCGCATTAGTTGGGAAAGAATTGGATCCTTGGCAGTCTCTCTGACCACAAGCAATGGATTGTCAGGATTGATTTGACGACTGATTGTTCGAACTAAACAAACGCTATCGACATCATCTTCCATCTCCTCCCCATCAAAACTTGTGTCATTTGAAAATGGCAAGCGACTAAGAGCATCGGCATTGCCATGGTCCTTGCTTCTACGGTATTCCACCGTGTAGTCATATTGATGGACTAGTAATGCCCATCGTGCAAGTCGATTCGCGGCCATTGCAGGAGTACCTTTATCAGGGGCAAACAAGGTCACTAAAGGTTTGTGATCGGTAACCACAATGAACTTACGACCGTAGAGAAACTGATGAAATTTCTTCAAAGCGTACACTAAGGATAGTGCTTCTTTCTGTATTTGGCTGTAGCGTCTTTGTGTTGCCGATAAGATTTTAGAAATATTGAGAATCGGACGCTCGCTTCCGTCTGCAAAGCGATGAAATAATACCGCTCCAATTCCGCATTCTGAGGCGTCACAAGATAAACCCAACGGAAGAGATGGGTCATAGTGCGCAAGTACAGTCTCTGTGCATAGTAACCGTTTGATTTCTTTGAAAGATGTCGCTTCTTCTTCACCCCACTTCCACTGTTGTCCTTTGCGTGTAAGCTTGTACAACGGCTCGGTGATTTCCGAAAAATATGGAGGTAAGAATTTAGAATAAAACTGCACAGATGCTAAAAAAGATTTTAACGTAGAAATGTTCTTGGGTGTAGGCATTTCTAGTATGGCATCAACTTTGGACCCTTTTGCAATTCCTCGACTTGATAAAGTGTGACCCAGGTAGTCAATTGATGCTTGGGCGAAAACACATTTCTCACGGTTGCAGCGAAGACCTTTTTCTTCTAGTCTTTTGAACAAAGCTCGCAGGTTCATCAAATGATCTTTTGCGTTGTCACCACTTACCAAAATATCATCGAAATACACGGCAACTCCTCGCAAATTTTGCGTTAACTGTTCCATGATTTCTTGGAAATACCGTGGTGCGGATTTAATTCCGAAAGGAAGTCTTTTCTGCAGTAAAACTCCTTTGTGAGTGCTGAGAGCCAGCTTCTTCTGGCTGTCAGGAGAAAGACAGATTTGATTATATGCATTAGCTAGATCAATCTTACTAAAGCAGTAACCACGTCCTAGCTTGCGCATTAGATCTTCTGGGAGAGGGATTGGTTGACGATGGTCTTCCAGTTGCGAGTTTACAGTCACCGAATAATCTCCACAAACTCGGATGCTTGCTTTTGCTTGACCTGGCAAAGGAGACTTTCGAATAGGAACCACGGGGGTGCCGTACGAGTTAAAATCTGTAAGCTCCCATACACCTCTCTTAATTCCTGCTTCGTATGCTTCGTTTAAATCTTGTAGGATTGAGAACGGAACAGGTCTTGGCTTCTTGAAAATAGGTTTAGCTTCAGGTTTAAACCGTATGTCCAGTGAAAAATCTTTTAGACAACCCAATGTAGATTCAAATAAAGTAGGAAACTCTCCACATAATTGAATACATGCCGCATCTAAAGAGTTTTCTGGACCAATTGTATTGACGTGCTCTATCGTTGCAGTAGATTCAGCACAACTTAGGTTTTCTCTGAAGTGATCAGTTAAGTTGGTGAGTTTCAACTTCATCATCGCCAGACGACCTAGTAAATTTAGATTGGGCACCTTAGTGACAATTACAGGAAAGGTCACGTCAGGTGATTTTCCATCAATACTTGCAGTTGATTGGAATTGTCCCGCTACCTTCAGCAACTTGATATTGAACTGTTACAGGTTGTAGAGTGGGTTTACCCAGCGTTTGCCACGTCGCTTCACAGCAAAATGTGTCACTGGCTCCGCTATCAATTTCAAACTTAATTCTGCGGTCATTAAGTCTAATAGTTTGATAGATGGGTGAAACAGAACATCGGACTTTGTGCACCAATTTCATCTGTTGTTTCACAAGCTTGTTGTTATCTCTGAGTCGAGACATGCATACAGATTGCAGATGACCTGTTTTCTTGCAGAAGCTGCAAATAGCTTTAATGTGGGGACAAGCTTTGCTGAAATGTCCAGAATTTCCACACCTGAAGCAGGCGGTTTTCTTTTCTTGCGTTTTGGAAGTTTTGGACTTTGCGTGATAAACTTTCTGCACCGACGTAGAAGGTTGACCGTGTACGGTTTCCTTTGCTACCTTGGCTGCTTCTTCCACTTCTTGAGCCACTCTGATGGCGTTGCTAAACTTCAGTTCATCGTCCTTGAGCTTGAAGAGTGTCTTCAAAACTGCTTCGTTGTCGACTGAACAGATAAATTTAGTTCGCAAGGCTTCATCTAAAGGATCTTTAATGGATTGAAAATCACATGTAGCTGCATCTTGTCGTATTCTGCTTGCCAGTTCAGTAATAGTTTCGCCAGGTTTGCGTTTCATGTCAGACCAGAACTTGAAACGTTCTCTGACAACAAACCGTTTTGGGTCGAACTGCTCTGCCATAAACGTCTGAATATCATTCATGGTTAGCTCATGTATGCTTTTGACAGGTTGTTGCTGAGCCGCTAAGTTGCTAAGCATTTTGTAAACGGAGTTAGATTGGTTGGTAAGAAAAATTTGTGCTTGCTTGTTGTCGGGAATAGAGTTAGCAGTGACGAATGTTCGGAACCTTGCCAAATAATCAGTCCATAACTCAGATGTAGAATCGAATGGTTGAAAACTTGCCATCGGTGTTGGAACATTTTCTCGCGGGTTGTTCAAGCTGCTTTGTAGAATTTTCAGCTGCTCTTGAAGCATTGTCATTTGCTCTTGATGTTGCTTGTTCTGCTCTTGGTATTGCTTATTCTGCTCGCGATGCTCGTCGCGTAAAACGGCCATTTGCTCTTGATGCTCGCCGCGGAAAACTGCCATTTGCTCTTGGTGTTGCTTATTTAACAACAAAATTAGTTCGGAAATTTCACTCATTTTGACAATTCAAGCTGTTAATGCAAATTCAACAAATTTTCTTTTTTTCTTTCTTGACGCAGTTGAGTTCCTTGAATCCTCGTCGCCACTTTTGCCTGTTGTATCTTTGCACGAATACACAGGTTTATAAAAAAACAATAGTTAAAATTCACAAAAGTACTTAGCCAAAAAACAACCGTATTGAAGTAGAATGCTTTTAGTTCGTTTGCTGTAGTAGCTTGATAGCTTTGAACTGACTGCTTAATCAAAATAAAGGCGCATATTTAACTAGTAACAATTATGCTTGGAGATGCGCGTGTCCAATAATTGTTTGAGCAGAAGGCGCTGATTAAGATTAGAGCGTTTAAGAAAACACTACGTCATCTATTGCACAATATCACAACAATTAGACGCTTGCAAAAATTATTAAGAAACAGCCTTGGCGTAGTAGATGGCCTTGGAATACTTAAAATCAGCTTCCACTCTTTTTTTAAAACTCATCACAATCTTTATTGAAGCTGCTATGGAATTTTGACTTCGGGGTTTTTATTCCTTTGGGATGCGGCAAAAAAAATTGAAAAAATCTGGAGAAGAACCATGATAGTCGCGATCCCGAACCCAATAAGATTTGTAAAAGAACATAACCATTTTCTTTGCTTTGTGTGCCTGAAAATATTGTCAAGAAAATAATTACAAAGTTTAATTTTTCATGAAGAAATAACTTGGATTTCGATGCGGCGGCCAACTGCAGATCAAAAAATGCTTCACTTGGTTTTATAAAACTGGTGCCGTTTTTGTGAATATCAGAAGTGTTTCTCACTGTAAGCTTATTTTTAAGATGTTGAAACTTTAATCAGTTGAGCACATAGTTAAATCAGCATTGAACTTGTCCGGCACAGAAGTTTCACCTTCTACAAGTGGCAACAAACTTTTCTATTCAACAAACATCTACAGTCGACAATCTCCAGGAAGCAATCTATAATTACATTGGTGATATGGCGTTTTTCCATTGCTGTCGAGACTAAAAATTTTGCTAGAAAAGTTTAAGTAAAGGCATGATTACACTTTTAGCGTATTTTACAGACTCGAGGAACATTAATGTCTATGCGCCGGTATCAAAAGATCAACGCCAGCTTCAAATATAACTGAGATCAAATTTGCATCCCAATCACCAAAGCATTCATGTGAGGTGAACCAGGCAAATCTATTAAGCTTTATGCTTTATCTTTATCAACCTGAAACAAGTGAATTGATTTGATAACGCAGAAGGTCATTTTCAAACAACGGTTGTCGCAATGTGAACAAATTTAACTTGTTATAATCATCCTGCTGTGTGGAGCAGCGACCGAATGGATTTCTGAGTGTTTTCAGTATTTGAGATTCATTCACCAACAAAGAAAAACTCCATCAAATGCATTGGGAATATGTTGAAGCGTTGTTGCAAATCATGTTTTAAACTAACTTGTTGTCATAGAATTTGCTACAAACAAAAACTCGTACAAAAAAGACAAACACACGACAGACTAAATTCCTTTACAATAATCACCGTAAGACTGGCTTCCGGTGAACTAGGAGCTTGGAAGAAGTGTCCGCGCTGTTTGTGGAACAAATCAAACATAAAACATTTTTTGGAGGGTCTTCTTCGTGAAATATACTATGATCATCTGAAAATTATTGCAAAAAGGTTTTTGCAAAATTGTCACACTTCATTCGTAATAGTTTTAAGTTATGGTTATATAATTTGTTCTCCGTCTTAAAGTAATTCAAGTTTTGTTATGACGTATAATCAGTGGCGGGCACAGTACTTTTTAAAAGTACCGCGGTACCAGTACTCGGTACCTTGGTGAAATAGTACCGCGGTACCGGTACGGTACCAAAAAAGCACCGCGGTACCGGTACTCGGTACTTTTGAATAATACGAATTAATGGTGATGACTAAAACTCTGTCATACATTGAATTTCATTTGACATTTAAAAATTGTATTTAACAAAACGAAAGCAATATCGTATGTATCCAACAGTTCATTTTTAAAAATCTATTATGCTTTGGATGTAAAAAACATGCAGTAAATATGTTTTTAACTTGATTTTTCGGATAAATCATGCCTTGGATATATGATAGGCCTAGTGAATACATTGTCTTCTGCTTTGTTTTTTATGTTAAAAAAAGTTTGTCAAGAATCGTACTAATTTCCATATAACCTATTACAGTAGTTTAGTCAGAGTTATTCCCAAACTTTTTGGGCCACGAACCTTTATTTGCAAATCTTTTTTATCATAGACCCCAATCTTATGTCATATCATTTTTCTGCCCAACCAGCGAGGAAAGATAAAACAAACCCAAAAATAAATTACACAAAATCCGTTAAAAAATAAATGCTTATAATCAGCAGGCATACCATATTTCCGTTGAGGCAAACCAGGACACTCGTTTATAGACAAAAATTCATCCCTAAAAAGAAGTGTTTTTTGAAAAAAAAAGGTCTTCACTTCAAAATTTTCTCGAATTTCATGGTATGGATTATTTTACCGGGTATGAATGTTGACAAATTTTGTCATATCGTCGCGGACCCCTTGTGCGCTCATCACGGACCTCATTTTGGGAAACTCTTGTTTTGGTGATTTAATAAAATTACTTAACCTTCGCAGGCCGTTAAATGTTATGGTAATTTTTTTATATTTTCGCTTGCAAAGCAATGAAATCAGAATTTCATCAAGTCCCTTTCGAATTGGTATGAATATGAAATCTGGTGTTTAGTGGATTTTTGATTTTATGCAAAATATTTCCATTTTTATAATTAGACAACTAGAATGTTCCTTGCAAACGCAATACCCTCAAAAAATATTTACTACACTAAGATTAACTCCTATAATTTTTGATATACCATATTTAGCGCCGAAAGCGCTAAAGATTTGAGATAATTGCACGCAAAAATGCTCCTTTTTCCAAAGCTACAATGTCTTTTTTCCACAATAGCCTAATTACTATATGCACATTAAATAGGATAATCACTCTTTTTTTGCACAACTGGTGATCATGCGCAATTTTTTTTTGTACATATTATAACGTAGCCTATATAGTTTATTTGCGGTCCCTCTATTTGCAACCTTTGCTCTATTTTATTTTCAATTATAATTAGTTATTCTTTTGAATGCAAATAAAAACAAACTGCTACTACTACTACTACTACTACTACTACTACTACTACTACTACTACTACTACTACTACTACTACTACTACTACTACTACTACTACTACTACTACTACTACTACTACTACTACTACTACTATTTAAACAGCCTTACAACTCTGCACCAACGAGCAATTACTGTGCACCAACGCAAAAATTTCTTATACTGGCCAAATCTGTATGTACAGGAATTTTACAATTCCTGTACATATAGCCAAAATACAGGAATTGTAAAATTCCTGTACATATAGCCAAATCAGTTATTTTTGATCGTTTGAAATGTGATAGCGAATTAAAATTTAGATGTAAATTAAATGTCAACGAAATTATGAATGCTTTGGATTTATGTTTAAACAACACTTATTTATGTTTTCGTAAGAAATTTTATCGTCAAATTTTTGGTGTTGCGATGGGTTCACCTATCTCCGTCATTGTAGCTAATTTAGTTATGGAATCTATTAAGAATAAAATGCTAAAAGATTTTGCTTCCCCACCTCGCATTTGGTTACGTTATATTGATGATACTTTTGTTTTGCTAAAGAAAACCGAGGTGGTATTTTTCTATGAATTTATAAATAATATTGAAGAAAGTATTAAATTTACGGTCGAACAAGAAGTTGATAATGCTATTTCGTTTTTAGATGTGTTAATAATTCGTAACAATGGTCAATTAACTACAAAAGCCTATAGAAAACCTACACATACAACAAGGTACTTAAATTTTAATTCATGTCATAATTTTTCTCAAAAAGTTGGTTTGGTTAAAACATTATTGTTTCGCGCTAAATCTAAATTAATTACAAATTATCGAGATAAAATTAATGAAGTTAAATTTGTTTGTAATGCTTTACGTGATAATGATTATCCAGATTGGTTATTGAATAAAATGAAAAAAGAAATTAAACATAAAAAAGTTAATAAAATTATTTGCATGAGTGAAAAAATATCTAACTATGTCGGTTTACCATATATTAAAGGTTTGAGTGATGAATTGTCTAGAATTTTGAGAAAATTTAATATTAATGTGTATACTTACCCTTATAAAACAATCGGAAATATTTTACCAAAAATAAAAGACTCTGTTGATGATATATATAAGCGTGGTGCAATTTATAAAATTCCGTGTAAAGATTGTTCAAATGTATATGTTGGTGAAACGGGCAGATGTTTTAATACTCGCTTATCGGAACATAAACGTGATTTGAAACCGATTAATTTGGCTAAACTAAAAGAAGACGATTTGAATAAAAAAACTGCATTGGTTAAGCATTGTTTTAATTGTGAACATAGGATTGATTTTGGTAATTTTGAAATATTGGATTATAACATTGACTATGATAAACGCAAATTTTTAGAATCATTTTATACTAATAATACAAAAAATTCAATAAATGATAAAGATCGTAATGTTTTTCCAAAAATATATAGCAATATAAAAAATCTCAACTAATATGGGTTTTTAACGTGTTAAATTTGTTTCTTTTGCACTAAGTAATTATGAAATCGTTATGTATGTTCGCTTCTCACCTTGTGTTTGTTGGTTTGTGTTTTTAACTTCTTGGTTTTTAAATACGTGCGCGTTGTGTTCTGCTTTTACCTGAAGAAGTCCGCCCGATGCAACGGACGAAACGTCGTTGAGTTCTTCTTTAATAAATATTACGCCTTTTGTATTTGTTAAAGTTTTACTTGCCTCTGATTTTACCAGAAGAACAATGAATTTTAAAATAAGTAATATCCCTGGTAACAGTGTTTATATTAATTTGTTGTTCTTTTGAAGAAGTAGCCTAAATTTTTTACAAATATAGCCAAACACGTCAGGGTTAAACTTGCACTTTCGACGACAGACAGACATTTTTCAATCAGATTATGATAATACAGTTATTAATATGAAACACCTGAACAATGAACAGTCAATGTAAAGCAACAAAACTATGTCTTAATATTTAATTTATCCACGCAGCAGTTTTGTCTTCGCTGTACAGACTGCCCACAATTTGCTACGTTGATGAATAACACGGGAAAACACAAAAATAACACACAGAATTTCGTTTTTATCAAATGACCTCAATGTAGCTTAATTTTTAATGTGCTTCTTATTTTTATCTTCCTTTCTTTCTTTTTTTTTTTCTATAAATAAATTTATATTGAGGTGAAGCAACCTTGCTTCTTGTAATACAGTTTTCGTCAAACTGTGAGTCGCGACCCCAAATGGGGTCGCCTGAATATTTTGTGGGGTCGCTTTATTACTGGAATTCTGCACTTGAAATTCCTGAGCTAAAATGTGTACAGTTGTTCAAACGAAATTAATTGGTTTCTATATTGGTGATATTTGTCTGGCACCTTATTTTTGTTGTGTGGCGTGGTTTTGCTGTCTGGCAGCAAAACCACGCCACGATTTCAAAAGCTGGTGGACAGAAAGCAACCACAATCGTCCCATTAATAAATATAATTATTAATCCGTTTAAACGCGTTTTTATCAGTCCGTGTAATTAGTTTGTTCAGTTTACCATCTATAGCTATTAACATTTTAAATTTGCAGTTGAATTATTTTGTATTTGCTTTGGGGTCGCGTGTACTGGTATTGTTAATAAATTCTTTAATTTGGGTCGCTTTTTGTAAAGGTTAGAGAACACTGTTGTAATACAACGTCTATAAATAATTCATTGCTATCTTAGCAAGCTACAACGTACATTTGTTTTGTTGCTTCTTCCTTTTTCTAATCCGCATTCTAATTCTAATCCTTTTTCTAATCATGATGTTTATTATTAAATAATTATAGTTACATTTTTATTATGTGGCGGAGCAGAAATAAAAGAAAACTGAACTGAACTGAACTGAAATAAAATAAGTGTAAATATCATAAAAACTTAACGTGTTATTGCATTTTTGACTTCATTTTCGGATTAAGCGCCCCAAATTTAGTCTAAAATAGTATGTTTTATGCAAAAAGCAAAATATTTTTTAAAAATGCATATCAGTGTAATTGAATTAAATTTATTCAAATAGAATATTTTTTCAAATCTAATTATTTATTTGAGTAAGATTCATCAACGATTTGAATTAAAAATCAAAACTTTTTTTTAAGTATATAGAATGGTTAGTTTTGCACAAAGTTTTTGTGATAAAAATTTTTTTCTATATTGGATAAATAATTTTATAAAAAAACATTGAATTAAAAATGTCGCGCTTTGAATTACCAGGGGTGGTTTAGTCACTAATCCATCTTTGTGTAAGGAGTAATAAAAATAAAAATTGTCGGCAGAGTGGTCGAGTGGTTAGAGCGCCGTGCTGTTGATCAACATGATCTTTTCAAAACTCACTCGCGCCATTCTGTTGTGTCCTCGGGAAAGACACTTTACGGCACTTTCCCCTGCTTGATGGTCTTGGCAAGCAGTTCTAAATTTCAGTCATATCTCTATTAAATTACAAGCGGACAGCAATATCTTGGCATCTTCGGAAGTAGGTCGAAGGAATTGCTTACCTAACGTATTAGCCTCCGTCGCTTTCCTGCGAGTCAGGAGGATAAGTATAGAGATAAAATAAATAAAATAAAAATAGATTATCAATATATCTACCGCTAACAACTACGAAGTTGACAAATTAATTATTTTATTTTTACGAGACAATATCACATTTTTGCCTATCAGAATTTGTTTTATCATTTGTAGATTAAGTCCACTCGCTCGTAGATTGAATCACTAAAATACAACTATTTTTTAAGTTTCATTCAAATGCTTTAATTTTTTAAGTTTTCTTTGTCGGCAATAAGGTGAAGAGGACACGCAATAAAACTAAGATTACCTTATAATTTCTTACTTGTAGAAGTTCCAAACAATTTAAAACCAAAGAATTATCTAGCAAAAATTCTTGGGCTTAAGGGTAGAAGAAAACAATAAAAAAATCAATTTCTTTCGTAATCGGATTATTGCGTCACAGATGGCTCTGATCACGAGCACTTTTAAATTCGACTGCTCGTGGCAAAGCTACAAAAAAAGATTAGAGAAGAGCAGAATTCCAGCTTCCTCCTCACGAGCATATTGCCACGGATATGGACGATTTCATACTTTGTCATTTACGAGCGCTTGAGAAAAACTAATTAAGACGCTAAAATTCGATGTTATTACGTCAGCAAAAAAACTAATAACTGAAATGTTTAAAGTCCTAGGTTACAGCAACTTTTTCTTTCATTTCATTATCGTCGATTGACATCATGCGCTGTCGATCGATTACGCCATCAATCGACGTTCGATAAGGTCGAGCAATGACTTGTTTCAAGCGCAGCTCGTCAATTCGAGCACGCGTCTCAGTCGCTCAGCGCAGCTTTACAAGAATTAACTCTTCAATGATCAAACAATAACCGAACGAGTGAGTTTTTAAAACAAAGCGATCAGAACTGAGGCAGTCGAGTGGACGCAGGTGAAGTTTAAATAAACGACGAAACAATTTTTAATATCGAGAGGGGATTTGAGGATATGAGTTTGTATCTATGTCGTTGCAGATCGCTTGATGAATGTGATGGATCTCGCTACATTTTATGTTTGTTTAATTTCATATTTTGTGCCAGTACGACTTGATCCCGTTGTCCTCTCTGCGACGGACGTTGCATCGCCCGAAAAAATTAAGCTGAACGACATCCGGGATATTACGGTAGTTTTTCTTATGGTTGATTTAAATCCGAAAATTGAGGTTTAATAAAATCATTATATTATTCAAAGAGGGTTTTGACAAAAACGTCATCAGCAATGAAGGGTGTTCTGGAGTAGCGTTTTTACTTTGTCTTGGCAACATCTACTTATAAGTATAACAAACTTTATAAGAATGGCTGGCCCATGCAAATTACTGAGGAGTACTTTATATCTCTATGCATTAATTCGAAGTTTTGTAGCAAGAAAAACGTTGTTAATGCTCTCATTTTAAATAATAATTACGTTAAAGGGATCATTTAAGCCCTCCTTGTTCATTTTTTATAACAAGTTTTTGTAAAAACTCTTTAAAATTTTAAAAAAGTTTTTACTAGAAACAAAAGTACGAATCCCTTTGATTGCAGAATCTTTTTTAAAATTAGTATGTTGGCCTAAAAACTTTCTTATGCATAACAAAAAAAGCAATTTACTGTTTAATACTCAAAAAGATTAAAGGCAAGGAACCACCAATTTAAACATTGATTGCAGTGAATCTGAGTGAAACTGAATCGTTAAAGTTGAGATTAAACTTAAAAACTTTAACGAGACATGACAATTAAATTGAAACTTAAAAAGGTTCGTTCCTGACTCAATGATGTTAACTAAAAATTTCCGAGCGGAAAGTTTTTTCATTGCTAACCGTACATTTTGTGACGTCACCCAGGGGTTGAAGGTCAAATCAACTTTGCCCAGGGAATTTACTGCTTAGATTTTGACAGTTGCGCGAAAACTTCTTAATTACTTGCAAGCGACTTGAGAATTTCACTCAATACTTGCTTTGTTTGTTTTATCTTTTGCTGCTGGTCATGGGCTGCAACGCAATTGGTTGACTTGGGCACTTCATGCGCTTAGAAAATCCCAAAATATTGTTGTATGTTGAAATCTATTTTGTGTTTAAACCATGTTTAGTGGTAAAAAAATAATACGTAAATAATGTAGCATCTGTGACGTCATAAAAATAAATGGAAAGAATATGAATTTGTTTTAAGGTAGGAGGAGGCGATTTAGACATGTCGTAAAACATTTATTTTAAAAAGAATGAAAAATATTGCCAAAGCGACCATATAGCGATTATATGCATTGTTTATATTGTAACAATACATAGCCTATATAGTGAAGAGTGAATACTTTTTACTAGGGTGGGGCAAACATTTACTTTTAATAATAATTAATACTCATTGTTTAGTTCAATTAATATTAAAGCATGCATAGTCGTTACTTCTTGATAACAAACAATCAATTTACGATTTCATTAGAAAATATCGCAAAAGAGTTGTGAACCGAAACGGTTTGTCAAGTTCGGTTTCAATCTTGAGTTGCTTGAAATAAATTCGGGCTTAAATTTATAGCGATACCAGTGTATATTAAAATTGTAACTTTATACTTTTAGAGTTTATTCTTTAGGTTATATTTGATCCAAATTTGAGCTTTCAATATATTTTGATTAAGGGTGGACTTAGGGCTTGTACTTTGGATTCGGACCTTTAGATAGGGTACAATTACAAAATTTAAACTACTTTCTAAAACGTCCAAGCGGATAGAGAGCGCCATCAAGTGCTTTTTCAAATGAAACAACATAATAATTGAAGTAGGTTTTGAATATGCCGTTATTGTTCGCCGTCTGTATGGTCTCCAACCAGTTCAACCATTTGGTCTGTAAGTTCACTTACAATATTTTAAAGCTTTCATTGTAATGATTTCAAAATTATACTGTTGACTAAAAAAATTAAATGTGAATTTGTGTAAATATGCAATATTTTGAATAATTTTGTTCTATTTCTGTCCGGTTTGACCTTTAAATAATTTTTAAATAGCGTTGTAGAAAATTAAAGTGATAAGAAAAGAAGTTCTGAATTTTCAAAATTCTCTAAGAGACATTAAAATGAAGATTCTATCATTTATTTGACAAAATATAGTGGGACCAAATTCCATTTAGGCTTACTGAGCACAGAAGATACCAGTCCCTCTATTCAAGAGGTCTAAGGTTTAAACACTTTTATACTGTAACTGCAATTGATCGTAAAGTAACAAAAAATTCTCGTGAAATTACTTTTTTATAAACACATTAAAAAGCGCTTCGCGATCTGACTATTCCAAATCCATGAGAGTTAAAGATTTCCACTTCACGATCCCTCTCGTTGATCGTCAGAAAAATAAGCAACAGTTTTGCTGAGTGGAGGAAAAAAAAGTAGTTTGCAAGAAGTAAACTTGTTAAAGTTCGTGTTTTAACTTTTAATCACACTCAGAAAAAAGATGGTGAAGGCTAACTAAAGAATCTAAGTTTTACCAGCAGAAGCATAAGCACCAAGCATAATCAGTGTTTTTTGAAAGGTAGAGGAGTCTTTACAACAATGAGCCGTAGAATTGCGGCCCCAGATGTGAGGAGCTTGATTTTTGTTTAATTTTTTTTATAGGAAAAAGATCTCATGGAGCAGCGGAGAAATGCTCCTCAGCTGGATCTTCACTCTTCTACTGAAGTAACTTTACTACGCGGTAGAATTCCAAACAACCCTTGTCGCTTTAGGCGCTGTTATTTGGGCCAAAGATGTGTTGTCGATGGGCTCACGGGGCGTGGAGTATGTGTTTGCAAACGACACTGCAAAGCAGTAGAAAAGGTGGGAGGTGTTTCTTGTCGGTTGGTTGGATTATTTACCGAAACATCATTGCAGCCCTTATGTGGGACTGATGGGGAGTACTACCTGAATCGTTGTGAAATGCACAAGCAATCGTGCTTTAGCGGGAAAGATATTGACGATGCCAGACACAAGGATTGTTTTTATAAACGTGAGTAGCTAAGAATTTGATAATTCGGGGGTCACTTTGTGGCGCTATTGCAGGCACTTTATGCGAGAGCGACAGCCTTGAAAGATTCAAGGAGTTCTTGTTACAATATCATCAAACGACGACCGCTGTTGCCCGTAGTGATGACATTGAAACCAATTACGTATCGTTGTCCAATTCAGAAGCAAATGACTCCCAAAGTAACGTCATAAAAGTAATAAAACATCGCGTTTGTCTGTTACGACACCGTCTTATTCAGATGACAGCTATGATGCTAATCCCGATGGCCTTTCAATATCATCCAGCTCAATTGAATTACAGAAGGCAGATTTGTATTCTGACCTCATCACCAGTGACAAAAACGGAGAAAAAATTAAGTCGCTCTTCCAATTTTTGGACCTGGATGGTGACGGTTTCGTCGGAAGTGAAGAGGCTTATGAGGTGGTTCATTCGAGAGGTTGGTCTGAGCAAAATTTAACTTCTGATTGTTTCAGATTTCAATACTGGAGGAACTCGATCACGTGATGCCCCCACCCTGCTCTCTTTTTCACTTTATTCATTTCGCCGATACAGACCATGACAACGCGATGAGTCCACGTGAGATTATGACGTCATACAGTAAGCTTATATTTGTTCCACGTTTTTTCAAATGCTACTCGGTAATTATGAACTTTAAATGTATTGCTGTTTTGTTGAAATTCAGCTGCTCAAAAAGCATGCTGGCTCGAAAACCGCCTATTTTTTCAACTTTATTTTTGAGAACTGTTTAACAGCTTGGTGTTGCTGCGCACACACTTGCAAAGTCCGCAATGTCCCTCACGGCTCCCTGTCATCGCCACAAGATAGCAGTGCCCCTTCTTATATTCTTACTATCATAAAAACGTGCCCGGTCGCAATCTAAAGGGTGTCGAGTGGAGATGCCCACAATGAAAATTAAGATTTTGGCCCTCCTCTCCCCTCCTTTGCGAAACCACAAAGTCCTTTGTGCTGATTCGCCAAGCTCTTGGGAGTTAGTTTGAACGAAGCATAAATAAATTCCTTCTCTACCAGAATCTAATCTCCACAGAACAGCAGCTGTGCAATATGACGTCACATCTTTGCTCACATTCTGTGTTGTCCTGAATACACTTCTTTACAAAAATGTTAACTATGAAAGAAAATAAATAATTTACAAAATAATAAAACTAAAAAAAGTTGGTCCAAAGAAAAAGGTTTAACAGTAATGACACAAACATTAATGACACAGTTACATCATCGTGTTAAAATTATAACAACATTAACTAATCACAAGTTGCATTCTGGATAAAAAAGTTTAAAAAAACTTTTTGTAGTTTTTGCAGATAGATTTTGCTTTATTGAGGAATAACCATCAATAACATTGCTAGGCAACATTGTTCTGTTAAAACATTGCTTGGTTTCTGCGCGAGAAGCCGCGTAAATGATGATGCGAAGATGAGGAAAGATGTTTCAATGGAAGAAAGATGTCTCATGGGCTTCCTTGTGCCTTAAGCTGGTTTATTGAAGATTTTCCTTGGCCTGACCATATTCTCTCAAATCTTCTACGAACCACATGAAAATCATAAGAATCCCGTAGAGATGCCTTTCTCCGTCTGTGCTTGCAATCTCGGATAAGTTTATTGACCCAGTGATTGATTCATGTATAAGCCATGGAGCAACGACTGAGATAAATTCAACGACGACATATTTTTCCGATGACATCATAGTTGTGGAGCAACCGGCGAAACAAATCGATAAGTCGCGGTCGATCCGCAGATGAGTTTATCGATAAAAGTTGGATCAGACACGCAGAGAGATCGCCCGATGTGATTATCAATAATTGATGCCGATCTTCGATTAGGGGTGACGTAACCAAAACGAAAGTTTCTTCCCGATGCGAAGGCGAAATGTTTTGCTTCAAGTTTCAATTCCAATTAACCGCTTCACAAGCAACCAGGCACTCAAGACAAAAAGAAATCGAGCATAAGAAAATTTTCGCGGTTTTTTGAAAGCAAACAAATCAATCTTGACAGAAGAACGAAGAAAAGTAGAAAACTTAAGCTTTTAAAAAATATAAAAATCAATTTTGTAGACTAGATTTTCAAGTTTTTTAAAAAACACCTACAACACTCTAATAGAAATAAATTTTGTTCTTGGTGCAAAGAATCTCAATTTTTCCACTTGTTTAATGTTAACAGTAAGCTTCAGGTGGTATCTAGTGATACTTTGTTTAAATGTTTAAGACATCTTTCAGACATTTTCTTCGCTTTCAAATGCGACATAAATTATTTAAAAATATTTTCTCAAAATTTTCAGCCGAACCATTAGGTGCAAGTAATTTAGCTGCCGACCCAACTCTTTGCATGAGTTGTTTTTGAAACAAATTGCTTGTTTTGAGTTTAATGTACAACTGTTGGTGGTGCTTTTATTAAGGAATGGCATCACTCAATTTTTATTCAACTTAAAATAATGAGGCGTTTGCCTCCTACAACCGTGTCCTAGGAAGTCACACGTTCAAATTAAAAAGGATTGCAGCAAATGTTTTCAAACCTCTGTGACGTGTTGTTCTTGTCCCGAAGCCTCGGGTTGATTTTGGGAAAGGTTCTTAGCCTTAGGATAAAATATGTTAAAAGTCTTTTAACAGAAGTCTATGCCGATTTTATTTAACTCGTCAAATTGCGATACATAAATTAATTAATAAAATTAGTCAAAATTCAATAGGCCAATTTTATTTAATATAGAAACTAATTTAATGTAGAAACATGACAAAAAATCAATTTCGACCTATAAACGTCGTCATCATCAGTTTCTTTAAAAAATCAAAAATTCAAAAAATTAAAAAAAACATTACTTATTCTAATCGGGTCCTGATTCTTAGTCTAAAGACATAAAGTGATGCTTCAATGAAAGCTGCAAGCAACTGACACAACAGCTGACGTCATGATTATCAATCACATGATCAAGATGAAAAACAAACACTGTAAAAATCTGTAAAATTAAATATTTCTTGGGATAAAATTATCATTGCAACAATCGCTTTTTAGACGTTACGTTGCTTCACCTTTCGAACGAAAAAAAGACTGTCCGTCAAATGGCCGTTCAAGGAAAGCTGGCGACTCTTCATTGTGAGATTGAAGGGGTGAACTCTCCGGTTTGGCGCCGCCAAGGCATTAATTTCGAGTTTTATTCGGCAAGCATGACGGTGGGTATTCCCCGCGTTTAATCGACATTCGCTTCAGTTTGATAAAAAGCAAACTCGCTGAACTGATGTGGCTAAAAAAGATGGCAACATTGCGAGGAGTAAGATCCTCGATTCATGAAGCTTCTCTGTAGAAATATAAAACCTTTGCGTTCCAAGCTCTGTGATTATTGATGTAAGCAAATTATACATTTTAACTCAAAAGTGCAAAATAACGCGAGCATAGGCGTGCTATCAATAAAAAATATCAAACAAATAATTAAAGAGTTAAATTGCAAGATTTTACAGAATCAAATTTCGTTTTTGCATTGATTTAATTGTCTTCTCACTTCTGTGACTTTTCGTTTCTTTAGCGGCTTAAGATTTTTTTTTGAATTTTAAAATTTTCTTTGCTTCAGTTTGAAACTTTAACTTATTAACGACCAAACCTTAGCCTTATCACTGGCAACATTAAATAAATGCCTTTTCATGAAAGCTGCAGAACAAACAAAGAATATTTCTAAATTTAAAAATTGCTGTACGTTTAGAGGAAAAAAATTTAAATTGTGACTTAGCAATTATACAGGTCGATTGTTGAATTGTTTGCAAACTTCTACAGTAATTGAAAATTAGCGAAAGTAAAAATCCCGATAGAAAAATTTTGACATTATGGTCTTTATGGTAACAAAATTGTAGTTTGAGTCTAAATTCTTTAAAAAGGGCGTTAATATTGAACAAAAATTTAAAAAAGATACAGCGCCTCCCTTAATATTTGCGCATAAACTACTTTTTCCACCACTACCAGTTTTGGAAGGAATATGGTGTAAGCTTTCTTTTATGAGCAGCTTTAAAATTACCGACGACTTCCATTTCGAGACTTGTTAAAAATATTTCAAATCAAACTTAAAATAAGCGCCTCAACATTACAGGTGGATGGGGGCACGGCGAGAGTTGTCGGGTTCGACCCATCGCTGGCAGGAAACTATACTTGCCACGCGCCCGACCACCTTGACCTTTATCAAACCATCGAGTTGGGTGTGGGCGTCGCACCTCGGGTCCAGGTGATCTCGATCAACCACCATATACTACTCCGATCAGGGGGCGTCTATGAAAAATCAAATATTTCTAGGTTTACCCCAACACTCTCCATTTACGCCCGGGGAGCAGCGCCACCATATCTTGCCGTGCTGATGGAGTCCCTCCTCCCTATCTTACTTGGTTTTTGGATGGAAAGGCGTTGGAAAATGAACGCTACATTTTTTTGGGTATTCCTTTATAGAATCTACCTGTTTTTTTGAACGTTTTAAATGACGTCATTGTTGCCATGTGGTTTCGTCAGATAACAACACGGAGCTGCACATTAATAGCGTTGTGACGTCAGATAGCGGAGCGTATGTTTGCCGCGCGACAAATTCCGCCGGTTTCAGCGAAGAAATTGTCGTGCTGACCGTCGAGGAAAATACGGGTAAAGGAACGCAGATGGGGGGGTGAAAAGTTGACTAATTGTTTTCTTTCAGATAATAATCACGTAAAAGAGAAAGGGACGTACTTTGTCTTTCACGATAAAGGAATCGTCATAATGGAGTCAAGATTTTGTCGCGAACTTCGGAGATTGGAGTCGACAGAATCTGTTCCTGGACTTCTCAGACAAGTTTTTATCATATTTGTTTAGCTCAGAATTGTTTATCTATAAAAATGTATTAAAAAGCTCTCCGAACATATAGGCCTAGTTAATTAATACTCTACACAAAATATAAACCTCACTGAAAAGCAAGTTTTTTCAAAAGCCACTTTATTTCATGATGAAAACATATGATCAGTCTCCGACATGAACTCGCTTTCTTCTAACGACAAGTTATTAACTTATACTCACTTGTCGCTAATCAGCAATTTGTTTGTTTTCTAGAATAAATTGTGCAGAGCGTCACCCAAAGATGGCGTTCGTAGATGCAAATGGTCACAAGCTGTCGCTGTTAAGCCACGGTTTGTTTACGCGACTCAACCTGCTGAAAACAGAATCTTGGTGTTTGACATGGGTTTAATGAGAGTGGTAGAAATCATTACTACAGACCCCATTCCAACCTCATTATATTATGCCCAATCAACTGATCAGGTTAACGCCCACGACCAGTGCCACTTACAAGATTTTTAACTGTTTGCTTTGCAGCTGTTTGTTGTTTGTCAAAACGACCTTGAAACCTCAAGGTCAACCATATTGGTGATACATGCCGCAGCCCAGCCCGGGCCTCACGTTGCCGCCCAAATACAATCACTAGATGGCGGTAATCGGGTCGATTTTTCAATTGATAGTTTCTTTATCCCGAAAGAGAATTTTTTGAATCGAAAATCCCACTTTGCCTTTGTGACTCATAACGGAGAATCGGTAAACAAAGTTGTTAGCCCCACCTTGTGGTTGTTTCTAATACTTTCAATGACTTCAGATACTTCGCAAGCTAAACCTTTCCTCCCTTGCATATGACGATCACGTGATCGACTTCCACCCCTACAACTGCACACCCATCGATTACCACTACCGGGAGATCGGGGGCCTGCTCCACATCACATGCGGAGATAAGAAGGAGTCCATGGCGAAGGACCATCTAATCGTTGAATTGTCCTCTTGGCGCGTCCTACCAAATTCAGGTCGGTGACGTTAAAACCAACCAGAGGCTCAATAAAAATGCCTGGGTTTCTGTTTCTTTATGAGACGCAAACATTAAGCAGCCCCCTAATTCAGAGTGCTGGATTTATGAGATCGGCTACCGCTGATGTTATAATAGTAGGAATTTCTCAAGGCGCAAAAGAAAGTGAAATTAACAGTTTTACCAGGTCTAAATTACGCTCGCGAGTTTGTTTCCCCGTCTGGACGACATTTGGTTCGCACAGAAGTGAAGGGGAAGAGTATCGACGTTTATTCTGTGAAAGCGTCGGGAAACATTGATCTCATCATGGTGAGACACGAAACACGAACCCAATTAACTAGTTCTACGTCTAAACACTTGATTTGTTCAGAGTTTGAACGACGACTTCCAAGCGTCAAAAGTCGTCTTCATAGAAAAGTTTTTTGACGCTGAAGCTGTCATCATTTACATGACGTCACTAAACAGAAGTAAGTTTGCCTTCAATCAACAAGCTTTAACCGATTACGCAAGCAACTTCCCAGTCCTGATATGTCGTTGATTGTTCGGTTAAACGATTCGAAGCACACCCGACCCCCGAATAAACGTATCTGGCAAAATCAGAAAGCAGATTATTCTATTCAGGTGATGTCATGCGACTGGACCCCTACGAAGGGCGGGCGCAGCTGCTTCACGGCATCTTCTCTGAGACTTCCCAGCCGAGCTCAACAGCCCGGTCTCGCCGGTTAATACCAAGCACGTGGTAAGCACGTGATAATCTTGTGATATAAAAACTGTTACATCCTTACAAACACAGCAACGAGATTTTACGTAAATTTTACTTGATTCAAGTAAAAACCACGTGAAAATTTTGTGAAATTTACGTTGTGTATTTGTTGGGGATCACTCTGGAAGCAACTCCAACTCGTTCCTTTTTTCTAGTTATTTTCGTACAAACATCCTGAAAATAATTGAACAATTAACTTTTTTGCAGGTTTGATGATCGGATAGCCGCATCTAACGGAGAGAGATTAAATATTATTGATAGCTTCAGCAACGGGATAATTTGTCATGGAAGTGACCTCTCGGGAATAACAACGGTCCTCTCGGTAGATGACGTCATGTGAAGAAACACGACGACGAGAAACGTTTACGTTCGTTGCTTGGGAATAAAATTTTTTTAGTTTACGTTGTCGCATTCGAAAGCGGTCACGTGATTTATATAAGTAGTCGCCAACTTTTTGGACTTATGGACGACTCAGTGTATAATTTGTTATTCGGCCGACACTAACACTGTCAAAAACACAAAAAAGTTTTTACTTTTAAAATTATTTTTTTATGCCCGAGATGTAAAAATTGTTTAAAAATCAGAAAAAAACAAAAAAAACTTAAAATTACCTCAAATATAGAATTATTGAAATAACTCATTAGTTGTTGTATTTGAATTCTTCAACTGATGGACTTGGTAAATTTTGATTCTTTTCTGCGAACCATGCGTTGGTAAGCATTGATTTATATGACGATAGAATCGTGACCTCGATTGATTTAATTAAGTACGTTTATTGTTTCTCAGCAAACTCACCACGTGAATTTCACAAAAAATCCATTTAAAACCTCGTAGCTGTGTTCCTTCTTTTTCTGCTCTGCTTTCCACCACTTACAAATTTTTTATTTCATTATTTTTTTCATGGCGGAACTGAAATAAAAACACTATACTCGACAGTAAATCAAAGCTTATAATGAGGGCAATGGCTTAAAGCAGTGTTCTTCAAACTTTTTTCATCGAGACCCATTTTGCACAGCCAAATTTTTTCGCGACCCCTAAAAAAAGGTCTTCACCTAAAATCGATTTCTGATTCTGCTATTTTTCCCCCGACATCAAGGTGTTCTTTAAAAAAAAAAAAAGTCTTCACTTCGATTTTATATCCGATTTCCTTATTTTTCTCTGAAATCGAAGTGAAGACCTTTTTTTTTTTTTTTTAGAGGACACCCTGATTTTCAGAGAAAAGTAAGGAAATCCGATATAAAATCGAAGTGAAGACCTTTTTTTTTTTTTAGAGAACACCCTGATTTTCGGAGAAAAAAAGATTGTTCAAAGAAGTAATGTAACTGAATACCTTTTTTTCATTACGGCGCCGCGAGTATTTTTAAGTCTTCAAAGAGCGCTGTGAAAAAAAAAGTTTGGGAACCGCTGCTCTAAACAAAAAGAAAAAGAAAAAAGATTTTTACTTCGAATTAATCTTGTATTTCGCTACTTTTCTTCCAAAATCATCGTAATCTCTAAAAATCTAAAATATAAAATCTCGCGACCCCCATTGAACCACTTTGCGACCCACCAGGGGGTCGCGACCCCCAGTTTGAAGAGCCCTGGCTTAAAGGACCCGTTTATTTCAAGAAACTTGAACAATTAAATCAGCTGTTGCTCGACAATTTGTTACGGCTTCCGTGGGAACAAAGTTTTATTGATGTGAAGTTTGACAATTGCCGAGGTATTCGTCTATTAAATTCGCGCGTTGCTCTCGCAATATCAAGTGTGACGCTACCAGGCGAGTCCCATTAAGGTCCCACCTTGTTATAAGCCGTGGTCAGCTTAAACCTCAAACGTCTCGACGTACATGAACTTGCTTACAACAGGAGTTTCCTTAAAGCAAGTGGAACCATGGGAGGAACTGGTTGTTCACAATCGAGGTTATGTTCGTAACGTAACTAAAATGTTCGAAAGGAAAGAAACAACAACATGGTGTTTGCTGTTTATGTGCAGTGCGTATGCGATCCGCATCCCCCGCTTGAAGATCAGATCCCGAGAGACAAACAGAACGACGCGGACTTGAGCAGTAAAATATTTAATTAGAAAATAAATATAGAAAACCGACTATTTCCCAACAAAATTCTTTCAACAAAATTAAAGCATGTAACATAAACAAAACATCAACTCTTCATTATTTCGCCTTCATGAGTTTGTTCAAGTCTTTGCTGACTTGCCGCGAAAGGGCGCTTATCTCGCTATCAAACTTCTCTTCGCCGATTCGACGCTCGTAGCGGAACGTCACGTTCGCGTGCGTGATGTTGTCCGCCCTAAATAAAGCTATGGCTAGCAAAAAAAAATTCAATTAAAAAGAAGCGCCTACAAGTTGTTTGCTTGACGAAGCAGGGAATTGAACTCCGAGCTCTGAAACTTTATTTGCTTAATCGACTTCTCTTCCGCAACGATGAGTTGCCGCATGATGGCGTCGTGCCGGGAGGCCGCCTGATGGAGGACTCGCTCGAAGTTGCCCAGGTTGTTGTTTCTAACAAAATAAAGTTGATTTAAAACTGAGGGGGGTGAGCCCACGAGTAATCCCAAAACCAACAAACTTCTATCTTAAAACTCTACAAGTTTATATTTGCGACTCCTGGTCGCAGTGGGATTCGAACCCGCACCGCAGGCCACGGTCGCACCTTGAGGTTGAAGTGAGATGAAACGACAAAATCGATTTCATGGAACACTTTACACAATACAGTGACCGAAATGTGTGCGCTGCAACATCGAAACCGTTCAACTTTAATGTGGAGATTATTCCGACCACGGAGATGCAAGGTATTGCTGTTCGTTTGAAATTTTTTATTTATTTCTTTCTTTTTAGTTTTATCTTTGGTGACATGGCTGCTAAAATTTGAACTGCTTGCCAAGACAGTCAAGCAGGGAAAAGTGCCATGAAGTGTCTTTTGCAAGGACAAAACAGAATGGCACAAGTATATTTTGAACCCCCACCAAGTCGATCTTGTTTGCATGAACAAGGAGTTCTTGTTGATGCGAGTCTACTTATGCGGCCTTGCTGCGATCAGATCGAACAAAGCATAAAGCACTGATGACGTGATGGTTGTTGGTCAGCGCAGGTTGGGGGAGCAGTGCTAATTTGAAGGACGAAGTGCTTGGTCAACCAAGACTGTTCTTGAATAACAAAGAAAATGAATAAATGGGGAGGATCAGGGGGCGACATATGTGATCCTCTAGGGCATTAGGAGAGTCTGCATTAAGTACTTGACACGGAATATCATGGAATATATCGAGTGGGAAGCTGCCACAAACAAGTTTTAAGAGGGGGAAAAATAACGTTTCCAATTTTCTGACCTGTTCTGTGTAAAACGCCCCCACGCCTTCCCTACTTCTTCCACATTCTGCTCGATCTCGCTTATGACTTGCGACAGCGATCCACTCCTCTTCCGGCTTATTTCCATCAAGTTGACCGCTTCATCCTGGAACAATACAATTACAAAAAAAAAAGAGGGGGACAAGTTCTCACCACCTGCTCCACACACGAAGTCTTTTGGGACTTGCACCTGCAAATATAACCAAGTGAGAAACAGCTCAGCGACCCAAACCACCAACTCACTTGTTCAATGCCGTGAAGTTCAACTTCTTCGACGTCTTGCTCACCGATGACGCGGTCTGATTGTTTGCTGGATAAGACGTAATAATCGGTAAGTTATGAACACGACGGAACATTCAGGTCTGCGCTATCCAGTTGCAGTTTTGGTGCTGCCTTTGATTTAAACGACGGCCGCAGCTCTGCAAATTGCTACTGGCTGCATACAAGACACAAACACTCAACTCTTACACAGTGAAACCAAGATGCTTCCGATGGAGACCGATCTCAAACTTCATGCTACTCAACTTAAACAACTGACTCAAACACAAACACACCCTTTATATGATCTTATGCATACTTAAATCTGCTCAAAAATATAAAAGCCACAATCTTTCATAACAATGAATACACTAAAATCATCTTCTCACAACCAGATATAACACCTGAGGAATGTAGAAAAAACCTCAAACACATTCACACTACACACTACCAACATCTCACAGTACCTCAGTTCTAAAAAAAAAAAACAAGTTACTAACACCACACCACATCCAAACATTATCACACCATATGCGTACAAAACTGGCACAATTTAGAGCCAACAAATCACCACTCTTGCAAAGTTACCTACACACAGTAAACCCTGATACTTACCGTAAAATTTCTAATTTAGCGCCACCCTGTCTCTTCAAGAAGTCGCCGTAAGCGATTTCTTTTTGCGGTGAAACTAACCCGAAATCCCTCTTTCAGCATCAGCATTAGCGTGAAAAAAAACAAGAGAAAATGGATCTCTGAAGAAGCGATAGTAACAGCAGGGGAATCCGGGTTAGTAAATCGCTTACGGTGATTTTTGAAAAAACAGGGTGGCGCTCAATTAGAGGTTTTACGGTACATGCCACAATGCCCACTATGCTCGACACACACACACACACGATACTAATCACCTCTTCAACTGTATTCTCAAGTACCAACACAACACAATACAACTAGTCTGTGGAAAAAGCTTTAGAAGCAGCAGAGGTAATCCAAGAATGGCAATCTAGATTGGCTTTTTTGAGGAGTTGAGGTGGCTCCTCCAAGATATTTTTGGAGCAGGGGCAATAACATTTACAGGGCATCACTGTGGTATTAAAGCACATGGCCAACCTCAACAAACCTGATGGTGTTGTGATTAATCGCAAAATTTGCCTCAGAGTGGCTCTTATTGAAAGCACAAGAGGGCGCCGAACAAACACATAGAACAACATCCCACAGGAGGGCGGCAGGCAAACACATAGAACAACATCCCATTCCTTCCGAACACTGGAGTCATGCATTGCGACCAGAATGCAATCTCATGATCTATCAAAGGATACAGTCGATTGGGAAAGTTTTTGTTTCTCCCGACACCCGGCTTTATTGGGGGGGAGCAAGGTGGTGGGGGTCTTATTGTTGAGTTTTTGCATCGGGCATAACGTTTCCTTCGGCGACGTCTTTTGATCAAACTCATCAAGAAAGTTCCACATTTCAGCGGTCCTACGTTCCTGCACAAGCCAAGCAGTCAGAGAACGAGACGTCACAAAACAACCAGCGACCACCAACCTGAACTGGGGTCTGGAGGGGCTCGCCCACATTAATGGGGGCAGAATGGGGTGTTTTGATGGTGGAAATATGGCTGCATTGCGTCATCGGTGAGTCGATCTGAAACACACGATTCAAATCAAGGGTCACATGGTGAACAGCCACCCCTGAAAAGGGGTCAAATTGCAACCAATAGCATCCTCCTGCACAATCAATCGAAGCTACGACGCTAGTTTATGCAGGTCATTGTGTGAAGTGACCGACTCAATATCAGGAGATAAGTCCACTTGGTTGGGCAGTTCCACGAACATAAGAAATGAACAATACATTTACAAAGTCTTGCATTTTCCAACACTTAATTTAAATCAAAGTTATGCATCTATTCATCGCAATGGGCCACAGCGTGCAATGTTAATAATTCTGAGGGCTAAGTATTTTAATAAAACTCGAAAATAAATTTACGAGCAGGCTACAAAAGCATTCGCAACCAAGTTATACAGAACATTAGTTATTATTGAGATATTCGGAATATCCTCAGTTGGCGTATCTTGTCCACGTCAGCTTTGACATAAGACGTCGCAACTTAAAGTTGACAAGACAAACTTAAATCAGTTATAAAATAACAGTATAACATAGTATGAAGTCATCGATACCCATAAGGAGGCTACACCGATTGCGTCCCTACTATTCTACAGTTGAAACTCAAAAGTTCTGATTTAACAAAGGACACAAAATGCATGCCGCGGACCGTATGTTGCATGCCTCTGTAGACGTCTGTTCTGTTTTATTGACGTCTATTTTATTGAAACAAGTTTCACTCGTCACGTGATTGGTCATCCTCGACTAACCATTGCAACGCCCGGACAAATCGATGATACTCACCGGGGAGGCGCAGGGGGGGAGGGTTTCATTGAAGCAAGCTGGGAATCGAACTGGGCACTCTTCAACTGCCGAAGACGATTTGCTAAAATTTAACTGAAAGGAGAGTCGCGTCAGACGCTTCAATGACGCCATAATTTAAAAAGCAGTTACCTCAGGTTTCAGCGCTTCGGCGCTTGAAGCAGAATTGAGGCAAATCTCGTCAAAATCAGCCACGTAGACCTGAAGAGGAGGTCGCCTGAGTACGTGGGCATACCCGAACATGAATAGATTACTTTTTCAAAACAAAAACGTCACGAAATAGCTTACACCCCCGATATTCGTAAGCGTCCCAACAATCAAACATGAAAGCAACAATCAGGTTCTCAATGCAGGAAGCGCGCGAGCTTCTAGCGTTAGAAGTTTCTGGCCACTTTTTGGTCTACCAGCAGCGAAATGACGTCCTAGCAGGTCGATATGATCGGCGTTTCGCGATGGAAGATGACGAGCTTCTGCCGCCAGCGAAACCTTGGTTGCGTCAAAACGACGCGTCGCTTTGTTTCACATGAATTTACTGAATCTCTAAGAAATTCTATCACAACCAACTGAACGCAGCGTAGGTGTGAAAATCTGAGCTTGAAACGAGCTTTTTGTGAATCTCGATATAAGATGAGGCTGGAACCCGCGCCGCTACCCCTACCAGTGTAAGGTTGACCTACGAAACGGTGACCTGCAATACCGTGGGAGAAAAGCTTTCAACCAACGACGAATGGATGCATTGGGTAAGAAGAGAGAATATAAAATGAGGTTTCTTAACGCCCTCCGGTGGAACTGGGGGAACGGGAGTTTGACCCCGGGCCGATGATGTTTGTCGCAACTAGTAGCGATGACGTCACACGACGACAAAGCCGCGACCTCATAATGATGAAAGCATCGATGCAAACTTTGTCTCGCACAAACGAAAAGTTGTTTTTCAAATAAGTCGTGTTCTTTATAGATGTACAAAACTGTGCTTCACAACATAAGTAAGAAAACTAAACCGCATGTTTGGGTACCGTTTTAACTTTCTAAAGGTAGTGCTTCAAAAATGATTAAAATATGACGTCATAAAGTAAAAAACAGGGCATATTTGAACTTACGCTAAAAAATAAAACGTTTCAATAAACAAGTTCAAACAAAAGCTCGGGTTGTGCGATGGAACGGCATCGATTTCAAAAAACCACTCGCTGTGAAAGCAACCATTGCAAGATTCCGGGTAAGTAATTGTCGGCAGCGTGGTCGAGTGGTTTGAGCGCTAAGTTTATGTCAATATGGTCTTGGTTCAAAACCCGCTCGGTTCAAAACCAAATTCTGTTGTGTCCTTGGGAAAGACACTTTACGGCACATTCCCCTGCTTGGTGGTCCTGGCAAGCAGCTCTAAATTACAATCATATCTCTATCAAATTACAAGCGGACAGCAATATCTTGGTATCTCCGGAAGCAGGTCGGGGTAATTGCCTACCCCTACCCTATGTATTAGCGTCTCCGTCGCTTTCCTGCAAGACAGGAGGATAAATATACAGATAAAATAAGTAAATTAGCAGTTAAAAACAGGAAGTCTGGCAGGGAAGTGTCGACTGAATTGCAGTGGTTTCGTGGCAAACTAAGCAGCTTAACATGCAAAAAACATAAAGCAACTCACTTGAGGGAGCTGTGGCAGGGAGGCCTCAGCATCGCGGGCTGTTTCGGGACTTGAAAATATCTAATAACAACATCAGGTCATCACTCACGACGTCAACAAAAAGTCATTAACTCACCGCTTTGGTGGGGGACCCAATATCTTGGGGTTTTACCCCCTTTTTCGTAGACCGCTTCCGCTTTGGTTCAAACTTACGCAGAGGCTTCTTGTTAAAGGCACTGGTTTTAGAATCTACTTTCTTCTTATGGGTTTGAATCCAGCTGAGGTCGGAAGTAATAGATGCCGCTGGAAGGAAACAGAAAGACGCACAAATAAGTTTCTTACGGAAAATTTGCAAACAAAATGCATTGACCCCAAGTTCGGCCCAACATGTCGACAGCTGATCTGCTGCTGCCATAACACGACACAAAAGATAATCTTGAAGAATCTTTAGAACGAGAAGCGGTTACTAGAACGCGGTTCAGGGATTGTTTTGAGAAGTCAGGTGCCCCCTCAATAAAAGTTTTTTAAACAACCGTTTAAAACTATTATTTTAAAATTACTATTCAGTCAATAGAATAAATTGTAAAATCTCATTAATAAAATTTATTTGTTGTTAATATGTACTGTATTTAAATAATCACACCAGCGGTTGCTTGAGTATTCTTCTCCTAAATATTCCACGGTTTCATGTTTCACATGGTGTCGTAGCTTATTTTCTACTTTTACATTTAACTGTGCTGGTTGCCACATCTGTTTCAGCATTGTGAAATGGAATAAACAAAGATTAAATAAGCTAAAGAACCTCAGATAAACTGAAAAACTATTTCAAGGTAGCGCATCCAAACTCACCCGAAAAGCTGCTGTCGAAAGTTCGCCTTCTTTCGCGGTATTCTCTCCTCCTCCCGGATGAATCATTCGCGGCATTTGCACGGACACCTTCTTTGTCTGGAAACTCATAGGGGTCCGAGGAGAATCGAAGCTTCTTCGAGACAATCTGAAAGAATATAAAATCCTTAGGGGTGGGGTTAGGGAGGGGGAAAACAGAACAACCAACTTTCTTTGGAGTCGGTGCCGCAGCTGACCCACACAAAGGGGAGGAGGATCTGTAGGAGATCTGCTTAATTAAATATTATTATAGAAAGTTGTTGTACCAAAGCCACCTCAACACACATAAAAATATTTCGAGCAAACTTTCACTGAACACATACAAGACAAGCATCAAGAGTTCACACAGACCTACCTGCTCTTTATCTTTCTTATAAAAGGATGATTTTTTCGACAGATTTTTAGGAGACACCAATCGTTTTTTGAGTAAAATATCTTCTCCCTCATTAAAATCTACAAGTGATGTTATATTATCAAATAGCTTGACGTAAAACCACTATTCTGGTTGTTTGAGTCTAGGTTCTTAGCACTATTCTCAATCTGCATGTGTTATAAGTGTGGGCACTAATTGGGGTGTGCTTCCTACTACGCGATTTAACGAAAAAAAGTTGGACGTCATTGAACCCAAAAACTTGTTGTTGATGAAATATTGACATTTTTAAGAGGGGCAATTTTTACATAGTTCAGTTCAAAATGGGATTGCTGCACAAATATACAACCGTTTCCAATTATTCGGGCGGCCACATCTTCTGCCGTTAGATGGCGCTTCGACCGTCCCTTCTTGACAGAAGCTTGATCACACTTTATTTTGGACTTCGGCTTCTCAGTTGCGTCAGCATCACGTGATTGGGTAGGTGTGTTCTGAACAAAAAACAGGTAGCTGAGGCTTCTGGTGATGTTGACCTCTCTCACCTTCCGGGAAGGGGCCTTCTTTGTTTTTTTACCAGCCACATTCTTAAGGATCTAAAACAAGAATCAATTTCAATTTTAAAAGCTAATTTCAATCATTTTAATCAGTTGTACTGTACAAAGTGACAAGCAGCAATGTGGTTTAAAACTTGTAATCTTTCATCTTAATGTCCCCCTAATTCTACTCCCAAGTACAAATCGTAGTTCCTTACACCGATTCATTGTAACAAGTAACACTTGCTTGTATAAATTAAAAACCCTTCTACCCGATGTATTCGTAGTTAGAAGCTCTCCACTCAATATAATTAGCAACAGTGCTTTCCAGGAAAGTAAGTGATCTTTCCTAAAGTAAATTAGTTATCTAGTGTATTAACTTGTTTCAGAGAGCAGTCTGCTTCGGGGAGCGTATAGACGGGAGCATTGAGAAAAAACCGGGAGGTGAGAGCGACCATCGAACACCTGCTTTGTTCGATCACATCCGGTAATAGAAGCAGCTGCAAAACTAGAACGATCAAGCCCATAAATTTCCCCATAAGGGAATCCTCAAAGGGCACTTGAAAATACAATGGGGAAAAAAGAACATGATCCAACTAGAATAAAGAATCACTCGCCTTCACCAGTGACTTGCACTTCTCCGAAGACTCCGTGGTCTTGATTTGCTCTGCCGCATCTGCAAACATCATCAAATTACTAGAAACGAGACTGGGTACAAACTAACAAAAAAAAACTTCAAATCGCAAGCAGACGTTGCAGTTGATGAGGCGCAGGTTACAATGGCACCAGGTTCAAATACTTTTTATTTTTTTTATTTTTATCTCTATATTTATCCTCCTGACTCGCAGGAAAGCGCCGGAGGCGCTATACATAGGGTAGGCAATTACCCCGACCTGCTTCCGGAGATGCCAAGATATTGCTGTCCGCTTGTAATTTAGTAGAGATATTACTGTAATTTAGAACTGCTTGTCAAGACCACCAAGCAGGGGAAAGCGCCGTAAAGTGTTTTTCCCAAGAACACAACAGAATGGCGCAAGTGGGTTTTGAACCGAGACCATGTTGATCATCAGTCCGGTGCGTTAACCACTCGACCACGCTGCCGACAGAAGGATCTGCTGACTATTCTCTGTGTACCTTCTATGCAAATAACAAAAAACAGTCAATTACTATTGATTGACTTTGAAGAAGCGTCATTCTCGATTTATTTTGAATAAAAAGGATGGGAATTTAATTGGTATCGTGAGAGCAGCAACTGGATCTATGGGGGAGCTAACAACCGATATTTTAAATTACAAAGGTTCAAAAATGAAAAGCGCTTAGAATGATGTAATCAGTTACTTTGCTGGCTCTCTTCCAAACCAGGAAGTCCCGAAACATCATGGGGACATGGCAAGAGCTCGCCCAGAGACAACAACCGTTTGCTCCTCCGAAGATTGACTTTTGTTGGAGGAGTAGCAGCAACATCTTTGGGATTTCGAGAAGCTTTCTCAGAACTGCAAGCAGCACTAGAAAGCTTTGGCTTCATAGAGGATCCCCGATTAAGCGTTTTTCTTTTCACAGCAGCGGTGTTCACGGTGGGAGCAACCATCGCTGATAATGTTGCTCGATCACCTTTGGCGACCTGCTCACGCGACAGAGAGCGGGATTCAGAGATCGGACATCGGTGTTGGGTCGACCGTGACCTGGGTTCCCCCATCGACCGACCACTCGAAGCATCGTCACTGCCGCTTTGACCACGGGAGGCAGCATGGTAGACCCCTTTCCCGGAATCCCAACTTTGGAGGGGTGAGTTACAGACGACTCTAATCGAAATGGTTTTTTCGTACGAACAAAGAAAAAACAAACAGTTGCAACTTAAGGAAAAATCGAGCAAACCTGGTTTGTCGAGGCTGCAATTCTAATTGTGATAATTGAAATGAGTCGCGAGCGTCGGGAGCCTCGTCGGTGCGTTGCGTCTCAGGAACAATCTCCCGGAAAAAACCTACATAATGGAACAATGACGTCACAACAATTACTGTATATCCCCCTGCAGCTCTTCCATACTTGGGTCATACGATGAAGACGCATCCATAGGACGCGATATCTTCTTCGAGCTTTTAGTTTCAGACGTGGAATGATTCTTGGAGCGATCCGAGGAAGTGTCCAGCTAAAACAGATCCTTATTGTGACCATTGTGACGTCTCAGGTGGCAAACGCACTGTAGATGACATCATTCGCATGCAAGTGGTAACTGGGACAACCACTGGGTGGCGAAATTAAAAGCAAAGTTTTTCACAAAAGAAATTGGAAACAACATAAAAGTTGAGGGGCTGGTTTGCAATCAGTGAACACCAAATAAAGTCCACTACTGGAAGGGTTTAATGAAGATACATTTATCCATAATTTTTAAGTCTGAAGGACTTAACAAAAACGTCTAAAGCTGAATTAAGTGGACGTTATTATCTCGGTAAGTGGACAAGTGAAACGACCAGCTACATTGTTGAAGATAGATTAAATAAAAATAAAGCCGATCAACTCACTTGAATCGTCTGCAGTTGCAGCTTCCTGCCGGGGAGCCTCGCAGACCTGCCATTTCCAACTAAAATCGAGTTTAACTTCAACTACTAGCATACACAGTGATTCGTACAAAAACCTTCCACTTACACATAAAAGATCAAATTTAGTTTAAACCAGGGGTCCCCAACTTGTCTGCTGGTAAAATCGACTTAAAATTTTTAAGAAACTTGCGATCAACCACTACGGAAAAATGCCTTCTTAAAAATCTCTTAATAAGTGATCTCTTAAAGAAGTCTTCACTTTGACTTTGTCTCGGATTTCTTGATTTTCGTGCCTAAAGAGAATTGATCTCTAAAAAAAAGTCTCAAAAAAGTTGAATCTAACTCGGATTTTACTTTAAATCTTAAAGTTTGTTTTACTTTAAGCCTTTAAGTAAAACATTCTAAGTTCACTCAAAATCTGAGGCGATCGACTTGCTGTTCATTCCTGGTTTAAACGAGAAACTATGCGGCGATGGAATCAGCCCATCCACAGACGAAGCACGCACCACTCAACCGAACTGGGACCACCTCTTTGCTTTCCTTGCACGACTTCGGCAAACTGCTGGGCTGAAAAAAAAAAAGTCAAACATCCCCAACAACAACGATGAGCAGAGACGCACCACCAGGTCTTGTGGAGATTGCTGACCACGACTGGCCGCAAGGAGGGGAGGAGGGGGCGGTTGCGTGGGTTCACGTTGCTTCAATGTCGAGCATCTCACTGCTTGATCCAGAGGAAGGCTGCACTTTGGGCCTCCACTCTGTGCACGATCAAATTAAAGATCAACAATTTATTGAAGTGCATGATTAACAACGTAATTTAACAAAACCGCTCCACACGGTCTACGACCGACCTGGGGGCGGAGAAGAGTAGAAAGTAACAATGAAAGTTTTCTCGTATTCAGTTGATTTTTGCTGATCTTCATCTTTATTACGTAATCATCATCAATCATAATATCTTCTTCAAAAATCGCCTTCAAACTGACCAGTGTCTCCATGGTCAACTCTGTCGAGCTTTCCTTGTCTGAAGAAACAAAGAGCGCTATCAACGCAGCAGATAGCGACGCGCCTTGAAGCGGCAGCGGTAGTTTCTGCTAATTGCCAAGCTAGAAGCTGGCTGCTTCGACATAAACTTAAGGTTCTTCGGCGAGTTATTCAAACACCCGCAGTCATGATTCTGAACCCGTTCAAAGCATTCAGAGCATAGTTCATGTTCAGTTCAGTCGTTTTTTTTTTTTATTTCCGCCACTTATCGAACAATGTACTTACATCAACATAGTTACACTACGGAAAAGGGGACATGCAACGAAACGAAAACAACGATGAAGCATGCAAAAACTCAATAAATTACACTAGCTAAGAAAAGGCTTTGCATGGTTGCATCACCTAGAGAAAGCACAGCCAAACGTTTAAAGACAAACACCAACCACCTTCTTCTCTTTTCTCAAATAAGGTCAATTTTTTGATTTAGGATTTCGGAGAAAGTTAAATGAAGGGACAGAGTAGCATGACTTAAATTAGCACAGCGAATTTGGTTGTGCAGATATAAAATTTAAAAGAGAAAAATATACAAAGTTTGATGTCAAAGCACTGTAACAAAAATCCTCCACGCAAGCTACAGAAGATACGGAAGTGAACAAGTGATGTAACTTGCAAGGTCGAGCCAGCTAGCAGTTCTAGAAGATTTCAGTGAACATTTTTTAAACGTTTAAGAGAAAAGAAACAAAAGAGAAAAAAGGAAAAAAATCTGTAGAGTTTTAGTAAATATCACAATGCTTATAAACTACAATCAAGTATAAGAATAAAACGGTAAAACGAATCTTTACTATAAATTAAAAGAACAACTTGCAGACAAAATAAATTAAATGGGGGAGGAGTGTACCGATTATGCAATTGCTACGTAACAATGAAAAATATTACATCATAGTCAAAAACTTAATTAAAAATTTCTGTACAAGTCTGAAAATCAACCACAGAATTATAAGGTTAACATTAAACTTATGAATCAAGTGTGACCCACGTACTTAATCGCTGCTAATCAACGAAAGATTATTCTAAGCAATTGAACCAAGGTCATAACATTTGTTTAGTGACTTATCAAAATAACTTTATTGGCCTTGAAACAAATTCCATGGAAAAACTAGACAGAACATAAACTTGCAGCTAACTGCAAGGCTTGTTATGTTCCAACATTATAAAACTAGCAGATTCATACTATCACAATCATTGCAATGCAATATACCACTCACCGTGCAGAGTAAATCCTTTAATGCAGTGCCGATCCAATGACTCACACACCTGGGTTCCCTGAAAGACCGCAAATAAACAAACTTCAAAAAAGTAGCTAAAGAATAAACACTGAATATTTTTAAATAAAAGATCTTCTAGGTAAAAACTTTGAAACCCCTATTGGCACTTTTTGGATTGTAAAGAATAAAATTTCTTAACTGTAAAATATTTGATTCAAGTGTTTTTATCAAAAAAGATTTGATAAAAGCAAGGGAAGGCAAACATTCAACAATCTAATAAGAGTTGAACCAATCATAACCTTGATGCACTCACCAATGAAAAACGATACTTGTGACAGAAATAAAGTTTCACAGAGATGATTCAAAAAAGACACAACAAGTTGGTTGCACACAGACTCACATCGTCAGGTCCAGCAAAGCTGACAATCACTTTGCTGCTGCGGAGGCAGAGGTCCATCCAACAATGATCAGTGTAGACATTGTTACCGAGCACCACATGATCAACTGAGATTGACCTGATTTATATAATAATAATATTAATATTATTATTATATTTTTTTTCTTTCTCATTTCTTATATTTTTATGTGATTAAGGTGTTGTGGCCATGCTTTCTACTGTTTTTTACTTTTACTTTCTGATTATCTTATGCATGTTTTAACGTCTGACGTTGTGTTGTTTCTTCCTTTTCTTGATCTTTCCAATATTTATAACTTTTAGTGTTAAACTGTTTACTAATGATTGAGAATAAAATGAAATGAATGAATAAAAGATTGCAAATGAACACTGAGTTCTAACCAGTGGAATAGCTCAGTGTGATATCACTTTGACTTATGAGCAGAAAATATAAGTTTGATACTCAGTTTACATGACCAATCTCTATGGTGCCCTAAGGAAAGAAACTTCAGAACAAATTCTTTAATGGAGTGATGCTGCCCACCCACAATAGTGACTGTCTTTTAAAGCAGTAATTGGCCAATATGGCTATATGCATATGAAAAAGCAACACATTTAAAAATGCACAAAAACTAATTTTTTGTTATGCAGCATACTACAAAAGCAAGGAAAACTAGAAGCAAAAAGCAACGATCAATCATCAAAGAGATTAAAACTCAATCAAAAAAACAATACTGGTAAAAGGTAATAATGCTGATACATTTTGGGTTTTTAAAAACCCAACTCTATTGGACTGCTGACACTTAGCATGCCAGGTTGGTATTGTAAAATTACAGGGTAATCCATGCCTTGGTGGGTGACAACATGGTGACAAGACAAATAAACAATTAAGGTTTTTGATGGCAAAAAAGCAATAACAGCAATTGTCCAAGAACAGATTATATTTGAAACAGTTGTTCTTGGCCTATCAGATCATAGTAACAACAATTTTTAGAATACACCCAAAAAATATAGAAGAACCAAAAAAAAGAATATCTAAAAAGTTTTTTGCTGGTATGAAATTTCAAAATAGCTATTAAAACCAAAGGCTTCCTTTGAAACTCTTGTTTATATAAATAGCCTTAAAAAAGACTGTTTTGAAAAACTCAAATGTTTTCATCTAGCTCTCCTGAGGAGGTCTACACTAAAGTCAACTGAAGAACTGAATGTAGTATTTGAAAATCAAAAGAATTGTTCTGATTGGCTGAAAATTAAGGTTAATAACCATTATCATAATAGTCAGGGGTTGTAAAAAATTAATTGGAGCATTCACAATCAATTAGTATTCTATCAATCAATTCATTTTAATTGGTGCATTAACCAATCAATAGTTGCACGTAATTGCAATTAATTGTCAATTCTTTAATAAAATGTAAAACATGGTATTAGCTTTGATTTCAGGAGCACATGTTTTAATATTTTTCTTAATTTTTTTGGTAAGTTTCTTAATGTATGGCAATTAAATCTATGTTTTCGTTTTCTTTTCCAGGCCTGTTATTTTGTTTGAAATTTTAAAGCCCTACAAAAATGGCTGGAGATCTTATCCTACAGGAACGTGCCAAATTAACTGGATGCTATGAAGTTTGGACATCTATTGTTCAAGTTTCTGAGCACATTTTTTAGCACATTTTGTACACACTGAAAAGAGAGCCCACTTTCCCTTGCTGCTTGCAAAATTGACTTTTTCAGGCTACAGGTAAACATTTGTTGAGCAACTTGCACTACCTCAAGGTCTCTGGAATTGCAAGGGTGACTGCTTCTTTGAGTATCAGCAACAGATCATGTGGTGATGAGTTTTTCACAACAATTTTGTATCATCTTAGGGTTAACTTGAGCATGTCTTTCTTCAATGGCTCTCCACCATCTTTGCACTTAAACAATGGATCTCCAAACTTTTAATGTGCAGCTAATAGGGCACGTTCCTATAGGGTAAGATATCCAGCCATTTTTGTAGGGCTTTAAAATTTCAAACAAATTAACAGATCTGAAAAGAAAACAAGAACATAGATTTAATTGCCATACATTAAGGAACATACATAAAAAAATTGAAAAGTATTAAAACATTTGAATAATTATAAGTATTTTAAAATAGGGAGTTACTTTTCAATCACTGTTATGGCAAGTACACTGTGTTTCGAACCCAGGTTTATTTCTGGTTGTAATTTACTTAATTCTTGTTTTGACATTTAATTTGATTCACTTCATTTTTTCACAACACTCGCTTGCTAATTGATTGTTGCTTTGAGCCGACATTTTCCATTATCTCAGCGCGCTCAATTGCTAATTGATTGTTACCTCGAGCTGACTTCTTTTTCCATAAGTTGGGTGAAATTTGTGTAGAAACGCTTAGTTTTGCTACTTCAGCCTTTGTGTAGCGGTCGTAGATTTACTGTTTGAAATACTGTTAGACGCCGTTGGGAGTGCTGTTAAGGCTTTTGAGCTGTTTATAATACTGTTAGAAGATACTGTTTGATATTGTTAGTTTTGTCGGTCTGCTCCGTGTCAGTCTACAGTTGGTGAGTGTTTATAAATCTTTATTTTGCGCATTATTTAGTGTTTATGTTTATTTATAGAAAACCGTCCGATTTGTCTTATTATCGTCCAATCATCCATTTAACGTCCGTTTTAATTTCGTCCGATTTGTCTCATTTTCATCCGACCATATTATTTCGTCCGATCATCCATTTTACGTCCAATAGTCCGATTCGTCTGACCATCTTAATTTCGTCCGACCTTATTATTTTCGTCTATCTTATTTACCCGTCCAATTTAGTTCATCTTATTTCGCATTGTTTTTATATCTTAATACAAATTTAATTCAAATCAAATCAAGGACGTGTACATTTCCGGAGACAGCCACACGGAGTTTAAGACCGCGAAGAACTTACTGTAATTAAAGTCACTCCATCAGGAATTAACTTTGTTTCTGTCTCCTGTAAAATTTTCACAACTTAATTTTCAAAATGTGGGCAATGAATGGCTGCTGATTTTGATAGATAGAATTTTCTCAAAAAGAACTCTAACGTCACACAAATCTAGTTCTTCTCTCTGTAACACGGTTGTTACTAAGCATAAATTCTTTAGATTGTCTTCCAGAGTCTGTATATTGTTATTGCCATGTGGAGTCGAGAGATAATCAGCAAGCTTAGGGTCATCTTGAAAAGATTCTAAAAAGGATCTGAGCTCAATGTATCTTTTAATCATATAATAGGTATGGGACCATCGTCTTTTATTTCTTTGTATAGGGTGTAATGGTCTTTGTTTTCAAAGTCTAACTACCAGCCAGTTTCGATAACTTTATTTTGCCTATCTAAACAAGCAAAAACTGCTAAATTAAAACTATGAGAGGCATATTCAATTAATGGCATCCCACACAAATTTGCTATAGATTTGTTTACTTCAGCATTATCACCTGTAATAGCAACAACATTTTCCAAATTCTTGTTGAACAAACTTAACACATTTTCAATAAATTTGACATGATCAAAAGCAGTAAAGGATGTTTCAATCACCAATGGTGAAAATACAGTCAAAACAGTATAAAAGCCATTTTCATTATTATATGGATATGATGCAAAAAGTCCAATAAAATACATTGAACCCTAAGTCCACCCATCAATTGCCAACAAAAAATTATCTGGATGTTCATCCAATATTTTTTTTTCCGCTATCTGAGTAAACTTTCTCATGTACTTATTTAATGTCACATTTGTTATACATCCCAATTTTGTATACTTCTGTGTTAGTGCATTTTCAGAAAAGGAAAGAGGTTTTAGGCCAACACATACTCATTCAATCCAACCATAAACATTTAATGCTGAATGACTGACTAAACTGTCTGCAGAAAGAATCAAAGTGATGAAACTTGACAAAGACTATTGTCCACTTTCCTAGATAGTAGAATACTTTGGGTGCTGGCTCTTTATATAATCCAGCAGGTTGGTCCATCCAGTTCCTTTTTTCTGGGTCAATTTCTTTTCACATTTGCACTTCCATAAGTGTTTGGAGTCTGTTTGGTCAAAATATTTTTTTACTATCTGTTCATTTTGTGATGGCATGGATAATTAATAATTGGAAAAGATAATTTGTCAATGCACAGTGTTATGCATTTTGATAAATTAATAACTTACAATCAATACAGGTTTGGATATTATTTAAATTTTATTGCAAAAAGGAGAAAATTTTTAATTAAATTTTTATGGTCTTACAAAATAATTCTTCTAAAAACAATTTATTATATAAAACACCAACAAAATCTAGATATAAATCTATATACAATGGCAAGTAAAAAAGTAAGACTTTTTTGTTTTATTAAATTTTTCAAAATAACTTTAAAATTAAATTATAGGGTTTCCCGACCAATAGTAGAACTTTCCTGACCAATAGTAGAACAATTTTTTTATTTAGAAAAACTAGGCAACCTAAATTGCAATCCTAAATCTTAAGAGTATTTTTTTTTAATTTTTATGTTTGATATTTAATAATGGGGCATCAAGACAAATTAGTAAAATTTTTACCTTCAATAATAAAAAATGATGGAAAAAACAAAAATGATATATATATATAATTTAGTAAATTTTTTATTCATTTATTTCTTCTCTTCTTTTGGCCTTTACTATGTAAGATAGCATTTTACGGTAAAAAGAATTGCAATGCTCCTGAGCGATTTCTGCAAATTTTAATGAAATAATTTCTTTTAATTCTTGTTTATTCCTTGCACAAGCTCTTATCACTAGATTCTTCCAGACAGAAAAAATATTTTCTATAGGATTCAAAAAAGGGCTGTATGGTGGTAAATAGCAGAGCTTTAAATTCAATTTGCTAATTGTTTCATTTAAACCCTTGTAGTGATAAATTCTCGCGTTATCAAGGATAAAAACAGGATCACTTATTCCTGCAGCCAAACACTGATTTTTTAACCCAATCAAACAAGTTTTAAAGTCCTCACTGTTAACTGCAGTATTATGAATTTTGTGATAAATCAGGCCGTATTTGTTCATTGCAGCCACCACTGAAATGTTACGGCTTCTAGCAGCACTGACACTCACATAAGGGGAAGAGCCTACAATAGATCTGCCCTTTTTAGGACGAGAAACTACACAAAAGCCCACTTTATCTATAAATACCAAATTTGAGTGTTCAGTTTCTGCCTCTAATCTCCTGAATTCTTCTGCATATCTTTCCCTTATATTGATTGTTCTGACATCGTTTCTTCTTTGAGGGACCAGTACTGTTGATTTAACAGTGTAATGAAACCCACAAAGAATTCTATCTATCGCACTTTTACTAGTTAGAATGTTAAATTTTTCTTGAACTAGATTGACAATATCTTTGAGTCTAAGTAGGCAATTTTCATCAACCCATGATAGTACTTCATTTTTTTGATCTAAGGTCAATTTAGAATGTGTATCACTGCCTCTCTTCTTCTCATTAGCATCTCCCTTTTTGTTGAATTGATCGACGATTCTCCATACTGTCGAGTACTTTAATGAAAGCATTGAAGAAATATCTTTGAATGATATTCCATCAAGAGATTTCTTTATAATTCTTCTTTTGTCCTCTGCTGTTATTTTTCTTCTTTCTGACATGACATTTTTTTTTCAATAATTAGTGATGGGACGATTAATCAGAATCGAGAATCGTAAGAATCATTAATTTTTTAGGAATCGGCATTGGAATCAGAATCGAGAGATTTTCTATAAAATTTACGATTCTTAAAAACGATTCTTACTAATTTAAACATTTTATAAATGTATAAGTACACAAGATTGTGATAGTTTATTTTCTTTTCCAGAACAATAGTTTATTATTACTAAGTTTTTAATAGTAAAAATCAAATTATTGATACATTAAATATTTGATAATACATATATTATAAATAATAGCTCTATTTGAAGAAGGCAGCTGTAATCATTTGAGGTAAGTAAATTACAATTTTACAATTTTTACTACAAACTTTGCTATGTAGCCAAAGTAAGTTTATTGTAGAAATATAAAAATGTTATGGGGATTTTGGTTAATTGGGATGTTTTTGCATAATGGTAGATAACCCAACAAAGAGCTCATGAGCTCAGTAGCTTTATCACAATTATCAATGACATTATAAATTGTTTGAAGTGCACAAAAACTTTATGGGCACCTGTTCTTCATTTATATCAAAGCTTATAACTTTATTCACACTTGTGATAGATTAAAACTGTATGGCATATCAGAAAGCTAAGTGCATCTAATTTTAAGTAATAATATTTATAGATACTTTTGAAAAAAGTTTGCAGATAAAAACAAAGTAATTGTATATACAAAATTGAAATAGAAAAACAATTTTTTTTGCATCTTCTATAATTTTAATACTACAAATATATCAAATGCAATACTTTATTTAGAGTATTATTTCATTCTTTCAGACACCCTCATGATGGCATCCAATGACTTGACAAGCAGAGATACTGATTCGCATCTTATGGTTCTTAAACCAAAGAGTTTAGCCTGGAAATTTTTCAAAATTGAAGAAAAAGATGATTTAAAGGCAATTTGTCAGTTATGTAACAGCAAGATATTTAGAGGCTCCAAATTTGGTGGTTATACAACAACTAATATGCTGAAACATTTAAAAACAAAGCATAGCAAGGAGCTAGGGGAAGAAAGTGAAAAAGAAAAGAAAGATTATGAAAAGAAAAGATTGTTAAGTGCAAGTACTTCATCATCATTAAAAAAGGCAAAAATAGGTTTTGAATCTTCAAGGCAAACAACATTACATGAAACTCTTTCTAAAACTAAAATATGGGATATAAATGATCATAGAGCTAAAAAAGTTCATAGATTTATAGGAGAGATGATAGCAGTGGATCTTCAACCTATCTCAATCGTAGAAGATCTTGGTTTTAATAGACTCTTGAATCATCTCTGTCTAAATTATAAAATCCCTTCTAGGAAATATGTTAAAGACCAAATTTTACAAGATATATATAACAATGTAAAAGAAAAAATACAAAATGAAATTAACTCTGCTAAATTTATATCTTTTACATCTGATGGGTGGACAGCAAATACATCAAACATTTCTTTCCTCAGCTTGACAGCACATTGGATAAATGAAAATTATAAGCAAGAAAGTGCCATTATTAGAGTTGTACCTTTTAATGAATCACACACCTCATCTAATATCAGTGAAATTTTACAAGATGCAATGAATCAATTTGAGATTCCATCTAATAAAGTGCATGTCATTTTAAGAGATAATGTGGCAAATATGGCTGCAGGTGTTGACCTAGCAGGTTTTCAGTCCATTCCATGCTTCCTCCATACATTACAATTAGTCTTGAATGATGCAATTTTTGAACAAAGGTATGTGAAAGATATAATAGTGACATGCAAACAAATTGTAGGTCATTTCAATCACTCACCTTCAGCATTTGCAAAGTACACAGAATTTCAGAAGAAATTAAATGTTCCACAGCATAAATTTATACAAGATATCAAAACTAGATGGAACAGTCAATACTACATGCTTTCTAGAATCCATGAACAAAAGAATGCTCTTATTTCATTTTGTAGTGAATATTCAAAGCAAACATGTCTTGAAACAAGTCAATGGAAAATCTTGGAAAGACTTCTAAAGATACTCCAACATTTTGAGGATTGTACAAAGTTCTTAAGTAGCCGTAATGCAGTTGTTTCAGCTATAATTCCAAACATGAAAGTAATTTGTCATTTTTTTGAAAAAGGAGAAGAAAAGGGACTCTTTGCAGGACTTGGTTCAACATTATCTGCATGGCAAGCTTCTACTAAGTGCAGATTTAACTTGTACTTCAATGATAAAAATTTAATAGTTGCAACATATCTTGATCCCCGCTTTAAAACTACATTTCTTGAGGAAGAATATAATGGTAAAAAAGTTGAAGAAATTCTCAAAGAGTGGATGGTTAATGATATTTATGCAATAAAAAATAGGGAGGGAGTTTCAATTCCTCTATCGTAAGATTCTGAATCATCTCAATCAGTCGATGGCAAAAGTGATAGTGAAACTGAAAATGACTTTAATTTCAATTATGCAAGTTGCTTTTCAGACTTAACAAAAAAAAGGAAAGATAATCGAAAAACTGAACTAGTAAAGAATAGTGATTCAAAAGAGGAAAGTATTACAGTTAATGTAAAATTAGAAATGGTCCGATACCAAAACTTGAGCATCATTGAGAATACTGCTGATCCAATACAATGGTGGTTAGCAAACAGAGATTCATTTCCAGAAATGAGCTTTCTGGCTAGAAAGTACTTAAGTGCACCACCTTCATCTGTCAAAAGTGAAAGGGTGTTCAGTATTGGAGGAACACTCTATTCTCAAAAAAGGAACAGAATGAATGCTGATACTGGCGAAATGCTTATGTTCCTACATTATAATCTCATGAAAGTAAATTTTGATTATGAGTAAATACAAATTTTTGATGCATCAGTTTATTTGATGAATTTTTACTTTTATATATGGAATTATTTTTTTTATTACTTGAAGTATTTAAGTTTAAAGAAGAATTGCTATTTTTATATTATTTTTATACTTTCTTTAATTAAAGCTTGTAATTCAATTTCTTGGTTTCACTATATTATAAATTTCTTTTGTACAAGTCACATTTCATTTGATTTAATAAATTTTGAATTATATGACAAGGAAAATTGTTATTTATATTTTTTATATCCAGAGAAATATTACATTTTTAAAAAGAATTGCTATTTCATTATTTTATTTACCTTCTTGAAAAAAATATTAAAATTTCTCGATTTTCATTTCTATTTATCTTAAACCTTCTACAATGTATTACTGTTGATTCCAAGGCAAGAACCTTATTATTCTGCAGAGCTCGATGAAGCTAATTTGATTTTAAACATCACTTGTCGTTGTTATAATATACTGAAGCTAAACAGAACATTGTTAAGGAATATAATGGAATTTTATCTGTATATACATTTACATTTTAAATGGAAAGAATTGGAATTGGCATCGAAATTGGAATCGACATCGTTATTTTTTATAGGAATCGGAATCAGCATCGGAATTGAAGCAAAAATTGGTATCGTCCCATCACTATCAATAATCTTAATCCAATATCGAAATTAAGTATACAATCTATAAAATTTAGAATTGCAGTTAATGTTATTTAGTTTTCCTGAATTATAATTTAGGAAGAGAGGTAATTTTTAAAATTCATTTAAAAATTATAGCAAGCAAAATCCAACATTTCATTTAGTTTTTAAAAAAATTTTATTTAAAAAGCTGAAAGTTTTCGACTATCATTAGTCCTTATCAAAGCATCTAAAATTGTTTAAAATTGTCTAAAAAACTTTTAACCATAAATGTCAATTACAATCAATTAAAATATATAACAATGTAAAAAACAATAATTTTTTCAAGTTTATGCTATCACTATTATTACTAATTCAATTTAAAGGCAAACACAATTACACAAAACAACGTCAGAATTCACAGAGGAAAAAAAGGAGAAAGAAGAGAAAAAAAAAAGAGAAAAAACAATGCAAATCACATGACTAAATTAGAAGAGTTGTAGCAAGAAAGACAAGCCATTTTCATACAGTTGTTTATTTAATTTAGGTTGATGTTTTTTAATGTTCTTTATAGTTGCACTGGGTTAAGTAGTTAAGTGCACAGCAGAAAATTTCCAAATAAGTTTCGAAATGTCTTTTGCGAATATGTGAGGTTTTTTAAAAACTAAATAAAATGTTGGATTTTGCTTGCTATAATTTTTAAATGGATTTCCTGAATTAAAAAAATGTTCTACTATTGGTCAGGAAGATTCTACTATTGGTTGGGAAACCCTATACGAGGTCTGTTCAAAAAGTATCTGACCTTTTTCCCTCTCGCCAATAAGGTATGAGCAAACTGCCCGTGCAAAGCGTGGCTGCACACACACACATTCACGCGTAATCGTGAAGCGTTTCAGGCCGATTCGTCATTCGTATCTCTCTGTGTAAAGCATTTAGTGCAGGCGTGTAGTACATGTTCATCAGTTTTTTGATTTTCAGAAAATTTTATTTCAATGACAGAACGCATCGAACAGAGGTATTGCATCAAGTTTTGTCAAAAACTTGGTGATACTCAAGTTGAAACAATTCGAAAGATTCAACAAGCTTTTGAAAATGAGGCCTTAAGCCCAACTCAGATAAAGCAATGGTTTAAACGCTTTAAAGATGGCCGTGCATCAGTGGAAAGTGATCCTCGCTCAGGAAGGCCATCCACAAGCCGAAACGAGGAGGCGATGGATCAGGTTCGTGAAAAAGTGTTGGAGGATCGTCGTTTAACAGTACGAGAGATTGCTACAGAAATGGGAATAAGCACAGGCTCAGTTCATTCAATCCTAACTGAGGATTTGAACCTGCGGAGAGTGTCGGCTAAATTTGTCCCCAAGCTGCTGACGGAGCAACAGAAGGAACTCCGGAAGGAAATTTCGGAGGACATGCTGGATGTTGCAAATCATGACCCAGAATTTATCAAGACAATCATCACTGGTGATGAGACCTGGGTTTATGGTTATGACCCAGAAACCAAGTTTCAATCATCACAATGGAAGCATCCGGAATCACCACGCCCAAAAAAAGCTCGGCAAGTCCTCAGCAATGTGAAAGTTATGCTGACCTGTTTTTTTTATTCCCGTGGCATCGTGCATCATGAATACGCACCAGAAGGTCAAACAATCAACAAAGAGTACTACCTGGAGATTCTACGTCGCCTTCGTGATGCTGTGCGAAGAAAGCGGCCAAACATGTGGGCAGCAAAGAATTTTCAGCTTCACCATGACAATGCTCCCGCTCATTCTGCACATGTGGTCCAAGCTTTTCTAGCCAAAAACAGCATGCCACTTATTAGACAGGCTCCTTACTCTCCCGACTTAGCACCGTGTGATTTCTGGCTGTTCCCTAAGCTAAAAACAACTCTGAAAGGGAGGCGATTTCAGTCAAGAGAAGACATTATGAAAAAAGCGACGGAGGAGCTTCAGAGCATTCCGGGGGAGGAGTTTATGAAGTGTTTTGAGAAGTGGCAGAAGCGCTGGGATAAGTGTGTGAACCACCAAGGGGAATATTTTGAAGGAGATTGAATAAAACTTGCAAAATTTATTGTGTTGTGTGCTTTATACAAAAAAGTCGGATACTTTTTGAACAGACCTCGTATATTACTCATGTAATGTATCATTGAAAAGAGCACATTTTTTGGTATATATTTTCTTAAAAAATTAGTTTTTTAGTATATTTAAAATAAAATAGAAAATATTTTGTTTAAAGAGTATAAAATATGTGAGAGCAAAAAAGTAAAACTTTTTTTAAAAAATTTATAAAGCATGAAAATTACATATTTATTTTTATTTTAATCAATAATTAATCCATAACACTTATATTTAATAACTTTAACAAGCCTATTTGGCATTGAGTGTATCAACTTTAAGCACAGATCATTTGGAATTTTATTCCAAGTTTCCACAATTTTGCACTTCAGATCTTCCAAACTTTCAAGTTTTTCTTTTTTCAAAACAGCCTTTTTTAATCCTAGGTGTTTTACCAAACACTATTACCTAACATGGGTCACTAGCAGCCCATGAACTATAAGTGCAATTAAACTGATGGAAGAGTAGGTCAGGCAAGAGAGAGGAAGCACAATGGCAAATGTGACAGTGCTTTATTAAAATCATAAGATCACTTAGAGATGCAACAAACGAAAGTGAACAAGTAAGCTGAGCATACATGGTCAATAACATGAAATTTGTTTACTTTGTTCAATATAAACAAACCACAGTGACACTTTTATGTTCAGTGCAACATGGTTCTCTACAGTTGCTGCAACAATCAGCAGTCCTGCAGTCAATCACTGATGGGCAAATGTGGTATCTTTGTCTTTTCCTCTTTCCAGTTCGATTAGCCTCACTGGTTACCTATAGTACCTCCTCAACTCCACGTTTTTGCATGGCAAGTTTTGTAGCTCTAGGGAATTGTCCAATTTGTATGCGACAAAGTAGCCATGGTTGAAGAAGCTTTATTCCCAGACTTTTTAAGATATGACATCAATGACTTTTACCACTTCCCCAATCAGGAAACTTTGCCTGATAAGTGACCAGAGCATTTATAGCAGCTACATTCAGACAGTTGTAAAAGTTAGCCAAAGGCCAACATTTTGTTCTTTTTTGGACACTGTAATTATGGCAATGCTGATCAACAGCTGCTTTTGTTGCATTGTAATCCAGTATTATCAGAGGTTTTCCTGTTGCCTCATCTACTTCCTTGTCACTATGCATTGTTGAAAGCAAGACCACGGCTTTGTTTTTTTTTAGGGATGTACAATACAAGAGCCTTTCTGTTCCTAAACTCAAACAAACTTGATCGCACCTCTCAATTTTTTCCTGTAGCAAATTGTTTGGGAATATTTGGTTTGTTTTTTCTCAGCATTTCCAGTAGAGTGATTTACTTCAGCAAAAGATCTTCTGCAAGTTTGGTGCTGGTAAACCAGTTATTTGTTGTTATGTTGATTCCAGAGTTGTGCACAGGATTGCAAAGAGTTTTGACAACATGTTCAATCAGCCCAACTCTTCTTGTATCACCTAGTCATATCCTGTGTTGGGTAAGCCATTGTAAGTATAACCCAAAGTACAGTCACACATAAGAAATAGTTCCATTCCATATTTATCAGGTTTCTTTGACATATATTAGTGGAAACCACATTGCACTTGAAATGGTATTAATTGTTTGTTGATAGTCACATAGGCACTCATGGCATAATGCTTACAACAGTTTTCAATAAATTGATTTGAAAAGCAGTGAAATGGAGCAAACTTGTCTGTCTGTCTTCGTTGCAGGTATGTACCATGATTGTCAAAACAAAAACAAGCCAAGATTTTTTCAAAATGGTTTCGACCAAAGGCAGCTGAAAATATTGCTCCAACGGAAGGACCAGATGACCACATAGATCAAAGTGACTTGTGTTGCAATCTACAAACTCCCATTAGAAAGAAAATCCTGATAATGTCTTTGATTTCATTCAAGTCAACTGGTGACTAGTTGCTTTTCCTTTATAGTTTCCCCATACTTGTTGGTGTGCTCTATAATCATTCTTAGCATGTCTTCATTAAAAAAGCACAAAAATGCTTCCACTTCATCTCTGATTAATTTTGCATTGCCTAATGGACCTTTAATTGTGTGCCTTAGGTTGCAAGCACGTGTCCATGAGGGTGGTGGGCAATCTACAGACCACACATTACCATTTTTGCCTATGGAGAAAGAGCTACTATTGCTCTGCAATGTAGATGGGGATGGCTCATCTTCATCCATACTGCTGCAGCTTTCCAAATCAGATACTTCCTCATCACTTTCATTTCACTCACAATAAAATCACTCACTTCACTCACAACAGAACAATCATTGTCAAACCAACAATCAATCATTGATCCAATTTCAGCAGTAAATAGTTTTCTGGCCATTGTACTTTCTATCACTTATATTTCTAAAATTCTGCTAAAAAAGTGCCAGCATTTTATCTCTGAAATATATTTGAAAAACAATTTTACATTTATGCTACCTACAAATAATTATTCTTTTCATAATGTACACTTGTAACAGAATATTACACTATTACCTAACATGGGTCGCTAGCGACCCTATAGCTTTTATGGAAAATGTTCAATTATTTTTGTTGAAGTTAGAACTGGAATCAACTGGTGTTTATGAAAGTATTGCCAACAAGTAACTTGAAAAACACAAAAAGTATAATAGCAGTAAGATACGTACTGATGTTATTACGAGATTGTAATTTTCTGTTTGGGTCAGGAGCAACCCACATAGGTGTTTAAGGGTTAAGGCTACTTATTTAAACTAAAGAGTTTCAAATGAAGCCTTTGGTTTTAATAACTAATTTTTAAAAATTTCTAATAAAAGCATAATCAGGAATTTAAATAATTTTTTACAAGTATTCTTATTTCATAAACAAGTATTTATTGTAACCTTTTGAATAAATAACAATTTTTGCTGAATTTAACAAATTTGATTACTCAATAAAAAGTACAAGTTGTAACACATGTTTTATCAACATCAACAGCATAAATGGTATTAAATTTCAATTATAAATTTGAAACCTCACTGAAATTGTTGGAATGATTCTTCTAATAATATGGACAAATTATTAGCCAAATAAATTTCATTCCTAAAATGACTTCAAATCTACATGACTATAGGTCCTCAGGCATCAAGCAACACTCTTTTCTAGATGAACAGGTCAACAAACTTGGGTCGTCTCATGACTGGAAAATAGCTTTTGTCTCTTTATCATATCCTTATGCAGTAAAGTATGATATGTTCTTACTATGCACAGAGCATTTAAAAATTGGTTTCCCAAAATGTGTGCCATGAAAGGAATTAAAATGTGCCACAAAGTTTTTGTGTTTTGACAGAAAGTGATAGGTCTACAGATGATTGATGTGTTTCATGTAGTTTTAGTATTGCTAAAAATCTTAAATACAGGCTGCTTTAGCAAAAATGTAAAGGGAAAGAAGCCATTTGCAAAAAAAGTGTTTGTTTTCTGTATGTAAACAAACAAGTTCATCCAGCAGCTTGGTATTAAAGATAAGCAAGAAAAAAGAATGTAAGTGTAAGCAACGAGATTGCTATCAAAACAATCTAAAACCTTTTTAACAGCTCCCGCTAAAAAAGTTGTAAGGCAACAGCTGTTAAAACAATGCCTTTTCACTTCACTTTGTTAAAAGAACATGCAAGATTAAAGTGAAGAGAAAAAAGGTTTTACTTTACTCACACATCTTTTTTTAAGAAAAAGAAAGTGGTTTTCCACTGCTAGTGACAGTTTTAATCGACAACAAAAAATTATTTGAAATAAAAGAGCTTCTATTTGCACCTAACAAATTGAAGTAGTTTAGTATAAGTGCACAGCCTCCTTGAGAGAGCTTTGTGGCTTACCAATAGGCCGAGTGCTATTCATTTTTAGACTTGTTAGAAGAAGAATTATTAAAATTAAGCATGAATTGCTCCTTGCAACTAAAGCACAAAGAAATGAATGGCATTAGTCTGCTGATATTTGTAAACATATTTTACGGTCGGTCACAACAACTTATTTACAGAGTATAAATCTGTTTTTTTCTCTGAAAACTCATTGGAATTAGAAAGTGTGTAGCGGAGACTGTGGGGTGTTTGTCAGACATTTTACCCAATATCAAAACAATTTCTGTACACAACTCTTTCATTAGGTGTTGCTGTCATTATATATTAAATATAAGTTTTGTATGTAAACTTGAAGGGTGTATTAACCCTTTTCAGCTTAGGGGTACATATATGGCACATTAACAGCATGATACAATATTGCAACATACATTTCTTTAGAGTAAAAAAAGCCTAAACAAGGGCATTGGGAATGCTCATCAGACATGTTACAACACTTACGTACGCTTACAGCCCCTCAAACCTGCCAGTCTGTGTTCTGCTTTCACTCTGAAAAGATGTGTCACTGTCACCAGACAAAAACAATGGCTTCCAGTAAAAAGTAAGTATATTTTGTAAATTTCTCTTATAAAAATGTTCTTTTGGTAACTGCATATGTTGAACGATGAATAAACTGACTTTTTTTGTCAACTTTCATAATTATTTAATCAAAATATTTTTCTGCATAATATTCTATATTTGCTGTGCCATACATGGCATGCCAAGCTGATATGAGTATTTTTTTTCTATGTGCACATTTTTCATACATATCGAGTTCCTAGCATGTTCTAAGTCTCTTTATATTGTTTCTTTTGGGACATTCCATGTTAACTCACACTCTTTTCAGCATTTTTTGGCCAACTATCTCTGATTTTTGCTAAAATTTGGCATGTTTGTAGGTTTGGACAAGAAAATGTCTCACACCAAATTTCAAGTTTCTAAATCAAATAGTTTTTGATATATGAAGGTTAAAAATTAGACACAAAATCGTCGCTTGAACACCCCTGATTGAGCAAAAGTGGCCCTCCTGGCTTTCATTTTTTGTTCGATTTTAAAGATGTTAATATAATTGGAAAGCTCTTTTTAGCAGCTTTCCAATGATATTCATATCTCAAATGTATGCATATAAATAAAAAAGTTATTATTTGTCGTGACCTTGTGAATATTGTGACATAGAGGCTATCGGCATGCCAAAAACCAAAGTGGGATCTCTATGGGTTTTTAAGATATTTGCATTTTATTTAACAGGTGTGCCTAATGATGCAAATTTGTTGATATTTATGCAATAAATATTTTCACAACTTTGTTGATATTTCCAAATAAGTCATTTTCGCAAGCTTTTTGCTAATTTTTTTTTAATTAAAAAATATTTTGAAAATCCATAGAGATCCCACTTTGATTTTTGGCATGCTGATAGTCTATGTGAGGAACAAAAATATTGAAAAAATTTTTTTTGTCCAGAGTGGGGGTTTTGGGGTCATGCAAGGTCAAGGTCACAAGGTCACAACAAATGATAACTTTTTTATTTATATACATACATTTGAGATATGAATATCATTGGAAAGCTGCTGAAAAGAACTTTTCAATGATATTAACATCTTTGAAATCGAACAAAAAATAAAACCATGAGGGCCACTTTTGCTTGATCAGGGGCGTTCAAGTGGTGATTTTGTGTCTTAATTTTCAACCTTCATATATCAAAAACTATTTGATTTAGAAACTTGAAATTTGGTTTGAGACATTTTCTTGTCCAAACCTACAAACATGCCAAATTTCAGAAAAATTGAAGATGGTTGGCAAAATAGGGGTGTGAGTTGACATGGAACGTCCCTTTTGCAGATCCCTCAGTGTGCATGAAATATTAGCTTTATAGTAAGAATGGTCAAGTCAATCAATAAGCAAGTGCCAACAGACCTGTTTCATCCTTATTAGGACTCATCAGGACACTACAGCTTGTTGTTGACCCCAGCTGAAAAAGTTGAAAACTTAAGCAACTGGCACAACTTTCTGTTTGTGGTTTTTACACCTCAAACATCCAGATGTGGACCTGAACGCTGGGTAGGTAGTTCAATGAAAGCAATGTTTCACCAGCGCAACTGCAAAAAACACTGCTAAGCCACAAAGGCATACTGGCGGTGGTTCCAATATGCTAACCACATCGAGTTAGCTAACACAAAAACAGGTTAAGACAAGCAAAACCCTGCAGTTCCCATTACAAACATATAGTAAGAATGGTCAAGTCAATCAACAAGCAAATGCCGACAGACCTGTTTTGTCCTTATTAGGACTCGTCAGGACACTAGTATGGCTTATTAGGACTCACCAGTATGCCTTTGTGGCTTAGTGGTGTTTTTCGCAGTTGCGCTGGTGGAACATTGTTGTCATTGAATATTAGCTTTGTTAGAAGAAGAGGATAGAGATGCAGAAGTTTACATTGAGCCTAATAACCTGGGTTTGTTGACTGATGAAGACTCTGCCAATGAAAATGATAGTGGATTGGTAAATAATTTGTCTGGCAGACAGCTGGCTGCTAATGCTGAAGCTGGTTTCAATGACGGACATCGTACAAGTGGAAATGATGATGAAATTCAACTGACTGGTGATGACAAAGCTACTTTCCTTGGCAAATATCATGCTACTGAAAATGATAATGAGACTCACAATGCCTTACCCACCATTAGCTATAAGACTGCCAAATGGAGTTGCAGCACTTTTCTCACACCTGTGACTGTATATTTTCCAAAGCAAATTATATGAAATATAGGGACTTTTCTCCAGTTCAGCTTTTCAAACTATTTTTTGATGAGGACTTGTGGAATTTGTTAGTGAATCAGACAATGGTCTAAGCAACTTTTAGAGGTGAAACAAATTTTTTAGTAACAAAAGAAATGAAAGTTTTTATCGAAATTTTGATTGTATCTGGCATTGTTCCTGTGTCTTCTCGGAGGATGTTTTGGAGAAATTCAATTGTGACAAGAAATGAAGCTATCTATCAAGCAATGAGAAGTAGGTTTGAGAAAATTATGCAATACATTTATTTTTCCAATAATTCTTCATTGGATACAACTGACAAATATGCCAAAGTTCGTCCACTCATTAGACATCTAACAAATAAATTCATAGAACATTTTCAACCAGTAAAGTCACTCTCTCATAATGAGGCAATGATTGAGTATTATGGTAAGCATGGGTGTAAACAGTGCATCAGAATGAAATCAATTAGATTTGGGTATAAAGCTTGGTGTCTAAATACAGACGATGGCTATATAGTAACCTTTGATCTTTATCAAGGATGGACCTATGAAGATAATAAACTAAACAAAAAAGTATTTGAAAAGTGTGCTGCAATAGTCTTGAAAAACATTGATTCATTGTCAGAAGATAAAAGATTACTTCCATATTATGTGCTTGAAATCATATTTATTGTGTATTTCATATCTACAACTTTTATTGTGTATTCATATATAAATTTCTTGAAATCATATTTATTGTGTATTTTTTTTAACCTTTAATTTTTTGTGGAATTTTTCACCTTTATGTAGGCTACCAATACTGTAACTTTAATCAGTTTATTTTAATGTATAATATTACTTGTTTTTAGACTTATGTGTTGTATTTTTGTTTATTGTTGTTTTTCTCTTTGTAAATTTCTCGGTGTGTTTTGTACCAGCTGTAAATTGTTATGATATCTGTTGTATGTCATTGCATAATGGTGTGTACTATTATTTGTTTCTACTGAATTGTAGCCTATTTGAACATGTACATGTTATCACTTTAATTATTTTGAGGTGCTGGCTGACTTTGGTGACCTTGTTGGTCTTTCGCTGGCATCCAGTCATGGCGACCAAATGTTTTTGTAATGCATTTATATATTTTGTTTTGCTTGACTTTTCGTGTCTTGGTCGTAGACAAAAAAAAATAAATAAATCTAAATCTAAATCTAAATCCATATAATATATATTTTGATAATCTCTTCACTTTATTTAAACTACTCAAAGAACTGAAAGATAGAAATTATAGTGCTACAGGGACAATAAGAGCAAGCAGGTGTAAAAATTGTCCCCTAAAATCAGTTGATGTTATGAAGAAACGAAAGAGAGGAATGGCTGAGTTTGCTACAGACAAGGTAAATAAAATTGTAGTATGTAGATGGATAGATAATTCAGTCAGATCAGTTGCATCAATGATCCATACAAACGATGCTTCAAGCAAAGTAAAATGATATCCACAGAGTGAGAAAAAGAATGTAGAAGTTGAATGCCCAAAGATGATTCAAGAATATAATAAACATATGGGAGGAACTGATCGGCAGGACCAAAATATAAACAGGCATTGTATTGCATTTCAAGGAAAAAAGTGGTATTGGTGTATATTTACTTGGTTGATTGATGTCACAAAGCAAAATGTTTGGTTGTTGCACAAGAAGTGTGGTGGGGAATTGACACAGTTTGAATTCAAGAAACAAATCACTCAGACATATCAACTAGGTTTGGTACAGCACCTAAGGGAGCTGGGAGAACAACATCACACCCAACAAAAGGTGAAAAATGAGTGTTAGATGATATTCATTTTGATGGAATACAACATTACCTTGTTGAAACTCAAGAAAACAAAAGAAGATGTGTCGGGGAAGGATGTCAAAAGAGACCTTTCAGCCAGTGCAGCAAATGTGATGTGGGTCTCTGCTTGGCATGCAACCCAATTTCATACTAAATGAGGATGTTTTCTGAGTCTCTACATTTTAATTCATATTGCTTTTTCTTACATTATAAATATTAGTGAAACTTGAGGTAATATGTGTTTGAATATAATGAGATTAAATCAAACTTTTTGTTGTCTTAAATCTTTGTTTTAGTTTTGTCATTTTACAGCATTAGTATAAATTTTGTTTAAAACATCGAAAAATATATGTATTTGTGTTAATTTTTGATTTACACTAACCTAAAAGTGGAAAGGAAATTGTGCATTCATAAATATATAAGTGTACTTCATATAAAGTCATTTTTCTTCCAGCATAAAAATTTTGTACTTGGATGTGCTTAGTGGTACATATATGGCACATTGTGTTGTAGCAATACTATTACAGGGACATGTAAACTAATGCATTTTTCAAATCAATTATGTTGAGCCAACATCAAAAAGTTTATAAATTGAAAATAATTAACAAAAATTTAATTTGGGCAGAAATGGGTTAAGTAGGTTTTTGCCTTCACGAAGTAAGTGTGCCACAGACAAATTCAGAATTTATTAGTGTGTAAAGCACAGCTTTAGAGTTTAAATTATTTATCAGTAACTTTGAAACACCTGTCAAGTCTAAATAGCAAGACGAGAAAGTACTTCTTTGTCTGCTTGTTCAGCTTTGCATAAATTCATTCCAAGAAAAGATACATTTGTCTGAGGCAGGTCAAAACTGTTATTCATTGGCTAAGAAACACCTTTTCAAAGAATATGCTCACTGTGGATCATGACAAAGAACTTAAATAGATTTCCTTTCAGGTGATGTAAGGAAACTGAAAAGATTTGCTGAGCTTTTAAAAAAGTGTAGTGTCATATTTAAAATCATTAGATGCTATGGCAATCTTGACTTTTTAGACACATTGACACTTTTAGTGAAGAGGTTACTGTATCTGAGAACTTGGTGGGTAAAAAGGGCTGTTCAAGTGGAAAACAGATCAGAAAAATTAGCAAATTTTTCACACTCAAGTGAATTTGTACAAGAGTCTGAAGAGGCGAATTCCTTTTTGGCTTAAGGTCTTTGAACATAAAGTCATCAACTTTTAAGGCAAAGGTTGCTTCTTACACTACTGTTTCTTATAATAAAAGTGATCAAAGATTAAAGTCTTAAAATCATTGGGAAAAATCCTGTTACTGTGAATCCAGCCTGCATAGGTTGGTTGACCATAGAGAATTCTGTCAAGCACTGCTTCAAATTTATAAAATGTTTCAGATTATATGATAAATGCTTTAGCTCTAGACACCACATTTCTTGTCAATCCTTACACCATAGAAGGCTGTAATAAAACATTACTACATTTTAATAGAGGTAACAGCACCTGAGGTCAGCAACCCTAATGCTAATGATTCACCAGAAAATATTATTGCACTTTCTACAGTTCCAAAAGTGTCTGGTTCTGATGCAAATGTGTATATTTGTATAGTTCCAGTTAGGGTAAAGCAAAAAGAAAACAAAATTTTAACGTTTTTAGACCAAGGATCTAAACACACATTTTGCAACAAAAACCTTATTCAATCATTAGGAATAACTGGTTGACTCAAAAAGATTTGTTTGCAGACCTTAGCATGTTTAATTAAAGGTTATGATGGCATATCTTTTAAACTTGAATATTAGACTTTTCAAACCTTTATGATTCAACTATACTAGAAATTGTATGCAGCAACTTTTATGCAAATGACAGTCTATTCTCAGTTTTAGCTGTTGAAGAAGCGATTTCTGCTCACAAGTTATTACACAAACAGCTTGAAAGACATGGTTTTTATTTAAGAAAATGGCTGTCAAACAATGAGCAGGTTACAAAGGCCATACCCGATAGTGAATGTGGCACGTTGATAAATTCCTTTGATGAAATTTTCCACAAGCAACTCTTGGGTGTGAATCAGGACATAAAAGAGGACAAATTAATGTTTTTCATTCAACCTCCCTCATAACCCTTTTATTAAGTGTGGTGTGCTATCCACCATTGCAAGCTTGCACAACCCACTACAAAGTGTTGTTGCAGGGTCTGACTAGACAAAAAGCATGATGGGTTGAAGAAATTACAAGTTTAAAGTCACAAAAGTGGTGTGATTGGTTATCACAGCTTTCTTGGCTTAATGAAGTAACTGTTGTCCATCATCTTAAAACTCATGAATTTGAAAAATTAAAGAGTGCTGAAATACACAGTTTCTCAGATGCTTCCTCCTATGCTCATGGGGCTTGCTCACATTTGCAATTTATTGATGAAGTGACAATGTGGTGTGTTTGTATTTAATTAGCAAGTCAAGTGTGTCCCCAATTACAACAATCTTGATTCCTCATTTAGAATTGACTGCAACTGTCTTAGCTGTGAGATGAAACAAACAAATGCAAAAGGAGTTGAATCTGAAATCCTGTGCTTCAATGTTTTGGTGTGACTACTCAGCAGTGCTTAACTGAATAGAAAATTAAACAAAGCATTTCCCTATCTTTGCAGCTAATAGACTTGCAATCATTGAGGAAGGTAGTGACCTTGATGATTGGCATTATTTCCTGTTAAAGCTCAACCTAATTAATTTACCAGGTCGAGGTGCATTGACATCATCTACAGAGCAATTAAATGCTTGGTTGTAAGGGCCAGGGTTTCTTTGAGAATCTATTTTTAGCTTCTTTGAGCTTGAACTACCAAATAAAAACTTACCCAAAGAATTTTGCCTTACAGATTGACAATCAGTATATGCTAGCTTAATGGTTGACACTGTGGATGTGATAAATCACTTCATCAACTCTATTTGTTTTGGTACAAACTAAACAGATAAATATCTTGGCTTTTATGTTTTAAAGAGTTTTCTTGTAAGCAAATTCAAGCATTCTTGCTTTAGCTTGAGTCTGCACTCACTATAGATGAATTGAATGCTGCAGAGAGAGTGCTAATCAGATATGTGCAACAGCAACAATTTCCCTTTCTTACAGGCCTTAACCCTTTAAGGGATATAAGAATTTGATTGTAAAATAAAATGACAATGGTTCAATAATGATGTCACAAATACTTAAAAATTAGAATCATAATGCCTTCACAAAAGAGCTTTTGTTACGTTACAATCACAATCATGGTACACATATGTACCATTGTCCCTTAAAGAATTAAGAAAAAAAATAAAGTCTTTCTTGCATTATATGAAAAAACTACAACCCATTGAAATTGATTGCATTGTATGAACAGAAGGCCAGTTGGAAAAGGATTCAGTTAAATTTCATGTAAAACACCCAATAATTTTGCTGCAAAATTGTCATTTTTCACAATTAGTGATTACACAACACTGCGCTGAAATGGATCATTTAGGGACAAGTGACACTTGGGCCTCAGTATGAGAAAATTTTGGATTGTGAAAGGTGGTCCTGCAGTTTGACATGTAATAGAGCAATGCATTTCCTGCAGGGAAAAACTTAGGACTGATCTTCCCTCATGTAGACTATAGTCATTTGAGAGGCCATTGTATAATATTGGGATAGATTACTTCGGCCAGTTTATGATTAAGCAAGAGCATAGTCTTGTCAAATGCTATAGATGCATATTTACATGTCTAACTATAAAAGCTGTCCACATAAAAGTCCACATAGACGCTGGGTTTCAATCCAATATATCAACCAATTCTAGTGTTGTTGGATAAAAAAACTTCTCCTTAACCTTTCTCAGAGGCAAAAATGGTTTCAGAAAAATCAAAGTTTACAATAGAATTAAATAACAATGTGTTTATTATTGAGGATATGCAAGAAGGGTCCAAGGGGGTTCTGGGTAGAGTAGTCCAAATGTTTCTTGATAAATTGGGTATAGTTCACACAATTAGTGTTAAAACTCCAAGCTCTATAATTAAATGACCTATTACTAAACTTTGTTTGATTCAAGAAGTTGATAAGAAAGAAGGTAACAAACCCTTCTTCTTCTCCTTTTGGCCTTTTCCTTTAGTCAGGGATGGCCAGAGGGTATCATCATTCTCCACATATTTCTGTCTTCAACAAGAAGGTAACAAACCCAGCCATCAGAGGCATATTTCTATGTCTCTTGATGCCAGTCCCAAGCCCGGATAAATGGGGAGGGTTGCAGCAGGAAGGGCATCTGGCATAAAACTTTTTTTTTGCCAAAACAGACAAATGCATAATCATTAAGAAGGTAACAAACCCAATGAATAAAAATGATGACTGCATTTTTTTATTCTGTGCTCATTATTAAAATATCATTTTTTTAATGCTTGTCCACATTCGGTGATAACTTCTTTGATTCATAACTATTATGTTTTTTGATTGTGTTTGTTTTACTTTTTTTTTTTTCTTAAGTGTCAGATTGATGTTCTAGTGGGGCGAATGTTACATCATATGTGTAAATGTTTGCAAAAGGGCCAACGGGTTTTAAACCAATGTGCTTTTTGCTTTTTCCCTGAATAATTAGCACTGTCTTTTTGTGCCTTCTTGCATGGTTAACTGGCAACTTGTGATGCCACATGGTAATTGAGCAATAGTTTTTTGAACTGGTGACATTATATAACTGAGTGATCGAAGAAAGAGATTGAATTTTTTTATAGCAGAATTTTACAATTTAATTTTGCTGCTAATAATTTTTAGTCTTTTTCGACACTGTCTACTCTTGGTAGATAATTTTTTAGTTGACTTTAGCTTTGCTTGTCCACCCAACATCATTAGTAAGTGTGTGGGCAATGCACATACATGGCAAGATTAATGTAGATAATAACTAAAGGGTTTACTTCTAAATGCATCTAAGTTACATAATGTCAGTTTTGAGAAAATGAGGTTTAAAGTTTTTAAAAAAACCCTGAAAAATCGTAGAAATGATGGAAAAACTAGTGATGGGACTGTAGAAAATTACCAACGCACGTGTTTTATTTTATTTCTCTTGAGTTTCTAATCATTATTTGCACGAGCACTCGCTGCCAGCGCCTTTTTTGTTTTACACTTTATTTTTAATTAATTTCACCTTGAAGCATAGTTGTGTCTGCAGCGCGTTGATTTTAGAGCTGGCTTTATTCGTTTGTTCACACTTCTCAATTTGTGAGGCGACCAGCTGCAGTGTTTGTGGGCAGCTGGTTGAAGTCTGAGTAGACTTAGCGTGAAGTTAAGATATTCCCGTTTTCCCCGTGAGTCAGCACCGAAGTGAACTGCTCGGTAAGACACCTATGCGTTTTCTTTTTGTGTTTAATTTTTAGTTTGTTTTTATTTATTTACAGATTACCGTTTCCGCTTTCGTTTCTGCTTTCGTTTTCGCTTTTATTTCCAAGTTTCAACGTTTCAGTTATAACTTATTTTATATTAAATTATTTTTCTTGATTATTATTTCCTTTTAATTTTACAAAGCCAGAAGCGCGTTGATTGACACTTCACTTTGCAGTAATCGGCTACTTCAGCGTCGTTTACCGTTATAAAAAGTAATTGAGCAATTTCGGTGAGCCCGTATTGTTCTTATTTTTATGATAATGTTGTTGGGTGACCCAAATGAAGTTTACAAGGCTCTTCAAAATTTGTATGTTAGAGCAGAGAGTTTAATGATGAAGCCTGAGGGTTATAAACCGCTGTTAACCCTTTTATCTGATATTCATCAAAAATTTGAAAATTTGACTAATTTGTTAAAAGCTCTTGATGAACAAGAAGCCTTGAATTTAAATTTTAGTAAGAACAGCATTGTTGTAGAGAATCAGCAGTTTGAAGAGCATGTTCAACGCTGGATAAAAGATACTGAGGATAAGTTAAGCAAAGAGAGTCGCGCTTTTTCGTATGAACGCTCCTCGGTAAGAACTGGCAGTCAATCTACCTCTAGTTCGATTTGTAGTGAGAAACAAAGGTCACTTGTAAAATTAAAAATTGCCACGGCAGCTGTCCAGCAAGAAAGTGCCAGAGTTTACGAAATGAGACAAAAAACTAGAGAAAGAGCTGAAGAGATGAAAAGAAAGCTTATGCAAGAAGCCGAAGAAGCAAGACAAAAGGCTGAGCGAGAAGCCGAAGAAGCAAGAAAAAAGGCTGAGCGAGAAGCCGAAGAAGCAAGACAAAGAACTGAGCAAGAAGTAGAAGAAGCAAGAAAAAGAGCTAATGAAGCCATGGAAGAGGTAAATAGACAAATGAAATTGGAGGAAGAAGAATTAGAAAGAGTTTTACTAGATAAAAAGCGCAATAAAGAATTAGCAAGGATCGAGGCAGAAGCTTGGGAAGAATTAAGCTGTGGAAAAGCAGAGGAAGGCACTAGCACACGAAAGGTGCCGCATTTAAAAATACGCGATTATTCCAAACCATTTAGTGAAAATGTTACAACTGTTAAAAACGCGCCATTGCATAATTTTCTGCCTCGTACTTCATTGCTTACTGACATTCCCAAAAGTTCTGTTCAAATCGATAGACCATTTCCTGTTACTTTTGCAGAACTTCCTGATCAAGATTCGCGTATCAAAGTTAAAAATTCAAGCTTTAGTCAAAAACCGGAAAGTCAGTTTAAGTCTAAATTTGATTATCGCAACACAGAGCAAGCGCAAAGACAAGAAGCTTTTAATTCACCCTCGTTAACTTTGCCAACTAGTTTTCATAAATATAATGCCTCTAAAATGCGTCCTGCACCGCCGGTTGTAATTCAAAAATTTAATGGTGATCCTATGGAATATTGGTTGTTTGTTAGACAGTTTGAGGCTCATGTATTAGGAAAGGTTGAAGATTACGAATTATTTCCGTTGTTGCATCAATATTGTGAATCGCATGTACAATCTAAATTTAGTTATGTGTCGAATCAGTCGCCTGTAACTGCGTTCCAAAAAGCATGGGATATTCTTTTTGATGAATATGGTCATCCCTACGAAATAGCTAGATGTTGCAAAGAGCGATTAAAAAATGTTCATAAAATTCCCAATGATGACAAAAATAAGCTTAAATCATTGTCTCAACTTCTTGAAAAGTGCTGTGTGTCTCTAAAAAATATTGAACAAGTTTCGAGTTTAGATTCAATGCATGTGATTATGGGCGTTGTTAACAAACTGCCAATTAATTTGAAACGAGCTTGGGTAGAATATGCGGTACAAATTGAACAACAAACTGGTGAGAGAGCAAAGTTTCTTGATTTGTCCAAATTTGTTACAGAAAAAAGTCGAATTGCTAATTCTATTTTTGGTAGAGAAATGTTTCAAACTAATTACAAACCTCGCCGCGAAAGCGCGTATGTTTCTGCAACGACAAAAAATGTAAAAGACGCGTTGAGCATGGAAAAAAGTCGATGTTTTTATTGTGAAAAAGTACACAAGCTAATTGATTGTGATAACTTCAAAAATTTAACGTACGAAGAAAAGTACAAATTTGTTAAAGCAAAGGGACTTTGTTTTAAATGTTTAAGCGGTAACCATTTCGCTCGTTACTGCAAATCGAGTTGCAAATGTTTAATTACTGGTTGCAAAGGAACCTTTCACCATACTCTTCTTCATAAAATTACTGACACTGAAGTGACGGGTCACGTCGACGCCTGTAGTTCTGTTCAATTTAATAAATTGACTGGTAATGTCCAGCATGTCTTTTTAAATGTTGTTCCGGTGCGCGTTCGCTGCAAAGGTAAAGAAACAGAGGTATACGCATTTTTGGATCAAGGTTCTACCGCCTGTTTTTGCGACCGCAGTTTGGCAACGGAATTGCAACTGAGCGGCACGAGTCGACAGCTTAAATTGCAAACGTTGACAGAGACAAAATCTTATAGAACTGTGTCTGCAGAGATGGAAGTTAAAGGTTTGTTTGACGGAGATTGGGTCCAGCTTCCAGACGTTACAGTTGTAGATGAAATACCTGTACAGCCAAATGTAATTCCCACATTACAGATATTAAGCGATCATAGCTATTTAGCTGATATTAATTTTTCAAAGCTTGACAGGCAAAACGTACAGCTTTTAATTGGTGCTAATGTCCCTAGAGTATTTAGATTAGAAGATTTAAGATCTGCTCCGGATAAATTATCACCCGACGCTGTGAAGTCACCTTTGGGGTGGTCTTTACTTGGGCCCTGTTCTAAATTTAATTGCACAGTATCCAGTAGTGATAAAAATGTTTACTACGTTTCAACTTTACGCGACAATTTCGAGGAGGATGATAGAAATTTCATATATGAATCACGCAGAAATTTTTCAATTATTCAGTTTCAATGTTATGACGAAGATAATTATTATTCGAAACCAATTTCGATGAATGATTTTAAAGTTTATAGAATGCTTAAAAGTTCAATCAAGCTAGTTGATGACCACTACGAGTTACCACTACCCTGGAAGTATGAAGACCTGTACAATATCTAGCTGATGTTATCTAAAATGTACAATATCTAGCTGACCAATTTTGGAAAAGATGGTCTCGAGAATATTTAAAGACGATAATCGCCCGCCAAAAATGGTTTAAGAAGAAAACCAATTTTCAAAAAGACGATGTTGTTCTACTCGTGGACGATTCGATTCCTTGTTCGCAATGGCATCTTGGCAAAGTTATAAAGCTGTTCCCGATGAACAAGGCTTGGTGCGCCAAGTCGTAGTAAAAACGCATGGTTCTGAAGTGCAGTGGCCCGTTCATAAACTGTGCTTGGTGGTTCCTGCGAATCTTGATGTTATGCCACGGAAGGACTCTGGTGATCCCGCAATTACCGTAAAATAAGTTTTAGAAATGTTTCCGTTAATGTTATTTGTGTTGTGTGCAGCGTTGGTATTTTTTTTTCTTTTTTAATTTCTTGGGTGTTGGGAGTGTAGAAAATTACCAACGCACGTGTTTTATTTTATTTCTCTTGAGTTTCTAATCATTATTTGCACGAGCACTTGCTGCCAGCGCCTTTTTTGTTTTACACTTTATTTTTAATTAATTTCACCTTGAAGCATAGTTGTGTCTGCAGTGCGTTGATTTCAGAGCTGGCTTTATTCGTTTGTTCACACTTCTCAATTTGTGAGGCGACCAGCTGCAGTGTTTGTGGGCAGCTGGTTGAAGTCTGAGTAGACTTAGCGTGAAGTTAAGATATTCCCGTTTTCCCCGTGAGTCAGCACCGAAGTGAACTGCTCGGTAAGACACCTATGCGTTTTCTTTTTGTGTTTAATTTTTAGTTTGTTTTTATTTATTTACAGATTACCGTTTCTGCTTTCGTTTTCGCTTTTATTTCCAAGTTTCAACGTTTCAGTTATAACTTATTTTATATTAAATTATTTTCCTTGATTATTATTTCCTTTTAATTTTACAAAGCCGGAAGCGTGTTGATCGACACTTCACTTTGCGGTAATCGGCTACTTCAGCGTCGTTTACCGTTATAAAAGGACAATTAATCAAAATTGAAAGAATTGAAGAATTTTTAGGAGTCAGAATTGGCATTGTAATAAAAAAATTTTTCATGAAAATTTCGATTCTTGAAAATGATTCCTAATTTATTTATGCATTTCCCTTTTTCATATACTTAACTATCATTGAGCATGCATATATATGTATATACATATAACTGTAGACAGTACTGTTTCGACCTTTTGGGTCTCATCAGTCCAGTGAAGTTATGCTGAGATATATATATATATGAAAAAAGACATTTTATATTTAAGAATGATTTATAATAATCATAAATCATTGGTTATTGGCAAATTGTCCATGGCAAGTTGTTACCAACCATCACTAACTTGAAAAGCTCATTTCCACTATGAATATGGAATGGAGCAATCTTTGTTTTATTGATTTTTTTTACTTCTTTCCATGCTTTAGCATGAGGTAAGCAAGAAAAATCAATGAAACAAACAAAGAATACTCTATTCCATGTTTGTAGTGATATACTGTATATATATATATTAGAATATCTGATTGGACAAAGCCAGGTTACCGTCTAAATGTCTGAACACAACATAGGTAGAAAGCCTTGCATCTTGTAAAGCACGTAAAACGAATAACACTTGACAAGGCCCTGTTTTGCCCTTAAGGGGCTCATCAGGGGTATGGTATGAATCACATGTGTAGTTCTTTACCACAAGGGACGACATATGAAGGTTTTACTATACTGATAAACACATATTACCAGATAGAGAACTAGATACGAATGAATTGGTCATGACCCAAGATAGAGAACTTGGCACGGAGCAATGTAAACAGGTACTATATTGCGAATTAAACAAGCATAAGCCAAATATATACATCATGACAACAATTCTTGCCTTCAACCAAGGTATCTTGTCACCAGAGCCAAACAAGAACTGACTAAAGGTTAACTGAAAAGTTGACTGAAGGCTTCAGAAAATATATATATATATTGCAAGAGAGAATCAATTTTCCTTGCAGAATATTCAATGAGAAGATCAGAGCAATTTAACAATGCCTAAAACAACAGTGTGTTTCATCTCATGGAGTTGTCAGGTGGTTGCTTATTCAAATCTTCAGTTGGTTGCTTTATTTAAATAAGTAACCATCTGATAATTCCATAGGATGAAATCGATTGTTGTAAATTTTTAAACATTAATAAAATAAATTTTGTGTTATATATCTTTTTTTTCATTTATTGAGCAAAAACATCTCTACAGTCTGTTTATCTGATTAAGAAATTAAGGAAAAGATGAAACAGGCTGTAGGGTTATTTTCTAATAAATGAAAAATCAATGTATTTGTTCTGACTTTCATTAAGCACTCTACAAAAACATGCCCATTAATTTTTTGCTAATTTATATCATATGTGTAATGCAAGAGTTTCATATAATATTGCATTGTTTATATATATATTAATGAAAATACTGAAATAGATAAAAAATTTAAAATCCACAACAGCCTGTTTTGCCAAAGATGGCTCATCAAAGGGAATCTTATTCATATAGAATTTGAATAAGATTCCACCTGATGAGCCATCTTTGGCAAAACAGGCTGTTGTAGATTTTTAATTTTTTTTTATCTATTTTAGTGTTTTCATTAATAAATTCTGCTCTAACTGTTTGGTTATCGAGCTCTGTACTGGTGAAGTACGGCAAACAGATTTCCTATGTATACACACATATATATATATATAAAGAAAGAGCTAGAGTTAATCGATCTTCATTGCAGAGTGCTCAATTGAAAGATCAGAGCAATTTCATACAAAACTTATTTAAATTCTGTTTTAAAAAACCTCAACAGTCTGTTTTATTCATATTAACTCTTTCAGTCTGGGCTCTCTGACTCAGTTGGAGAGGCATTTTTAACACCAGTACAGGCTCTCCAACTCAGTCGGTTTTCTGTTTTGCAACGCGTGCATAGAATGCAACTTAACGCATTTTCTTTCATCTATTATTTACAAGCTTTAAATCCTTTAATTACGTGGTTTGGTTTTTTCACTTTAATTGGATCACGTGACTTTTAGAGCCGCATGCAAGCAAACACAATTTCGTCTCGATCACTTGTGAGAGCAAAAATATTCATATATGATGATTGATTTTCTTTAAATAACTTGTTCATTTTTTATCTTTTTGAAAAACTTTTTTTTTTTCAATGTAAAATTTAGATCTCTAGCTTCTGCTAGCAACTAAAGAAGTTAAAATATTTTGCCACACAGTAATGCAAGAAAAAAATGACAATTTTTGAAAAAAAACTAGGGTCAATACTTTATTTATTACTAACTCATTTTTTATTCAATTTTTATAAATTTGTTTTAATCACAAAGAAACAGGCTTTTAGATGATATAAAATTTGAATTGCTTTTTTAACAAATAAAAGCAGAAATATTTAATAAACTTAAAGTACATTTTTTCTCGTTTTTTTTTTAAACAAAAGAGCTTGTACTGGTGGAAAAACGCCTGATAAACCAACCCGTACTGAGAGTTGAGATAAGAGAAGGGAAGTCAGGTCACAATTTAATCGCTTGAAGATTTTAGTTAGTCAGTTAATCACTTGAAGATTCAGTTAATTGGCTTGAAGATTGAAGCTGAACTCAACTAATTCTGACTGTCTTCAAACAAGTAAGTATTTATGTTCTAATAAATACATTTTAATTACTAAGCCTGACAAAGGCTCTGGAGTAGTCATTTTTAATAGATAAGAATATGACAAAAAAATGGTAGCCATTCTTTCTGACGTAACTAAATTTGAATGCCTTGGGCCTGTAAATCAATTTGATAATACTGCTCAAAATGAAACCAAACTTCAATGTTGTTTACTTCAATTAGTTAAAAGTGATGATCTGCCGATAACAGCTTATGAAGTTATTAGACCCACCAGCTCACAATGACCAAGAATGTAAAGACTTCCAAAAATTCACAAACGGGATGTGTCTTGCCATCTTATTCTTTTGATGATTGGATCTGGCCAACATTAACTTGCTAAATTTCTCACTGCCTTATTACAACCTGCATTAGAACTTTACTCAACTAATTGCATTAATGATTCCTTTTCTTTTGCTGAATTGATACAACAATTCAAAGTAAATTCTAATGATTCAATTTTCTGTTCATTTGATATTTATAGCTTATTCACTAACATACCTTTAGCGGAAACCATTGAAATTTGTACTAAAACATTTTACAATGGTCACCTCCCTACTCCAGTTATTCCTAAACATGTTTTTATTGAACTGATGAAAACCGCAACTACTTCTGTTGAATTTAGCTTTATAATATGTACAGGCAAATATAACATTATGATAACAATATGTACAGGTAACATTATGTATAACAGTAAATATAACAGGTAACAGTAAATATAACATTATGTACAGGCAAATTGATGGAGTTGCTATGGGTAGTCCCCTTGGTCCCGCTCTAGCAAATATATTTGTTGGCTATTATGAATCAAAGCTTTTTAATGAAATTTCAAAACCTATCGTATACTGTCGTTACGTTGATGACACATTTTCCCTTTTTCACAAAGAAACTGAATTCCAAAAATTTTTAAATTGTCTTAACTCACTTCACCCCTCCTTAAAATTTACCAATGAAATTGAAACCAATAATTCTGTGCCTTTTTTGGATGTACTTGTTACCAAATCTGATAATAAATTCATCACTTCAGTCTATTGAACAAGCCTTAAAAATCTGCTCTAAATCTACATTAAAACATGAACTAGACAACATTCGCTCTATTCTTGTACAAAATGGTTATCCAGAATTCCTTATTGATTCGAGAATTTATAAAAAACCTTTACATTTCCAGCAAAGCATTAAAGAAGGCCCAAAAAAATGTCCTGTCTATGTAAAACTGCCTTGGATTTGCAAAAATTCCCTGAAATTTGAAAAAACAATAAAATTATCTATTAATAATTGTTTTGGAGTGGTCCAACCATGAGTGGTCTTTTCCACCAGATGAATTTTACCTGCAATACATACAGAAATTCTTCCCACTTTTCAACAAAGTAACGTTGCATATGAATACATGTGCCACTGTGATAGTTGGTATGTGGGTCAAATGTCTCAATGTTTGCAGGACAGAATCTGCCAGCATGTGCCAAAGTCTATTTGGAACAGAACCAGTAAAAAACGTAAACAACCAGAAGGTCCAGGAAAGCTAGCTAATTCAATACTGCACTGTGACTCAGCGATTGGAAACCATTTGTTACATAACCAAAAATGTGCATCTCACTATAAGGACAATCAATTTTTTATTCTCTCTAAAGCACGATCTGATTTCCATTTATCAGTCTTAAAATCAATTTTCATCAATTTTTAAAAACCTAATTTAAGAGTTTGTTTACAAACATAAATTGTAAGTATAGTTGTAAAAAATTTTCTTTTTAGTTCCAAATTTTAACACAAAACTTGCATAATTTTGTTCCTTTTTTGCCAAAAAATTTTTTACACTGATGAAACATGGTTTTATTTATTAAATACTTTTCAATTATTATGCTAACTATTACTAATCTTAATTTTTAGCCAATCAGAATTAGTCTTAAAACTTTTGAAATACTACATGCAGTTCTGCAATACATTCTAGCAAAACCTCCTGAAGAGAGCTAGACGAAAATGTTTGAGTTTTTCAAAACAGCTTTTTTAAGGCTACTCAATTAACAAAAGAGCTTTAAATGAAACATTTGCTTTTAAAAGCTGTTTTAAAATTTTTTATTAAAATATTTCTCTTATTCTTTAATCGGATTCTCTGCAAGAAAGATCAATTCACTTTTTCAACATATATCATCTTCAATTTACAATGGCCAATGGTGAACAATTTAAAGCAATTAAAAGAGAGGCACTGTACATCAACTATCCAACAGAATAAACAAGTTGCTTTAAAAAAAACATTTTGTTAGTCTCTTATAAAAAACATAGTGAATTTTAAATTGACAAGAAACAGAATCAAAAATTTTAGTTGGAATTGGAATAAAAAAAAATTGGCATTGCCCCATCACTAGAAAAAACCCTAAATGTTTTTTTTTTATTATATTGATTATAAATCTCTCCTTTACTTCAACAACTTTTTAGATTTTAATTATGATGTCATAAGGAATTAAAGCTTGTTTTGCAAATTGGACTTATGTACTTTTATTCAATTAGGTATTAGTATATTTGTGATGAGAAGTTAGTTTTCTAAAATATTTTGTATCCAAACCAAGAAAACATAAAAAAAAAATTTCAATGATTTACTCAAACCTAGTGTCTTGGATATGATGTTCAACTACATCTGATGGAAAGGCTTCAGTTTGGGAGTTCTGAAGTTGTAGGAAAAGTGGAGTTACCCTTTAATTCTCATTACTCCCAAGACCAGTATGACCAGGAATGAAAGTACATATTAGAATTTTAACTATGGATTAAATAGATCAATTTATTGCCTTGCAGGTACTGTCTTTTTAGACAAAGGCTTTGTCTATTGCAGACAACTGTGGTTGGTGTCAGCAAGGGCATGTGACAAATAAGAATTTGTTCCAATTTTTATGAAGATGCAATTTAAGAAAATGGCCCCCAGTCCCTAACACCCCTTAAATGGGAAGGGGGTGCAAAGAACCTCTGGGTATAAATTTAAAAAAGACCTAAATTACAATTAGACTTGGAACCTGGAACATCAGTAGTCTTTGTGGTAGAAGGACAGAGGTGGCAGAGGAATTGAGAAAGATGAATATTTGTGGTCTGCAAGAAATACAATGGAGGCACCACAAAGCTTGTTTTATTAAAATTAAAGGAAAAAGATACAAGTTATGGTAGTTGGGAAATGATACTGGGAAGGGTGGTGTGGGAATATTGGTCAAGGAAGATCTGTGTGAAAGTATTCTTGAGATAAGTAGCAGTGATACAATAATGACAATGTGCCTTATATTTTGAGAAAAAATGATAAGAGTGATATGTGTCTATGCACCTCAAAGTGGAAAGCCAGATATACAGAAGGATAAATTTTATAATGAACTGGTTCATGAATGGGATATGAAAGGTACAAAAGAATTGACTTTGGGGATTGGAAACTTTATTGGTCATGTTGAAAAAAAGATGGAATGGACTTAAAGGTGTACATGGAGGAAATGGAATGGGCGTGAAATTTGGAAGGTAGAATGCTGTTGGAATTCTGTGATCAAAAGGATTTATGTGTGGCAAATAAATGTTTTAGGAAGATGGAGAAAAGGAAGGTGACATATAGTTCAGGTGAAAATGAAACTGAGATTGATTTTGTTTTGGTGGAAAAAGAAAGAAAGTTTTGAAAGATTTCAAGGTAATTTTTTGGGAATTGCAGCACAGATTAGTGGTTATTGATGTAAGAAAGAAAAATCTGTTCAAGCACATAAAAATGAAGCAAAATATGCAATGGAAAGAATAAAATTTAAAAGAAAAATAAAAGGAAACAAGGAAAAAATATTTAGTTAATACTTAACCAAAAGAATTGTGGGGTTTATTTAATGATGGGGTTTAAGAGGCTTGTGAAGAACTTTGTGAAAGGAGAAAACAAAAGAAGGAGCAAGGAAGCACATGGTGGTGAAATAAAGAAGCACAAGAGGAAAAAAGAGAAGAATGCATTTAAAAAGATGTGCAAGATCCAATCAGAAGAAAATAAAGATAATTACAAAAGAGAGAAATCTAACAAGAAAAATTATCAGTACAGCAATGAAGAGAGGCTGAACCAGAAATGAATCATTTATGTGACAAACCAAACAATGTCTTTCAGCTTGCAAAGTTTTTAAAAAAGTAAGGACAAGATGTAAATGGTGGATGATGTTTGAGAGGAATAAATGGAAGATTTGTGTTCAGTGAGAAGGATCAAAAGAGAATGTCAAAAGATTATATGGAAAAGACAATGAATAAAGAGAATGCATGGAATCAAAAGACTAAGATTGGTATAGTATAATGTTCAGTGAAAAAAGTTTCCTTAGAGGAAATAAAAATTGAAATGAAGAAAAGCAAATTAGGAAAAGCATCTGGACTTTCAGAGGTGAGCATAGAAATGATAAAAGCAAGTGGGAAAGTTGGAATTGATGTTCTGATGAAACTTTGTCAGAGAGTACTTGAGGGGAAAGGAATGCCGGAAGATTGGAAGACTAGTGTGATGGTGCCAATCTACAAGGGAAAGGGAGCTGTGATGAACTGCAGTGCATATAGAGGAGTCAAGTTATTAGAACAGGCAATGAAGATTGTTGAAAGAGTATTGGAGAAAAGAATAAGAGCATTGGTGGAGATGGATTATATGCAATTTGGTTTTATGCCAGGAAGAGAAACAACATATGCTCTTTTTACAGTGAGAAGAATGCAAGAGGTATACAGGGAGAAGGATAAAAAGTTGTACATGTGTTTCATGGATTTAGAGAGTACCTTTGACAGAGTATAATGTAATGGGCACTGAGGAAGAAAGGACTACTAGAGATCTTGGTGAAAGCAGTGATGAGTCTGTATGAGGGTTTAAAGACAAAAGTTAAAGTTGGATCTGAATTCTCAGAAGATTTTGATGTAGTGGTTGGTGTACATCAAGGATTTGTTTTGTCATCTTTGTTGTTTGCAACTGTGGTAGATGTTGTAACAGAAAATGCAAGAGAAGGCTTAATGAAACAGGTTTTGTATGCAGATGACTTGATGCTAATGAGTGAAACAATGAAGGGTCTGAAGAAAAGTTTTCTAAAATGGAGAAGTGCATTGGAGTAAATCTTGAAAAGATAAAGGTGATGGTTTGTGCATGTCAGAGGGTAAAATCATAAAAAGTGGAATAAACCCATGTGGAATATGTGGCAAAAGGGTGACTATCAACTCAGTGCTAGGTACAAAATGTGACCAATGGATTCATGGAAGGTGTTCTAAGTTGAGGAAAATAACTGCAAGTGCAGCAAGATTTCTTGTTTGTAGCAAACGTGAGAAAGTGACAAATGGTGCAGAAGTCCAACAAGAGGTGATGTGTGATGAAGTGCAAACTGTGATGGGACTTTGCTATCTTAATGATAGGTTGAATGCCAGTAGAGGATGTGAAGCTGCAGTAATTGCAAAAACAAGAGTGGGATGGAAGAAATTCAGAGAGTGTGGTGAGATATTATTTGGAAAAAAATTCTCTTTGTGGATAAAAGAAAAAATATATAAGAGCTATGTAAGATCAGCTATGTTATATGGAAGTGAAACAAGGTGTTTGAGGGAAAACAAAGTAACTATTTTGAGAAGAGCAGAAAGATATGTTACAATTTCCAATTAATCTAAAAATAATGATTAAAATAATAATTGTAAATGTAATGCAAGAATAAGTTATTTAATAAGCTTGTTTAGAATGAAAAAGATAGTTTTTACTTCAATATATTGCTTGTAAATTATAATTATATTATTATAATTGTAAACTCGTAAATTATTAACCAATTTTAATCAACTTTCCAAAGCTCCTATTTCAAGTTTTATTAAACAAAACTAAAAAAATAATTTGTTTAGGTGAAACTGCTTTACAGGATGAGTCTTCAAACAATAGATTTAATAAGCTATCAAGTTGTATAAAAACTTTTTACATAAAACAGTTGGACTTTGGTACTTCTAGAGAAAAAATACATTAAGATTTTAAACCTCTGAGCTATTCAAAAGAGGACTTCCATACAGTATTCTGAAAAGATTTTTTCGTCAGAATATTTCTGGCAAGTATACAAACAATTTTTTTAGCTTATCTCATTTTTTCGAAAGTGACTTAGGTACTTCAGAAATAGAAACTTTCATTGTTTTATAGAAAACTGCTTTCTGACTGGTGCTTCAATTATGGCTTCCGATTAATAAACAACACACCCCAAAAATAAATTTAAAAATAAACCCATAAATTTGAAGCTGGTCGTGAAGTGCATTGGGAGGAATCAGAGCAAGGATGAGGGCAGTTTTGTGACTCTATTACATTGGGTTTCATCATCCTAAACTATTTAACCTGATGTTGCTGTGGTGCCAGTGGTATGGGGTATGCTGGTAAAACTTGGTTTGCTATTGGCTCAGTAGCACTGCACCTGCAAATGATGTATCAATCCATTCCCATATTTAGCCAGAAATTTCTAAGCAGCAAACATTTTTTTCAAGATAGAACAATGTATTTAAAAAAACTGTCTTTAGTGTTACACATTGCTAATAAGCTTTTCTCTAGCCAAACATTTAAGGCTTCACTGCAGGCAAGATGAAAATTCTTTATAGAACTTTAGGCACTCATCTGCAATAGTGCAAAAAAGTTAACTTTAAGGTTGAGAGAAACTATGAAGAATTTGTGAACATTTTTATAAAACTTTTTTGCATATTGTACATATTTAAAATAAAGAAAAAAAATTATCAAAGGTGCATGAAACCAGCAATGTTGTATGGAAGTAAAACATGATGCTTGAGAAGCAATGAAATAGCAATCTTAAAAAGAGCTGAAAAAAATATGGTGAGATTGATGTGTGGTGTTAAGCTGATGGCCAGAAAACAAAGGAGCTGATTAGCATGTGAGGCAAGTTACTCAAATGCACTGATATGCATCAAGAAGGGATTATGACAATGCTCTAAAAAGTAGGGATGTGGAGCCAAAGATTTTTCTAATGGCTTCAGTTCTGGAGTGTAACTTTTTTTGGCCTTGGAACCAACTCTAGCTCTAGCTCCTTGTAATCAAAGACCAAGAACAAACACTAGGAAGAAAATTTTCACAGAGCAAAGAAAGATAATCAGTGCATTTTTTGGATATCAATAAAATTTAACCCTGGAGGCAGCTGTATGGAGCCACAATTTTAAAGCTAAGGCTTTGGCTCTAGCTCTGAGCAAGTAAAATATAATGGCTCCATTGGTTTCAGCTCTGGTTCCACACCTCTGCTGAGAATAGCAATAAACTTTATTAGATGGATGACAGGAAAAAGACTAAAAAAAACATGGAGGAGATGAAAGAAAAATTACAAATTGTTTTGACACAAGAGGATGTTTACAATCATAAAAGATGAAGGACTACAATTAATTTGAAAGTCAAGAGATGAATCCTCTGCTGGCAGAAAAACAACAGATATGAAACCTAGAATACAACTATTAGACAAAAATAAGACCTATTCTAAAAATATACAAGTACATTGCAAACATCAAAAATATATGTAGATGTTTGAAAAAACAAGTTGATCAAATCTAGATTATAATCATTTTGTTTTATTAAGTTTTTGTGTGACATTGCAATGCACGATTTAGCAAAGTACTTACTTGATATGATCCTGATTAGCATTCACTGCATTTAAATACATTCGAACTCTCTATTAATATAAAACAGTTTATTAGTTGCTAGGTATGGACAGCTTCATAATAAGTGAAATAAATTAACTATACCTGATCAAACTCTTGATAAGAAATATTCTTAAAAAGTTCAGCAAGGTTTTCTTCACCATTCCATATGGCAGCAAGCTCCATTCTGACCTGACTAGGAGTGAGTCGGACAACCAACTCAATCAGGTTGTACTGGGATCGAAAATCTCCAATATCACAGAGACGTCGAATCAAGTGTTTGCTATATACCTTATGGTTAGTGACACATACACCAACGAATTTATTAATGTGATTATATTCAATGAAACCACAAAACAGATATCCCATGACTTAGTGTTTACAACAAAAAATTAAAAAAATTTTTTGTGGCACAAAATTTTAAAATAGCCTGAAATGTCGCTATAGATGTGGCCATCTATATAGACAAAACTCTTTTATAAAGAGAGGGTAGCCTTGAAAAAGGCTGTTTAAGAAAACTCAAATTTTTCGTGTAGCTCTCATCAGGAAAAATTGCTACAATGAGTAAAGAACTGAAATGTCGAAATTATATTGCTTAAGATTGTCATTTCACCAAGTAAGAAATTATACTGAAGCGCAGTTGATTAGAAGCATCAGCCACCAAGCAGTCGAAAAGTGAAAAATTTTTGTCGTTTTGTCAAGTTAGAAATGGAACAATTTTTATTGGACGGAATTTGGATGTTTAACTTGGCAAAATTATAGTTGCAATTTGAAGTCTGAAAAAGAATAGAATAAAACCAATATAACTATGTTCTATTCTTTTTCAGACTTAAAATTACAACTATAATTTTGCCAAGTTAAACATCCAAATTCCGTCCAATAAAAATTGTTCCATTTCTAACTCGACGAAATGACAAAAATTTTTCACTTTTTGACTGCTTGGTGGCTGATGCTCTAATCAACTGCACTTCAGTATAATTTCTTACTCGGTGAAACGACAATCTTAAGCAATATAATTTCGACATTTCAGTTCTTTACTCATTGTAGCGATTTCTCCTGATGAGAGCTACACGAAAACGTTTGAGTTTTCTTAAACAGCCTTTTTCAAGGCTACCCTCTCTTTATAAAAGAGTTTTGTCTATATAGATGGCCACATCTATAGCAACATTTCAAACAAAAAATTAATATCCAATGCTATATTAAAGATTATAAAATGAAAAAGAAAAAGTGAAAGGTTGCATAATGATTGTTGTTGTCTTTGTAGTATTGAAGAGTATTCATCCACTTTGTGTTTAAGACAGACAGAACTAGGGCCGATGATTTATTATTTTACTACCCAAGTTGCTGCATTGCCCAGACCATACACTGGCTGCAATGAAGTTCAGCCAACATTAACCTGTTAAGCGTCAGTGACAACATGTGTCGTTTCTAAAAAATTGATCAAAAATGTCAGCTATGACATATGCCGTTTTCAAAAATAAAAGCTCATTTGATATTGTTATGAGCAACATATGTTGTTCTAATTTATAAATAAGTTACATAGCGACATCAGTGTTACACTTACAGCTGCTATTGTGAATGGTGATTGCTAGACTTGTTGGTTGGGTTTGGTGCTGTTTTATAAATGCTGTTAAAATAAACTGGATCTTTTGAATTAAACTCTTTTGACATAATATATGGGTATTCGAAGATTGCTTGAAGTAAAAGATTTTTCTTCCCAAAGAATCTAATCACTCTCTCCCTTTCCTTGACGTGTTAGTAGAAAGGCATGATTCAGAATTTCTAACTTCAGTATACAGGAAACCTACCTTCACTGGCCAATATCTACATTGGAACTCTTTTAGCCCACAGAAACGGAAAATCAATCTAATTGGTACTCTCGTTCACAGAGCTTTTATGATTTGTTCTAAAAGCAAACTGGACCAAAAGCTTGGCAAAATTCGTTCAATTCTTTTGGAAAATAGCTACCCAGAACGTGTAATCAATTCGGCTTTCAAGCGAAAACTTCAACAAATAAATTCTAACCCGGTCCACACAGTAAAAAAGTGCCCTGTCTACCTACACATCCTATGGATTGGAAACGTCTCGATGAAGTTCGAAAAGCAGATTACGTCTGCTGTGAAACGCTGCTTTTTCTCCATCGAACCACGTGTTATTTTCAACACTCGACAGCTCCTTCCAGCGATTAAGAAAGACGTGTTGCCTTCCCATCATCACAGCAATGTTATTTACCAGTTTTCGTGCCACTGCAATAGTCGGTACGTTGGTCGCATGTCTCAATGGCTAGAGCGAATTAAACAACACGTTCCTAGATCCATCATCAATCTTTGTACCTCGGCCAACTGCCAAAGTCTTTCCCACTCTTGCAAAAACAACATATGCCCACAACAATTTCACGAATCCGCCATTGGTCAACATTTTCTTGACAATGCTCAATGTGCCCTCCATTACAGCAACGAAAAATTTTCTATTCTCGCTCGAGGTCGCTCTTCCTTTCACCTTTCTGCTCTTGAAGCAACTTTCATTAAATCTCTCAATCCCCTTCTGTGTAAGCAAAAAGAATTCGTATACTCTTTGAAAATTTCTTAATCTTTTCTCTTATTGGTTGACTCTTTCAGCCAATAAGAACTCTACTTTCCCCCTTTATAAATTAGTTCGGTTTCAATTCTGCTTCATTCTGACAATTTCCCCTGAAGAGTGTCAGATGAAAAGCTTTGGGAAGAAAAATCTTTTACTTCAAGCAATCTTCAAATTCTGTACCACCAAATGTTTATTCAAATATGGGTATTCATTAAATTTTTGTATTTATATTTCCTGACCAATTTGGGAAAATTAATTGTAATTGTTGTATCTTCAATTTTCCCAAAAGGTAAAATTAAAAAGAAAAATTAGTGATGTCATAACGGGAAGAACAAATTATAAATGCTGTTTATTACTTGAAGGATTTGCACAGTTCTTAATAAGGTAAATTAAAAAGCTATAAAAGAAATTTATTTGTAAAACCCCAAGTTGTGCATGAGCGATTCAATGAATAATTAGGGTGACCAGACATCCCGTATTTTCACCTGATTTTGAGTGTCCCAACTTTTTATTCATTTTGTAAGATTATCGCATGGTTTCATGAAAACTGCTTTAACATAGGAGCGCTTGATTGTCATAAAAAAGAAGCATTTAATGTCTGTTGTAGATATCAATAGTATCTTGCTGCAATTTTAACTTTTTCGCAACGGGACTTTTGGCCACTAGCAGCGCCAAATAAGGGTTTATTCAAGAATTAAGCAATATTTAATTATAATTTCCCCATTGATTATAAAAAAATATTGTTTAAATTTTATATCATTAAAAAGATGATTTTTTCCTGAGTAAAATGCTATAAAATTTTTAAAAATTTGTTCAAAAACAAGTTTGCATTAAGAAAAATAAGAGACCCCATTTTTGTTTGCAAAAAATCCCTTTTTTCCCAATAATTACGACTAGAGACAAAATAATTCAAATTTTCAAGTCGCTATGTGTCGCTAGAGTTCTACTCTGTCTGGCGGAAAAAATTTCGTCTGAATATTTTGCATATTGCACGCGCTGTGCTCGATTTATCTCCCAGGGGATCATGATGAACGATACATTACTTATTAGAAAAGCCATATTTTGAACTTTATCTGAGTGTGTGTGCTTGCGCGCCATTGTTTGAATCTTTGGGTAGCTTTGACTTTGATCAAGAAAAAAAGTTTCGACTTTTTTTGAGACAATTTATAAAGATGAAACGGCAAGCTCATAGCTCATTTTAGCTTGTTCAGCAAAGTAATTTTTTGTCACTCAATAAATCCTTATGTAACAAATTAGCAATTATCTTGACCTACTTGTGGAGATGACTAAATATTGGAGATACACTTTAAATTTTATATGTATGTATATTAGTAGCTTTTTTATTTACAGGTATGACAGAAATCTAGAGCTGCCTGCTAAATTCACCACACAAAGGAAAGTGCTGTAAATTTACTTTTTCAAGGACGTAATTTTTTAAGATTTGTGGCTTCTACCAAATGCAAGAATGCACAGATAGAAACGGCATTGTGCATCGCGCACGCTGATGAGCAGGTGTTAGGAATATATCGAGTTATAAGACAGATGGCACTATAGAGTAATTGTGCATCAAATCTTTTTTGAGACGGGAGTCACAATATGTGACAATGCTGTTTTTATCTTTTATAATTGAGACCTGATTAGCTAAAATATAATTTATTAAATTGAACAACTTATCTCTATACCGTTCTTTATGAGGCTTTTAGATGTTTTTATTCTGGCTGATTAAAAATTCTGACTTGGCAGCCAGGCACAGCCATATATAAATAAGCGTGCGCATGTGTTTTGGCCTTATGATGCAAACAATTAACTTCAAAGGTTTTTCAGGAAGTTTTGACCTAGAAAAGTTTGCCTAATTAGTTTTTCTGCTCACCTGAGGTCACATGACTTGTCACATATTGTGACTCCCGTCTCCAAAGAGTTAACTAGGCTAGCCTAGTTACCATAATATTATGATATGAAATCTCTAATTAGTGCAACAAAATAGTCTTTCATCCATTGTTACTATTCTTATTGGTTAAATGAATACTTTTGTTATCTATCGCCTACCATTAAGTGCTCATTTAGTTGAAATTTAAATTTAATTTTAGAGTATAGTTGAAGTGTAAAAATGTCAAAAAAGCACAAGTGTACATATAATGACGATCTCCAGAAAGAATTCAAGTTTATCAAATTTGATAGGCTGCGTAAAGATGGAACTAAAGTTGTATGTCAGCAATGTAACACCCATTTTTCTGTTTCACATGGAGGTAGGAGCAACATCAATCAACATTTGCAAAGTCAAAAACACAAGGAAGCTGAAAAAGCTATGGCTTCTGCAGGAAACATCAGGTCGTACTTCATTACACACAGTGATGACACTGAAAGCTGTAAAATTGCAGGAATTAAAGCTGTCATAGCCTATCACGGTGTGCGTCATGGTCAAAGCTTTCGTGCCAATGACTGCTTGTCAAAACTAATAAAGACCACTGTTGAACCTAAATTTTCTTTAGCACGTACTAAATTGCAAGCAATAATTTGCAATGTATTGGCACCACACGTAATGACAGAAGTGATAGAAGACTTACATGAACCGAAGAGCGTTACCCTCAGTTTAGACGCTTCTAACAAAAAAGACATCAAACTTTTTCCAATTGTTGTATGATATTTTTTACCAAATAGGGGAATTGTAGATAAAATTATAGATTTTGTTTCCTTACCTGGTGAAACATCTGATTTGCAGTGTGATATGCTGAAAAAAGTAACTCAAAAATTCAACTTGCGCAACAAAATTGTTGTTTTGTGTGCAGATAACACGAACACCAATTTTGGTGGCTGTAGAAAACTTGGCAAAAACAATGTATGGAGGAAACTTGAAGCTGAACTGGAGAAAAATTATTGGTATCAGTTGCGGAGCACACATAATACACAATTGCTTGCAGTGTGCTGTTGACTGTTTGCCAATCAATATTGAATGTTTTACTGTGAAAGTGTACAAATACTTTTAATATATACAGTGTCAGAGTAGAAGAACTAAAAAGCTTTTGCGAATTTGCAGGAAACAATTACAATAAAGTGTTGCTACATGGAAATACTAGATTTTTGTCCTTGGGTCTGTCAATAGAAAGAACCTTAAGCATGTTTGATGAGCTTCGTGCATACTTTCTTTCTCAAGAAAAATGCCCAGCATGCTGAGAAACATTTTTCAAAATCCCTGTTTGAAATTGTGGTTATCTTTTGCCAGAGACCAAGTGTCTACTTTTCAAGCATGCATTGGGCAGATTGAAAAAGGTAATATTTTAGCTACAGAAGTAGCTATGACTATTGAAAACTTGTTGAACAATTTAAAGTTAAAAAAACAAGAAAGATTTGTAACTTCGGATGTCAAAAAGCAACTTGAAATTTTAGTGGAATCAGGAGAAATTGCTGAAGAGAAGTTTTTAGAAGTAGTTGAATCTTTTTCTGATACCAGCTTACAGTATGCTGATAAATGGATATGCAGCTTGGGAAACACAGATAAGTTCAAGTGGATTCTTTTAAATAAGATGCCTGCTTGGAAGGAGATTGGTGACAGTATTAACCACGAAATCCTTTCTTGTGTACAAGCTGAAGAAACTCGTTTATTTGATCAGTGGGTCTTAATAAAGCTTATAGCTGAGAGGCATGTTGATGAATGGAATGAAGAAAACCTTCCTGTGTCAGATAGATGGCTACACATATTTCGAGAAATGCATGAAAAACATTTAGATTTTCAAGACTTTTGTAATGTTGTAGGATTTATCCTTTGCCTTCCAGGAAGTACAGCTCCTGTTGAGAGAATATTTTCTGTTATGAATAGTATGTGGACAAAGGAGAAATCGAGATTAAGTGTGGAAACAATGAAAGCAATGCTAATCGTGAGACAAAACAATGACATGGAATGTGACAAGTTTTACCACAAAGTCTTAAAAGATGTGAATATGCTGCGAAAGATTGCTTCATCAGAAAATATAAGTGATGGATGACCTGCAACATTTTTGGTTTATTTTTCCTGTTTAATATTTTGCTGCAAATTGTATTTACAATGCTGCTCTATAATTTTTCTCTTTATATTTTTGACATGTTATAAAGATTAGCTGATTTTAGAGTTAACACTACAATACAAGCCTTATTCATGTTTCAGACAAATTTTGAAATAATTCATTTTTTTTTTAATCGATTAAAATTCATGTTTCAGGACAAGGTTGTAACTTGTAATCATACACTCTTTTTGCGTTCGGCTGTTTTGTACGGCAAGGGACTGAGCTAATGGATCTCGCACTTCTCCGTTTTTTTTGTTTTTTTTTTCTGTCATAATGTCCCGTTTTTTTTTGCCAAAATGTCCCATTTTTGTCAGAATTTAATCTGGTCAGCCTATGAATAATAAATCTGAGTTTAACAACAGTAATAAATTTAAATTGGAAATTAATTTAAAAACTCTTTTTCTTGTCAAAATATGTCATCCAATTGCAAGGTATGACAGTGATATTTCTTAGAAATTACACTGTCTCTCGATGATGTCGATAATCGGGCACATCAGGCAATACCTCTAACTTGGTTATAAGATGCCACTATCAGTGTGATAGATGAACATTTTTAATGATTTATTTGTATTTTGTTTTAATATTGTAGAGTTGGTGATCTTATCAACTTGCCAGATGTCAGTTTTTTTGTTATTTTGCGCCTACCCATAATGAGTGTCCGACCAAAAAGACAGAAGTTATCTGAGCAAGAGATAAGTGATATTTTTGATGAAGCAAGTGACTTTAGTGATTTTGAAGACAAAAGTGATGAATCAAAATCAGAAAGCAGTGATGAATCATCCAGCAATGATGCAATGGCTACATCTTCTGATTGGTTGTCAAGTGGGAAAGAAAGAGCACCTTTTAATTTTAGCAGTGAAAGTGGCATGAAATTCACAGTTACAAATAAAGATAACCCACTGGAATTCTTCGAGCAGTTTTGGGATAATGCAATCTTTGATTATTTGGTCTCTCAAACTAATAAATTTGCAAAACAATTTATTGATGAAAATCTTTTGACTGTTCCAAAAACTCTTGCGCATTAAAATGGTTCGATATTAGTGTTAATGAAATGAAAGTATTTGTTGGACTCCTTATTTTGCAAAGTGTAAACTCAAAATCACAGAATTCAATGTATTTTTCCAAAAAGGAAAGCATTTCCACTCCTTTTTTCCCAAAATAATGTCTGGCCGTTGCTTTGATCTGATTCAAAAATTTCTTCACCTCACTGATAACTCACAAATTACTTCCGATAGTCCTCAGCGAAAATTGGCAAAAACAAGCCATTTATCGATTTTACTCTTACCTAAATTTAGAGAAAATTTTATTCCATATAAACAAATATGCATTAATGAATCATTACTAGGGTGGAAAGGAATGTTGTGTTGGGTCTAATACATGCCTAGTAAAAGACAAAGATTTGGTAAAAAACATTATGTCTTATATGACAGTAAAACTGGCTATGTGTGGAATTTTTTTATCTATACAGGGAGAGACACAGAATACAGCCCTTTTTATGATGATTTTCCAATAACCTCTAAAATTGTTTTGACCTTGATCGATGAACTTTTAGATAAAGTTTATTGCCTCTACATGGATAACTTTTATACCAGCCCCAATCTTGCTGATTATTTAGCACAAAGACAAACGGATACAGTAGGCATTCTAAGACTAAACTGAATAGGGCCAAAATCAGTCAAGGAGGCAAAACTGAAGGGTGAAGCTACTGCTGCCTACCGCAAGAAATTAATTGTATTGAAATGGAAGGACAAAAAGGATGTGACCATCTTGAGTAGCATTCATGATGCAGCTTTTATAAATACTACTTCAAGAAGAGGAAGAGAAAGAAGAAAACCCAAAGCTATTGCGGATTATAATGAGCATATGGGAGGAGTAGATCTCTCAGACAACTTATTGTCTCATTTTTCTATGGCCAGAAATAGAGTGAAAAAATTCTACAGGAAGATCTTCAGACACCTTCTTGACATTTCTGTCCTCAATGCATTCATTACCTACAAAAATTTTGCAGGAAAAATGAAAAGAATAGACTTTATAATTGATTAGGTGAAGGTATCATTGAAAAAAATGCCCCAAATTTGCCAATGCCTAGTACATCTGGTGGCAGGCCAGCTAGGCTAAATGCACAACCATCAAGACTTATAGGAAGGCATTTTCCCAATTACTGCCCCCTGCACAGAATCGAGAGAGACTTGTCAGAAATTGTGCACAATGCAGAAATGAGGATAAAAGAAAAGGTACATTATATTCCTGCAAAAAATGCAAAGTAGCTTTGTGCGTTGTGCCGTGTTTTAGAAATTGGCATACTACGCGTAAATAAATATTTTTATATATGCAAAACTTTTATTTTCACTTTATTGGCATACTAAATAAATACATGTATTTGTACATATACAAAACTTTTATTTTTTCTTGGAGCTTGTTATCAGAAGTTAAGCCGTAAGGGATCTACAACAGGGTTGCCACATGTACATGAATTGTACTCAAATTTTTTCATACCAAGTACCGGTAGTATAATTTTCTACTACTTCAGTTTCAAAATTTGATCTGGTACCAGTTTGTTCTTTGACTGTGTTTGACTATTAGTTTTTAAGTAGTATTTTTTTACTGATACTACTTCAATTTCAAAATAATTCATGGTGCTGGTGAGGTGCATTATAGATAATGCATATCTATGTAGCATACACATGTGCATGAATAATTTTACAAAAAGATGTTATTTAAGTATACTATAATATAATTGAAAATTTGTGAAATAATCATCTTGTATCTCATTTTTTTGACAGCGTAAATATTGATTTTAATCCATTACAACTGTATTCATGTTAGACATGTAATTGAAATGTACATGAATTTTTTGAAAGATGAAACGTGGCAACAAAGCTACAATATTTCAAAGTAGACTTCCAGGTCTGCTAAGCTGATGTACTTAGGTATAAGCTTGTGTTTTTACAGCTTAATATGGCATTAAATAACAGCTTTAAGAAATATAAAATTCCCCAAGAACACGACAATTGTGGATAGGTGCACTATGACGTAAGTGACGCTTAACAGGTTAAGTTTTGTGACCCAAAACTTCCAGACCTTGTGCTCCAAGACATGTTGTTAGGACATGATCTACAATTTGTTTGATAGTGTGGCACTCACAATCTGGTGTAGGAGCAAGACCCCACTGAAACATAGACAAATAGAAATTCCAAATGCCAGTTCACAGGTGATTGAGCTTAACCCTAACTGTTCCGAGCAAGGTCATTATTGCAATGATTCTGGAAATAAAAGCATAGAGTTTGAATGTATACTCACAGTACTCTGTGTTTCACTTTTGTCCATTGAGCAGCACAGATTTCTAGTTTGGCAATTTTTTCACAGTTGGCACAAATGTGTGTCCAAATCTTAGTCTCTTTTGGCAAGTGTCAGAAGAACCACTTGACAGACTATAAAGTATGTGGTTATGATCCCAAATGTGACAGTTGGCCAAAAAAAAGTTTCACCCAAATTTGCAAAGCTTGACTGGCTGGATGATAGTGGCAAATGGTCTGTTGGGATCATATGTTTATAAAGCAAGTATGTTCACTACCACACCAAACTGATGTGCAGTATTCAGCTATAAAATAACCCAGAGATAGAATAGAACAGTTGTTCACAGTATTTTGACACCAGATCCTCATTCTAGAGCTGCAAGTCAGCTTAGCAGTGAGACATGGAAGATAATTTTTTGCACACTGCTACATGATTGGATGCAAAATTAACAACTTGTTGCTGAAGAAAGAATTGGACAGAATGGTAAAAGTTTGTGTCATTGTGTTAAGCTTCTCAAGGATTTTGTAGGGAACACAAAGCATAGATATTGGTTGATAACTCTTTGGGTCCTCTACATTCTTCATCAGCTTTTGGGGGTGTGACTATACTGTTGCCTACTGTTGACTCTTCTCCAGATTTCAGAAATTTTGATTTGGTAAAAGCAGAAAGTCACTTAACTAGGACTTAAAAGCAGCTCCAGCACAAACTCTGGGCAGATGGAATTGAAACTCAGAGCTTTACCTGGTTTCAAGTTTTGAAGGGTAGCAGTAAATTCTTCTTGAGAGAAATTTTTAGAGATATTCAACTAAAAGGAAAAACATTTTTTGAAAGACAATTGGAGATGACTTACAATCAACAGCTTCAACTGGAGTGTGAAATGCCAAACCTCTAAACTGTTTCAGACCATCAATCCCTCTGCTTTCTATCATGTCATTTGGAAAAAGTTGTAGCTGCCAAACTCAAGTTAGTCTCCTTGAGGAGACTGCAGGAAAGTACAGGAATTCACACTATGTATTCCAACATGAAATATAGTTGTTTTGATATCTGTGTGGGATAGTCTTTTTGGATGCTTTTTTGATGGTGTTATAAAAGTCTGGGTAAGCCACATCCACATCACATAAGTCAAACAGCAACAAAGTGTTTTGGAATTTGTTTGTCAAAGCAATGTAATGACTTCGCTGAACCTCGTGGAAGTTCTGTCACTTAACAAGCTTGCTAAGCACTGGCAGAGCAAACCTTGGTTGTGCAATAAGCAAAAGTTGATATTATGACTGAGGAAACTTTTCTAAAATAAACACTAAGTGTGGAAACTAGAAATTAAAATTTTGAATGTATTTAAACATTGTATAACTTAAGCTTATAAATATTTAACTACTACAATACTTAGTCAGGAGAAAATAATTTAGCTGAGTCCAAAATATTGATCATAACTTAATTATTATCTTTTACATTTTTACCAGCATGGACAATTTCTAATCCTTTGTCAAGTTATAGCAGACACAGAATTTCTACTATTGTTTTGTTATCAGCCAATCTTACCAGCCAAGGCAAACAATTTTTAATTTGCAAAAAGCATTAACTTGTGTGCAGATAATGAATTATTGTCTAATAAAACAAATCAAGGCTGTGTTGTTCCTCAGATGTATTTTAAGGGTGGAGAGTATTGATAAATGATCTAATGTTAGTAGATAGTCTACACAGTGGCCAAGATGGCAGTTACTGTCTCACAGCCTGGGCCATAAATAAGTCTGTTGTTACTGTTAAAAATGATAGACTGAAACTAGACCTGCCAAAACAGAAGGGTATCTACCCATCACAATGTTCAATGAGGGTCTGCTAATCAGCAAACGTCCTTTTCAGAGTGAGGCAATGCTTGGAAAAAATGCTCTTTTCAGGGCAGATTTCCAACAAATTCTGAAGTGTCATTATTCTCTAGCTGAACATCAAAGGCCTCACTGCAAGCAGGATGAAAGTTCTTCATTATCTTGCTCTGCAGTTTGAGGCATTTGTCATCCTGCTATAGGAAACCTACTGAACTAATGTATAGAAGCTAGTACTTCCAAACTTCCAACTAGCTGGGTCTTCCTTAAGCAGGAAGTATGGCCTTGCCACATTTGTCCATGAATGACTAAGGTATACACTTTTGGACCAATCTCTACCTACATCAAAGATTGAGTGGTTTTGCATGGATGTTGATGACTATAAAATAATCAATGTGTACAAACCTCCACCAACGCAACTGCAATCCTTAGATTTCCCAGTGTTTCATCATTCCTGTCTCTATGCCAGAAATTTTTATTTTTATTTATTTATTTTATCTCTATATTTATCCTCCTGACTTGTAGGAAAGTGATGGAGGCGCTAATATATAGGGTAGGCAATTACCCTGACCTGCTTCCAGAGATGCCAAAATATTGCTGTCCGCTTGTAATTTAATAGAGATATGACTGTAATTTAAACTGCTTGCCAGAACCATCAAGCAGGGAAATGTGCTGTAAAGTGTCTTTACCAAGGACACAACAGAATGGCGCAAGTGGGTTTTGAACTGAGACCGTGTTGGTCACGAGTCCAGCACTTTAACCACTCAACCACACTGCTGACATGCTGCAGAAATTTCAACCGTCATTACATTGATTGGGGTTATGATGATAACAGTCCAGATGGTGAGTGCTTGGCTGGCTGGGCAAGTATATTAATACTTGTATATTAATAGTATTTATATTAATAATCTTGCCCTCCTATACAATGCCAAGGACACTTCCAGCTTTTACTCTGGCTGCTGGAACAATGGCATTAATTCAGATCTAGCTTTTGCCAGCATAGGTCCTTACAGTTGCTTACCAGATAAACAAGTTTTTGTAAAGTTTCCAAGGTCACAACATTGACCTTTGTTTATCACACCACCAAGATTTGCTTTGTCAATGCCAAGCATGCCTATTAAGCAATGGAACTTCCACAAGACAAAACGGAGTTATTACAATGTTTGACAAATAAATTTGCAAAGAATTTGTTGCTGCCTGATTTACTTGATGTGGATGCAGCTTACCAGGACTTTTGTAACATCAGTGAAAAATTAACACACATGATTATCAAAACAACTATATTTCATGTTAAGATGCAGAGGTGAATCCCTCTATAGAACTTTCCTGCAGTCTCCTCAGGGAGATGACTCAAGTTCGACTGCTATAGCTTTACTTACCAAACTTGACTGGAAGCAAATGGATTGATGGTCTGAAGCAGTTTGGAGCATCTATTTTTCACACTCTAGTCAAAAAGCATGAAGTATATTCAACAACCTTATTGGTAGGTCACAACACTCCTCATCACTGTCTCATTTTAGCTGATGCCATTGCATCTGAGCTAGTTATTAGTTTGAAAAATATGTTCGTAGCGTTTTTATCAAAGATTTTTATTTAAACAAAAATGAAAAGTTATGGCTATAAATTAATAACTTATGTATTCTCCATTGCTGTTTATGACCTCTGATATTGATGAATTTGTTGAGTCAGTTTTTAAGGTCCTTTTCATTGTCAAAGGTAACGCCCCTCATATGGTTTGACAAAGAGCAGAAAAGATAGTAATCCGTGAATGCAAGGTCCAGAAAATATGGCAGATGCTAAAGGACCTCCCATTCAAGCTCTTGAAGTGTGGCTTTAATGACTTGTGCAACATGAGGCCTGGCATTATCGTGAAGAAGTATGGTTTGGCCTTGTCTATGAGGTCTTTTCAGTCGAATAGCCTCATTCATGCAATGTAGTTGGGCTATGTAGAGCTTCTTGTTGACTGTGGCATTTCTTTTAAGCATTTCCCAGTGCACCATGCCCTCCCAGTCCCACCAAACGCAAATCATGGTCTTCCTTGGATGGAGGTCAGGATTAACTCTCGGTTTTGGCATATTTCCAGAAGCCACCCATTCCTTTCTTTGCTTCATATTTATAGATAAGCACCAATTCTCATCTTCCATGACAATTCGGTACAAAAAGTGCTGTTTGTGACCACGTGTTGCTCGATGGTGGGTGAGATGTTGAAAAGCAATTTAAAGGTGATTTTCTTTGTTGTTTTTGCTAAGCTCATGAGGCATCCAGACTTCCAATTTTTTGGTAAATCCCATTGAATAAAGATAATTGAGAATCGTTTTTTGATCGCAGTTCATTTTTTCAGCCAATTCACGACTTGTTTGGCAACTTTCCTCCTTCAAAAGTGCTTTGAGATGGTCTTCGTCAAATTCAGAAAGACTTCCACTGCGAGCGTATTGTCAATGTCAAAATTTCCATTTTTGAACTTTGCAAACCATTCTCTTGCCATAGATTTGCCTATGAAACCTTCCCTGTATACCATGCAAATGTCCTGGGCTGCTTCAGCAGCTTTTTGGCCTCGATAAAAAGCAAAGAATAGCAGGTGTTGAAAATGTTGCTTTTTATCCCCTGGATATTCCATATGTAAGCCTCACAAATAATAAAATCTCAAAATACTCAAAAAGACAATCAGCACAGTTTTTTACAGTAGAAAGAGCTCTATCGAATGAATGTACGTATATATTTTGTCAAGTAGTAAAAAATCATTGTAAAATAAAAGAAAATATAAAAACACTACAAACATATTCCTCAACCCAATAGAAATGAGAGATACGAGGCAGTTTATTGCATGTTATTGCAACTTGTTCCTCAAGAAGTGTCTGACCTTTGCAAGGCCACAACACCAGACCCAATAAGTATCTCTGAAAATTTTTCACAAAGATAATTTACTGCTGCTCACCTGCACTCAATACCAGATAAAGCTCCAAGCCCTGATTTTATTTGCCCAGAGCTTGTAATTAATGCTGGAGCTACCTTGAAATTCTAGTTATGTGACTTCTTTCTTCCCAAAGCTTTTCATCTGACACTCTTCAGGGGAAATCGTCAGAATGAAGTAGAATTGAAACCAAACTAATTTATAAAGGAAGAAAGTAGAGTTCTCATTGGCTGAAAGAGTCAACCAATGAGAGAAAAGATTAAGAAATTTTCAAAGAGTAGACGAATTCTTTTTGCTTACATAGAAAGGGATTGAGAGATTTAATGAAAGTCGCTTCAAGAGCAGAAAGGTGAAAGGAAGAGCGACCTCGAGCGAGAATAGAAAATTTTTCGTTGCTGTAATGAAGGGCACATTGGGCGTTGTCAAGAAGATGTTGACCAATAGCGGATTCGTGACATTGTTGTGGGCGTATGTTGTTTTTTGCAAGAGCGGGAAAGACTTTGGCGATTGGCCGAGGTACGAGGATTGGTGATGGATTTAGGAACGTGTTGTTTAATTCGCTCTTCTAGCCGTTGAGACGTGCGACCAACATACCGACTATCGCAGTGGCACAAAAACTGGTAAATAACATTGCTGTGATGATGGGAAGGTAACACGTCTTTCTTAATTGCTGGAAGGAGCTGTCGGGTGTTGAAAATAACACGTGGTTCGATGGAGAAAAAGCAGCATTTCACAGCAGACGTAATCTGCTTTTCGAACTTCATGGAAACGTTTCCAATCCATGGGATGTGTAGGTAGACAGGGCACTTTTTTACTGTGTGGACCGGGTTAGAATTTATTTGTTGAAGTTTTCGCTTGAAAGCTGAATTGATTACACATTCCGGGTAGCCATTTTCCAAAAGAATTGAATGAATTTTGCCAAGCTCTTGGTCCAGTTTGCTTTTAGAACAAATCATAAAAGCTCTGTGAACGAGAGTACCAATTAGATTGATTTTCCGTTTCTGTGGACTAAAAGAGTTCCAACGTAGATATTGGCCAGTGAAGGTAGGTTTCCTGTATATTGAAGTTAGAAATTCTAAATTTTCAATCCTTCCCTCCTTTTCAACACCTATATGTATGACCAGCCTTCCACAATTTCCAAAAAGTTTGCTTATGCAGACAATTTAGCATTGTTGCATTCTTTTAGAAACTGAAAGGACTTGGAGGGGACTTTAAGTCAAGACTTAACTACACTTTCAGCATATTGCCAGATTTCGAGGTTGAAGCTCAGTGACGCAAAAGTATTGATGGCAAACTTTCATTTAAATAAAATCTTTATTCATGCTCTTCTGGTAAAATCTGAGTTAAATTGCTGTCAATTCTTTATTAAAAAAGTAAAAACAATAATAAAAACTCAATGTTTTGGTATACTATAATTCAGTAAACCTTCATCAGAAGATCAAGCGAAATACAAATATCATCCACAATAAAACCACAGTGGTGCAAAAAAAGAAAAAAATATTAAAAGTCATTTGTGATCTAAAACAATGTCTAAAGGATTAAAAATTTTAAATAATAATAAGCAGTTGGATGAAAACAATTGGTTTTATCATTAAAAGCATCATTATTAGAATGAATAAAAAAGGACTCCAAAAATTTTCTTCTTATACAGGGTGATTCACCGAAGTGTTGACAAATACTCTATGTGATTCACCGAAGTGTTGACAAATACTTTATTCCATTATTAACTTCGCATTACCTCTTCAGATTGTTATTATATATTCTAGAGTAAGTTTTCAATATCAATAAGAATATTTAATCTAGAAAAGTAAGATGGCAAAGACAGTAAATGACATCGTTGAAGGGTATTGCAAGAAAGGACTTCCACCTGCGAAAATTTTCCGGTTGATGAAGCGATTTGTGAGTCATGGAGGTGTTTACAAGGCTGTGAAGAGGTTCAGGGAGACTGGAAGTTGTGCTCCAAGAATCAGAAGTACTCCTGAAAAACCCATCAGGACAAAGGAACTGATTAAGAAGGTCAGGGAGAGGTTGAGACGGAACCCTTCAAGGAGCGCAAGAAAACTGGCTAAGGACACCTCTGTAAGCGTGAGCACCATGCAAAGGCTTCTCAAGGATGATCTCCACGTCTACCCGTACAAATTTACCAAGAAGCTGCTCCTGTCAAACGCCACTAAGAAGAAAAGGCTTGATAGAGCTAAGGTTTTGATCAAGAGACTTGTTGTTGGCACGCGGCCTCAAGTGCTTTGGACAGATGAGAAGCTTTTCACTGTCCAAGCTATCCACAACCACCAAAATGACAGGATTTGGATTCCAAACAAGGACATGGGGCCAGTTGAACGTTGCAGTTCATTTAGGAGGCAGAAACCTTCTTCCGTGATGGTTTGGGCAGGAGTCACTTCAACAGGCCTGAAAACACCTCTAATCTTTATCGACGAAGGCGTGAAAATTAACCAAACTATCTATTGTCGGATGTTGGAAGAAAAAGTCATTCCCTGGGTTTAAGAAACAGTGGGAGAGGAAGGAATTATGCTTCAACAAGATGGGACAACCTCCCACAGAGCCAAAGCAGTCCAGCATTGGTGCAAGACCAATTTTAAAGGGTTTTGGGAGAAGGAAGTATGGCCCCCTTCTTCACCCGATTTGAACCTAATGGACTTTGGGATTTGGTCCATTCTGGAGCAAAAAGCCTGCTCAACATCCCATCCAAATATCAAAACCCTTAAACGAAAACTGAAGGCGTCATGGGAAGAAATTGACCCAGAAGTGGTGTGTGCCACGTGCGCCCAAGTACTTCCACGTCTTAGGCGCCTTGTGAAAAATAAAGGGGGCTACATTGAATAATTTGAATTTTATGTGAAAGCCCATTAAATTTCCATTCTATCTATTAAAAACTTGTTTCTTTTGCCCTTATAGTAAGTTGGATAATTCAGTTTCAATTTGTCAACACTTCGGTGAATCACCCTGTATAATCTGTTTCTTTTGCCAAAAATTTTTTGGCAAATTTTCAAATTTTCAAAATTATTATTATTGTTTTAATTAAGTATTACCAGCAATTCAACTCAGATTTTACCAGACAAACATGAATAAAGATTTTAATAATATACCTGGTATCAAGAAAAGCGAATTTTTTATTTAAATAACTGAGAAGCCAAACATGAACTAAAAGTCTACAACAAACTTTTACCATTTTGTCCCAGCCCGTTCTTATCTTGAGATAAAACTGGACAGAACCCTCACATTTTGTCACCATCTCATGCTGAGACAACTTGTGGATTCAGAATGGGTTACTGGTGTCAAAACACTGTGCACAGCTGCCCTATCTCTGGTCTATTCAACAGCTGAGCACTGCGCACAAATCTGGTGTTGCAGTGCTCACACTTGCCTCATAGACAATGTTCTAAACAATGCCTGGACATAGTCACTGGATGCCAGTGTCCCACTCAAAACAGACTACTTACTCATACTTTTAGGAATCCAGTCAGCTGAGCTTTGCTGACTAGGAGCAAGACTTTCCTTGGCTTAGCATGGATCCTTGATCATTTCATGTATGGTCTTTTGAATGGGTCCTCAAAAGCTCACCAAGATAGACCAAGATCTAGATACTTGTTTGTGCCAGTTGCACAGAATCTATTAAGCAACCTTGCTGGACCAGGCATCTGTGCTTCTCAGAGGAAAAATTATAGATGGGACATGGAGTACTATGAGAATACATCCAGGCTCCATGTTTGCATACTCAGGACTGGTGCCAGGCCTGTTGAAATGAGCTTGCCCTGAACAGCTTGGGTTAAGCTTGATTGCCTGGAGACTTGTGGCAGGTGATTCCATTTATCCATACACAAACGGGGTCTTGCTCTTTCACTGAATTGTGAGTGCAGCACTTTTTAATAAATCATCCTAATAACATTGCCAATACATCAAGCACTACATATAGCATGATGTCTGATGGCTTTTGGTGACAAAACTTGATGCTGGCTTAACACCATACTGCCCCCATCTAATCCAGGCAGTATAGCAACCTGGGATATTAAAAAGATAAACCCTTGGCCCCAGTCCTGTTTGTGTCTGACCTGGAGTGGATGTTTTTCCAAACAATAACAACATCTACACACTGCACAGTAAAAACAAGATACTTGTCAACTCAAATAGCTGACACATACCATTCAAACCCAATTTACAGTACATCATTTCAAGCACATTTAGATCCACTCACAAGGCCATACTTTGGCACAGAGAAGAAACACACCATACCATTATCTCAAATCCTTTTAGGTAAATTCTTATATAATTTTTTTCCAATACAATAAAATTTATAAAATAGTTAAGCCAACTCAATTAGAAAAGTTATACAATATTGATGCTGAACTTTAACACAATTAAAAACATTATGATGAGTAGTTTTCTGCCAGAGCAATTGACACATTCTAATCTTTTAAAGAGATAAGTAAATAAGAAGGTGAAATAACTAACTGGTTTGCAGTGTTATAATGACAAAAATTATCAAATAATCAACAAAACAAAAAATAAACATTAAACTAACCAAATATCCAATGCCTCACTGTTGTTACAAACAACACTGCGAATAGCAAAAGTCTCAGAACGATTTAGAGACTGCAATATTTGTATCATTGAATCTACAACCTAAAAGAAGAAGTAATGGTTAAACACACAAACTGTATAAAGAATCTTCTTTAGTACATGATATTTCTAAAGCTGCCGTAAATGAATTAATATTGAAGTTACTTTTTCAGAAAAAAATGTAAAGTTTATTTGTTTTATTGCTTTTATAAAAAAAATAATCACATTTTTTAATATCTAGTGATATCGCCATTATTTTTTGAAGACCATTTGCAAGATTTTTTGGTTGCTTTATGACTGGGAAGATCTAAGTTTTTTTAAAGGTGATTCTGGACTGTTTGAATTTTCACCTGTTGGAGCATCTCTGGATGGAGGTTTTGCAGCTCCAAGGCTGTTAAACAGTGGTTCACTAGTGTACTTTTTAGGCATGACAAGTAAACCACCAATATATTACCCATCACTTTCACTATTGATTCTTTTATGACTTCAAATGTGCTATGATTCTATGACGCTTTACTCTGAATTTTCATCACTAATTTTTCTTATAAAAAGGATCAATTCTATTATTGTCATAACAAATGCCTTTTGTCTACTTATTAGAAATCATAATTAAGTGAAATAATTTTTTGTGCTATAGAGAATGTTTTAATATTCTATGGCAAAGAAAACCTGTAAAAATAATCCAGATGTTAAGTTGTTTTGTGATAGCTGTATTTTAATATTGTTGGCAGGGTAGCCAAGTGTGCTAACATTCAGACTTGTAAACTGTGTACAAGCCATCAAAATATTTAAACTGATTTAAAGATTTTACTTCACGAAGTTTTCTAGAAATTCAGCAAAAAATTAATGTTGTACTCAGAAGTAAAAAAAAATTTAAGATACTACTATAAATCATTTTAAGTAAAATGAAGATGCTAATCAATCATTCAAACACAAATGTAGTTTTCTTTTTTATAAACAGTTTGACAAGCTTGCAGTGAGTAAGGGCATAATGATAAAGTTTATTTATTGAAATAAAAAAAACAATAATATTTAAAAAAATTTTTAATATAGTATAAAAAAGAGCCTAATCTTATTCAACACATTAATCAGTGACATTCAAGGCTGCAATGCTTAGTTTGAGTCTAAAATTTGTTCTAAAACAAGAAAATTAATGTGAACACTGTTACCACGGATATTAATTAGTTTAAAATTCACTCTTCTTCTTCTTGTATAATCAGAGGCAAGTTAAACTTTAACAAATACAACAAAGGCATAATATATTTTTTTTGTCTGTTACATCAAGCAGACTTCTTCAGATAAAAACAACACACAATGCACAATGTATTTAAAAGTGAAAAACAAAATTAATGAACACAATGGTGAGAGGCAAACCATGTGCAACAGAACTAAAATTAACTGGTTAAAAACCCACATTCATTATGAGATTTTTAAATTACTGTATATTTTTTGGAAAACATTCCAATCTTTATCATTTATTGAATTTTTTATACTATTGATATACATATATAATGATTCTAAAAATTTTTGTTTATTATAATCAGTTTTAAAATTCAATATTTCAGAATTCACAAAATCAATTCTATGTTCACATTTAAAACAATAGTTTTTTTATTCAAATCATCTTCTTTCAATTTAGCGAAATTAATAGATTTTAAATCAGGTTTTGCTCAGACAAGCGAGTGTAAAAGCACCTGCCTGTTTCACCAATATATACACCAGAACAATCTTACATAGAATTTTACAAATTGCACCATGCTTATATGTTGCATCCACAGAATCTTTTAGTTTAGATAAAATACATGCCATGTATACTTACCCTGAAAGAACAATTGGAAACCATGTATATTTACCCTGATATATTCCTAGCATCTGGTCATCAGCATGCACAAGGCACAATGCCATTTCTACTAGTGGGATCTTGCATTTGGTAAAAAAAGTCTAAGATGACTTGAATAAAAAAAACTGCATTGGTTAAACATTGTTTTAAATGTGAACATAGAATTGATTTTGTGAATTCTGAAATATTGAATTTTAATACTGATTATAATAAACAAAAATTTTTAGAATTATTATATATCAATAGTACAAAAAATTCAATAAATGATAAAGATTGGAATGTTTTCCAAAAATATACAGTAATTTAAAAATCTCATAATGAATGTGGGTTTTCAACCAGTTAATTTTAGTTCTGTTGCACAAAGTTATAAAATCATTGTGTATGGTTTGCCTCTCACAATTGTGTTCATTAGTTTTGTTTTTCGTTTTTAAATACATTGTGCATTGTGTGTTGTTTTTATCTGAAGAAGTCTGCTCGATGTAACAGACGAAAAAAATATATTATGCCTTTGTTGCATTTTTTAAAGTTTAACTTGCCTCTCAGAAGAACTAATGAATTTTAAACAGAAAATTCTTGACCTTTATACTTTTAATAAAGTGCTTAAAATCTAGCTTTATAAAAATATGTGTTTTACACTTTAAATTAAGGAGTTTTTTTTATAAAATTTTTACAAATTTTGACTATAATTTTAGTCCAAGACTCAACCCAGAACTGCTAAATCAAGATTAAAAATATACAATGTTATATTTACTAGAAAATGTAGTAATAACAAGTTAACAGCATGAGAAAGCATCAAAGTTTTCAGAAATTTTTTTATTTTCTGCTGAGCTTACCATGTATGAAATGTTTAGCTGCAAATAGCTTCTCAAAACAACTTTTAGCAAAATTGGAACTTGCATCTTAAACCATTTTGATTGATCATTTTGCAAAGGAATAATGCTCTGAAAATCATATTCAATATTAAACAGAAAAGTTTAAAACTTTTAATTTTTACAATTATAAGTTTTTTATAAAATTGAACTTAAAAACATGATAGTGAATTGATTTTACTTGCTAATATCTAAAAGTTTCCTAACTGGGGGTACTTGTACCCTAAAGGGTACAAAATTAAATTTCAAGGTGGATGAAGTTTTTTGGTTAGTTTTTATAGACATTTTTAATTATTCAGTTTTATTAGATAGGATTAAATTTTTGTTTGGTAGAATATTTGATAAAATACTGTAAAGTGTAAAAGTGTGAAGAGCTTTTTGCAACTAGAAGATTGATTTACAGGTTTGAGCAAAAATTTATCCTGAATGTTAAAGGGGTATGACAAATGTCTTAATAGAACAAAGGAGTACACACAAAGAAAAAAATTAAAAGTCACTGGCTTAGACTGTTGCTCAAAAGCGATGCACATATTCCTTAGATCAATGGTCCTCAACCTTTTTGCTATAATGTATCATCTAGAATTTTCCTTTACCCTACATACCATGAAGTTTATTCAAAAATCAATTATTTAGATTTATTAAATATGGTAATAGGATTTAGTGTGATAGTTGTATCTGCTTTTTCCACAGAAGTTACGCTTATGCACAGACCATCGCACTAACTGCACATCAAGAATCATAGAAAGGCAATGAAAAGCTATTTGCACCTTTGGTTTTAATATTCATCATTACAGAGAAGCCCTGTTTACACTTAATTTTTTAAGACAGAGTTGAGTAAGTAGAGGCTATAATTAGCCAAACATTGGTGGACGAGCATTATTTATGCTTGATTGTAGCTGTTTCATCACATTGGATATCGATAATTGTTTCTTGTTTTGTTGTTCCTATGTGTAGGTCAAATGATGAACAAAAAATAAATTAAAAATACATGAACAACTATCTATGGTTAAAACATAATTCACAAATACAGTTTTTTAGATGGCAGCCAATTTCTTGAAATAGCTTTTTCTTGAATTGTTTTTACAATGAAGAAAAATGTGTTAACATTTGATATTGTTTGGTTTCTTTGTTCATTGGCCATAAGTCTAGCTTCTTTACAGAAGCTTGCAATGTAGAAACATGATATGCAATAAAGCAGTTTGGACCTTGAAAAACAAATTCATAGGTTGAGAGCATCAAAAATATCCATAAAGTAGCTTATCACATCAGAAACTTTAGTGATTTTTTTTGTGTATAAAATTCAAGCAACTGTTTTCTTAATTCAAAAACACTATATTACCTTCTAATAGTCAAGGTAGATTTGTAAAAAGAAGCCATTTGTTTTACAAAATATTAATTATATCATTGTAGATGTAGATTGGCACCATCACACTAGTCTTCCAATCTTCTGGTATTCCTTTCCCATCAAGAACTCTCTGATATGATGATGAAACTTTGTCAGAGAGTACTTGATAGAAAAGGAATGCTGGAAGACTGGAAGACTGGTGTGATGGTCCCAATGTACAAGGGAAAAAAAGATGTGATGAACTTGTTGTTGTTTGGAAAGGTATACACTCCAGGTCAGACATAAACAGGACTGGGGTTGAGGGTTTATCTTTTTACTACCCCAGGTTGCTGTACTACCTGGATCAGATGCTGGCAGTGATGTTGTTCAGCCAGGTTTTGTCATCCAAGCCATCAGACCTTGTGCTCCATGTGATGCCCAATGTATAGGGCACGCTGTTAGAACATGGTCTGTGGTTTGTTCAGAGAAGCCACACTTGCAATTCAATGAAGGAGTGAAACCCCATCTGTGCATGGACGAATGGAATTGCCCAACACCAGTACACAGGTGGTCAAGCTTAACCCAAGCTGCTTGGGGTAAGCCCATTCCAACAGGCCTGGCACTGGTCCTGGCACAAAAACACAGAGCCTGGAGGCATTTTCACATTGCTCTGTTTTTCATTTGTAATTTGTCCATTCAGAAGCGCTGATGCCAAGTCTGGCAAGGTTGTCCAAAAGATTACGCACAGATGGCACAAACAGGCATCTGGATCTTAGTGTCACTTGGTAAGTATCTGAGGGCCCACTTAAAAAATTATATGGCATATGATAAGGGTCCATAGATCCATGGTGAGCCATTCAACAAAGCTCAGCTGACTGAATGCCTGAGAGTATGAGTAAGTGGTCTGTTGGAGTGGGACGCAGGCATCCAATGACTATGTGCAAGGCATCATTCAAGACATTGTTGATGAGGCGAGTGTAAGTAGTGCAACACCAGACTGGCGTGCAGTACTCAGCTGTTGAGTAGACTAGAGATAAGGCAGCTATGTGTAGTGTTTTAGCACCAGCACCCCATCCTGAGTCCACGAGTGACAAGCACCATGTGATGAACTGCAGTGCATATAGAGGAGTCAAGCTATTAGAACAGGCAATGAAGATTGTTGAAAGAGTATTGGAGAAAAGAATAAGAGCATTGGTGGAGATGGATGATATGCAATTTGATTTTATGCCAGGAAGAGAAACAACATATGCTCTTTTTATAGTGAGAAGAATGCAAGAGGTATACAGGGAGAAGGATAAAAAGTTGTACATGTGTTTCATGGATTTAGAGAGTACCTTTGACAGAGTATAATGTAATGGGCACTGAGGAAGAAAGGACTACTAGAGATCTTGGTGAAAGCAGTGATGAGTCTGTATGAGGGTTTAAAGACAAAAGTTAAAGTTGGATCTGAATTCTCAGAAGGTTTTGATGTAGTGGTTGGTGTACATCAAGAATTTGTTTTGTCATCTTTGTTGTTTGCAACTGTGGTAGATGTTGTAACAGAAAATGCAAGAGAAGGCTTAATGAAACAGGTTTTGTATGCAGATGACTTGATGCTAATGAGTAAAACAATGAAGGGTCTGAAGAAAAGTTTTCTAAAATGGAGAAGTGCATTGGAGTGAATCTTGAAAAGATGAAGGTGATGGTGTGTGTGTGTCAGAGGGTAAAGTCATAAAAAGTGGAATAAACCCATGTGGAATTCTATTTGAATAAGGTTAATGACAGCGTAAGAGTGTTTAAAGTGGTTAAAGATTGTTACTATTATATTTTATTAATCATAATATTTGAGTAAATTGTAATTTGTAATGATGGCCAGTCAGCAGATTGAAGAAACTTGATGTGGTGACTAAAAAACAGGATAAGTATGAGCAATTATTTTTGAAAAATGAACAAGATATTGCTGATACTTCTTTTACAGGTAAAACTACAAGAAGTGACCAACAAGAAAAGCTGGTGGAACTGTCAACACTAATTGGTTCAATCAAAGATGAAATTGGAAGACTGGCAAAGGCAATTGGAAAGCAAGAACAAGACTTGGATGACCTGGAACAGTATGGATGATCAAAATTCATACATGGGAACAATCTCGATCACAGTATAAGTAAGAGAAACAGAAAAGTATGTAATTTCTACTCTTAATACTTGTTTAGATCTACCATTTACTATTAGTGAGAAGGATATAGATATTGTCACCCACTACCTTCTAAATCTTCAAAAAAACCAATAATTATTAAATTTGTTTGCAGATCTGTTTGAAACAATGTATTTGCCAGAAAAAAGAACCTGAAGGAAAGTGAAGGACCAAAGCTCTCTATCACCAAGTCACGGACAAAAAGAACACTACATATACTATAGGAAGCCAGGAAAGTGTTTGACTTTAAAAACGTTTGGACTACAAAAGGTACAGTATACTGTGCCTACAAAGGTAAAAAGTATTCTATTAAGACACTATCAGATATTAGTAAGATAAGGTTCTCTTAATTTACAAAATTAAAACAAAAATTAATTAAAACCAACCTTAACCACATTATGCTTATCTCATACTTTATACGAGGGTAAATCAAAAATTATCCGGAATTGCTCTATAGCGCACTCTTGCTTTAGCTTTTTCAAAATTTTTTTTGCACGTGTTGTCTACTGTGTCACGTGATCACGATCTGCTAATCTAATTGTTCGTTCAGTTTTAACACGTGTTATTTTCTGTTGATAAAAATGGATGCTCCACTGGCACAATGCACCAGAGAAGAACAACGTGCTGTGGTCTGATTTTTGTGGTCAGAAGGTTCATCGGGGACAAAAATTCATCAAAGACTCTTAGCACAATATGGAGACAATGCACTATCGAAAACAACGGTATATGAGTGGATTGAGAAGTTTAAAACAGGCCGGACCAGTGTAAAACATGCAGAAGGAGCAGGACGTCCATCAACCTCCACCAGTGAAGAGAAGATTGAGCAAGCTCAACAAATGATTTTGGCTAACCGGCGCATTACCATTGATGAGGTAGCACAATCTTTGCAGATCAGTTTTGGCTCTGCTCAAGAAATCATTCATGAAATCCTTGGGTACAATAAAGTTTCTGCAAGGTGGGTGCCAAGACAGCTTACAGAAGAGCACAAGCGTAGACGTATGGAGATCTGCCAAACGTTACTGAACCGCTACAACAATGAAGGTGAAGCATTTTTGAGTCGAATAGTCACTGGAGATGAATCATGGGTGCATCACCACAGTCCTGAAACCAAGAGGCAAAGCTTGGAGTGGAAACATCCGTCCTCCCCAGTAAAGAAAAAATTCAAGAGTCAACTTTCTGCAGGAAAGGTTATGCTAACCATTTTTTGGGATTCAAAAGGGCCTATTTTGGAGGATTTTCCGGAAAAAGGGAGTACAATCAACAGTGCAAGTTATTGTGATTTGCTAGCCAACCGCCTGAAGCCTGCAATTCGCACCAAACGCCAAGGATTACTGTCAAAGAAGGTTTTGCTGCAGCATGACAATGCACGCCCACATGTTGCCAAAGCAACCATTGAAACCATTAACAAACTAGGTTTTGAAGTGCTGGAGCATCCTGCATACAGTCCAGATCTTGCTCCTTCCGACTATCATCTTTTTGCCCCACTCAAAGATGCATTACGGGGTCGTAAATTTTCTTCTGATGAATCAGTGCAAAAAGCGGTGCATCAATGGTTGTGTGACCAGCCAAAAACTTTCTTCTCAGATGGCATTTATAAGCTTGTAGACCGCTGGAACAAGTGCATCGAAATGGGTGGAGATTATGTAGAAAAATGATAAATCGTTTTCGTGTTTTGTGTTTTTAAAATAATCCATAAAAATAAAAGTCCGGATAATTTTTGATTTACCCTCGTACTTTAAAAAAAATTTTTTTTTGTTTTGTTATTTTGTTTTTATTTACAATCTTAAGTTATATTTTTGTGTATTTATTTTTTATATTGTATTGTGTTTTCATTTGTGTTTTATAATTAATTGGTGTTCATCTTAAACCATACTTTTTTAATGCTAAATAAACTTACTTGCAATTCTTGTTATAAAACAATTAAAAAGGATTTTACTCCTATTACATGTACAAAATGCTCAGCACTTTTTTATAAAAAATGTGCTAAAAAAATTAATAACCAAGCACTGGCTTCTAACGATTTTTATTGTGGTTGTGTGATGGACTAAGCCTCTCTAATAAAGGCTAAGGACAATAACAGTAACAAAAAATTACAGAAATTTGATGTTAATAAATTAAATTCATTATTTGATTCTTTTAACTCTGAAACTACAAATCATACCCTTTTAATTGACCCAGTTAATAATCACAATTTTTATAAGCAATATCTTGAAATTCAATCTACAAAATCATTAAATTTTGATGAGAATGCTTGAAAAACTTTTTTTATTACTTCTCTCAATATTAGATCACTTTCTAATTCTTTTGAATTTTAGTAAATTAGAAGCATTTGTGCACAATCTAAATCCCAAACCAGACATTATTGCTATCACTGAAACTTGGATTCATATAATTTACCTAGACTATATTGCAATCTTAGTGATTATGTTTTCATATCAAATAGTAGAAAAATTGCTAAAGGTGGTGGAGTTGGTTTCTATGTCAAATGTTGCCATAAATTTACTGTTGTTTACCATAAATTGATGAAATGACAAAAATGCATGAAAAAGCATTTGAATCAATTTTTTATAAAAATTGAATTACTTAATAATACTGTATGTTGTGGTAATGTTTATAGATCCCCACTGAATGACAATTATTCAAATAAGATTTTTCTAGATAATCTTGAGGAATGTTTTCAAAATAGTAGAATCTTCAAATAAATGTATTATTACTGGAGATTTAAATTATGATTACTAAATCTAGAAAATACACATGTTAGCAACTTTGTGGAATTGATGCATAAAAATTATTATTTTCCTGTCATTAACAAACCCACTCACTTTAGTGATAGTAGTGCAACTGTAAGAGATCATATTTGGACCAACCTTTATTCTCATCAAGTAAAATCAGGTGCCATACTTGCCCACTATCTGACCCTTTACCAGTGTACATATGTAGAGATTTCAAAACATGGTCTTTCTAACCCAAAACAAAAAAGGTTTTTTACTCCCCAAAATTTCACAAAATCCAATAAAATGTTAAAAAACATTGACATTACCCCTATTTTTGTTGAAGATAATATTAATTGTGCTTATGAGTTACTTATGAGAAACTACAAGAAAGCTTTTAATCAATGCTTTCTCTTAACACAACAACATTGTAAAACCAAAAATAATCAAGCATGGTTTGATAAAGATTTATATCTACTTATGGTTAATAAAAACAAATTTTTTAAAAACCATTTGAAAAAAACAAATGTTATAAACAAAGCTAATTTCAACAAAATAAGAAATTCTTATAAGTGAGTACTACAAGAAAAAAAACAAAGCTATTTGGCACAAACTTTTATAAAAATCAAAAATGATATGAGATAAACTTGGAAAAATATAAACAGACAATTAGGCAAAGTAAAAATATCATCATATGCTTCTCTATCAATCAATAATATTACCATTGATGACCCAAAACAGATCACTAATCACTTCAATGACTATTTTGTTAATATTGCTAGCAAATTAGTATCAAATTTACCCCAATTACCCCATAACTTTCAAACATATTTACCTAGTCCAACATTGAACTCACTTTATTTTTAGCCCACAACTTTATTTGAAATAAAAAAATTAGTGAATAACATTTGACCTGAAAACAATTTTGGCACAGATGAAGTACCTTCAAGCATATTAAAAACCACTCCTGATAATGTGCTGTTTGCCTTGACACATGTGTTTAATCTTTCTTTGATAAATGGTTATTTCATTTTGAGCTTTAAAACTGCAAAAGTTGTACCAATTCATAAAAAGGGTTATGTAACTAATGTAAGTAATTATCGCCCTATTAGTTTACTATGTTCAATGTCTAAAATACTTGAAAAATCAGTGTATAATCGAGTAATATCATTTCTAAACAAGCAAAATTTTTTTTATAAATATCAATTTGGCTTAAAAAAAATCACTCAACTCTTCATGCGATTTCTTTAATAACTGAAAATATTACTAATGCTTTTGAAAAAAAAGAACAGGTACTTGGTATATTTCTTGACTTATCTAAAGCATTTGACATCATAGATCATAAAATTTTATTGGCAAAATTGTAGCATTAAGGAATTAGAGGAGTAGCAAATAAGTGGTTTGATAGTTATCTTAACAACAGAAAGCAATTGGTTTAGGTAAATGGCATTTGTTCTGATACAAAAATAATAGAATTCAGTGTACCCCAAGGTTCAATACTGGGTCCTTTACTCTTCTCTATTTATGTAAATGACCTTAATAGAAGTTTAACCTCTGGCAATTGTATCATGTATGCAGATGACACTAATGTGTTCTTAAAAAATAAATGCTATGAAGAACTTTACAAAATTGCAAACCAAGAGTTGATAAATATTGATAATTGGCTTTCAGCAAATTGGTTAATTTTGAATACAGATAAATCACATTGTATGATATTTAGCACAGTTAAAACAAAGCCTCCTTCAAATAACTTAACCCTTGCAATCAGAAATAATTGTGTTTCTCAGCAATCAAAAACAAGGTTTTTGGGAATAATTTTTCAAGAACATTTAAGCTAGAAACCACACATGGAGTTTATACTAAAAAAACTCTGTATCACTTATGGTGCTATTAAGAAAATTTCAAAATACTTTAACAAAAACATCTATTACTACTTTACAACTCCTTGATAATTAGTCACATAAGATATGGCATTGGAACTTCGTACAATGGTAATAAAACCATGGTTCAAAAAATTCAACAAATTGTGAATAAATTTATTAGAATGATTTTTGGATTACATCATAGAGAAAGTTTCACAAACATAATAAAAGACAATAGTATAATGACAATTGATCAAATAAATAAACTAGAACTACAGGGTGGCAACGCAAAGTGTAGAATCATGTAAACCTTCATAACTCTACTTGTATTTTTTCAAATTTTATGAACAAACACTTAATGAAAGGGCATGAAACGACAATTAAAATGAATACCTCATTTATTCAAAATAACCTCCTTTAACCCAAATCAGATGTCGGAGTCTGCTTGACACTTGAGAGCAAGTTGCACGCACAGTTTCTTCACATATTTCGTCCCAGGATTTGACAAGGGCACGTTTTAGCAAGTACACTTTCTTATGAGTTATCATGCACGCCTTCTGCTCCAAGATGGACCAGATTCCAAAGTCCATTGGATTGAGATCCGGAGAAGAAGGAGGCCAAAGGTCCTTTGGCCAAAATCCTCTTTGCAGAAGCTCTGAACCATTTTGGCGCTGTGGGAGGTCACTCCGTCTTGCTGTAGAGTCAGGCCGCCATCTCCAATGGTGCTTTGGACCCAGGAAACCACTTGGTCCCTCAACAAGCCCAGGTAAACATGTTGGTTGATTTTCACCCCCTCTTCAATGAAGATTAAGGGTGTTTTCAGACCACATGACGTGACGCCAGCCCAGACTATGACTGAGGCCGGTTTTTGGTGCCGGAAAGATATCCGACGTTCTTCAGGAATATTCTTGACATTTCTAGCCCAAACTCTATCACTCTGAGCATTATGGACGGCCTGGACGGTAAAGAGTTTCTCATCTGTCCACAGAACTGGTGGCTGCATGCAATCTTGCAGACTATCCAAAAGCAGTCTTGCTCTCTTTAGTCTTTTCTCGCGGGTAGGACCAGATAGGAGTTGTTGCTTGACCTTCTTGTAGGGATAACACTTGAGGTCTTTCTCAAGGACATTTTGGACTGTTGTATGGCTGATATTCATAGCCTTTGCAATCCCACGAGCACTTCTTTGAGGATTTTGCCTGAGTTTCATCCTGATGGCGTTCACCAACTTTTTGGTCCTTACAGGCCGAGGAGGAGTGCTCCTTACTCTTGGTGAATAACTACCAGTCATTTTGAAGCGTTTAATGACCTTATATACCCCAGATCTGCTCACAGTTGGCTTCAAAATCTTGAAAATCTCACTAGCAGTCTTTCCACTCTTATGAAGTACTCCAATCGCATCACTTTTGTCACTCATTATGACTTTAGACAACTTCTTAAGTATAACAGCTATATATTGGCTTAAACTAGAGAAAAAATCCTGTCAGAATCTGTAATCAGAATTGAGTTAGAACCAAAATTAAGCTGACAAATGAACTTTGAAAAATAGTCTACACTTCGCGTTGCCACCCTGTATGTAGTTTTATGTACAAATACACAAAAAACATGTTACCACCATGCTTTTTTAATTTATTTTAACACAACATTGTAGGCAATGACTCACAAATAAACACAAGATGTCAATCTAAATTTTTTCCATCATTTTGTAGATTGAATGTGACCAAACAATCGTTAAAGTATAGGTGTCCACTCCTTTGGAATAATGTTGCAAATAGATTAAGGGAGTCTGGGTCTTATAAAAATTATCGTAAAGAATTTTTAAAGTATCTTATGTAAAAATAAGCTTTCAAAAAAATGAATTTAACAATTAGAAAAACTTTTGCTGGTTGCTGTCTTTTTTTCAGGGAACTTCAAATAATTTGATGAAGAAACTAAGTACGAGCTCAAGACATTCCACAAGAAAATCAAATTAATAAATCAATGACGAAATTTGCTGATCAGGACGAAAATTCAATAAATTTTTTATATGATGCATACCATTCTTTTAATGTTTTTGTAGTTTAATTTTGGTTATTGTTTTTTTTTTGCTGGCCATATACATTTAAAATGGTCCTTTTGACCCATGGCAGGATTTCTTTTGGTGGGTTTCTTTGCCTGCCTGACCCTTTTGGTCACAGAGTTTGTTGTTTCTCCCACCCATGATTATGCAACATTCTCTTTACATGGCTTGGATGTGTATATTTTATAGTGATAAAGTATCTTTACTACCTTTTGCGTTTTGATATACACTTTTATTTAAAAAAAAAAAAAAAAGGTTAATTGTTTTCTTTTTTTCTCTCTTTTTCTTTTTTAAAAAGATAATTAACGTACAGTAGCTACTTTGTTTTAAAGGTGCAGCGACCATGCACAATTGATGTTGTGCATGTAATAACGTATATCGTTTAGCCGCTGTTTCCTATTTTGCAATCACTTTTCCAATAAGAACTTTAAAATTAAAACATAATAATACCTTGATTGCAAATAAAATTGAATCGAATTGAATTGGAATATGTGGCAAAAGGGTGACTATCAACTCAGTGCTATGTACAAAATGTGACCAATAGATTTATGAAGGTGTTCTAAGTTGAAGAAAATAACTCCAAGTGCAGTAAAATTTTTTGTTTGTAGCAAACGTGAGAAAGTAACAAATGGTGTGGAAGTCCAACAGGAGGTGATGTGTGATGAAGTGCAAACTGTGATGGGATTTTGCTATTTTAATGATATGTAGAATACCAGTGGAGGATGTGGAGCCATAGTAAGTGCAAGAACAAGAATGGGATGGAAGAAATTCAGAGAGTGTGGTGAGATACTGTTTTTAAAAAATTCTCTTCGTGGATGAAAGAAAAAATATATAAGAGCTATGTAAGATTGGCTATGCTATATGGAAGTAAAATGAGGTGTTTGAGGGAAAATAAAGTAACTATTTTGAGAAGAGCAGAAAGATCTATGGTGAGGGTGATGTGCAGTGTCAAGTTGGTGCACAAGAGGAATACAGAGGAGTTGATGGACATGTTAGGATTGAAGGAAGCAGCAGAAAAGTCGGCAAAGGCGAATGATATGAGGTTGTATGGTCATGTTTTGAGAAGACCTGAGGAAGATGTTTTGATGAAGGCACTGGTACATGAAGTGGATGCAAAACGTAAACAGGGTTGACCAAAGATGAAATGGAGGAAATAAGTTGAAGGAAACATAAGAAGGAGTGGTTTAAGAAGATGCAGTATATTGATACACGTGGATAAAAGGTGCAAGAGTTGCAAAAGTAAAGGGATGCATCTGGCCACCTCCAATCACTGGAGATTAAACCGGATTAAAACTGGATTGATGATAATAATGATGGATTCATCTGAATTATTTGGTAAAACTTGAGACCTAAATTTAAAATGAAAAAACCTAAAGTTATAACACTGAAAATAACAGCAATTTAAAATGCAGATTTTTTTGTGAAAACATCTAATATTTTCAGAATTGTTTGATGTTATTAAAATCAGATGGTAATTAAAACAAAATTAAAAATTAATAATAGTAAAAAATCTTACCAAGCTGCTTTCAAAATAATGTTTTAGAACCATTTCTGAATCAAACTGATGAATGGTATCATTTAATGCATTGTAAGTATGAAGAAGTATTTTGTCTAAAAAAGAAGTTTTTTAAAAAAAACAAAGTAGAGGATTGAAGTTGAGTACATAAATACAGGTACTTAACAATAGTTTAAAGCAATGTTTCTCATCCTGTGTGCCAAGAGAGATTTTTAAGTGTGCAGCAAAACTCTTTAAAACATTATTCCATTGGTCTGCAACCTTTTTCTTAGTGACATTACTTTTTAGGGATGAAAATTAAGAAATCTGAGGCAGATTCAAAGCAAAGACCTTTTTTTAGAGAACACTACTTTTTAGAGACAAAAATCAAGAAATCTGAGACAGATTTAAAGTGAAGATCTTTTTTTTAAGAGCATTACTTTTTAGGGACAGAAATTGAACTCTGCATTCTGGTCAAAGTGTGCTGTAAATTTTGAAAAGATCCCAAGTATGCTGTAGGTACAAAAAGGTTGGGAAATTTAAAAGAATTAAAACACTCCAAACTGAATTAACATAGCACATTTAAAAAAATACATTTATTCAGTATTTTACAGAAGTTATACAACAAATTACAAAAAATATAAAAGGTGAGTGCAAGGTGACTAAATGATCTTTTAGTGTTCTTTTTTGAAAAGTGATTATTAATTGAAAAATTCTAGATAAATGCAACAACATTTAAAAAGAAAGTTGAATTAATAAACATTTGTTAAAAAAAATTTATTAGTTTAATTGACTGATCTGTTAAGAAGTTGTCACATGACATTATATTTCCCAGATGACAGAACTGATTAACTGTTTGAATTAATTCAATTGACTCTTAACTTTAAATCATCTTTGTTTTCAACTTCTCTGATGTCTTTTTTACATGCATTTGTGACACCACATACCACAATCAATGCGTAGAACTTAATATTTCAGACATTTTTCCACAACAAATATATAAACATCATGCCACTCTTTGAGCTAATCTAATTTTTTTCTGTGACTATTCCTTTTTTTGCCCATCTTTCTCCACTTGTCCCCTTTTATATTGTTATAAAATAATTTGTAAAATCCAAAGTGAATTCTGCTGTTTAATTTATGTAAAGATTTAAACATGGATTTTTAGACATGGTTTTTAATGCCAGAAGAACACAAGTACAGATTACAATATCAAAGTAAAATTACCTTAATTCAAAAATGCTTTTAGAAATATGACACTTTTTTGCTTGACAGTGTCAAACTATAGTCATAACACTTTTTAAAAATTTCAAACTAATGATGGGACAATGCCAATTTTTTTTGATTCTGATGCAAAGTCCAACAAAAAATTTTGATTTTGATGCCAATTTCGATTTCAATTCTTGCTATTTAAAATTCATGAATTTTAAAATAAGTAATATCCCTGGTAACTTACCAGAATTTACCAGAAGAACAATGAATTTTAAAATAAGTAATATCCCTGGTAACAGTGTTTATATTAATTAAATGTGTTTTTATCCATCTAATAAGCTAATAATAACTAAATATCTTCAAAATATATATTTTTTCTTTTTGTAAGTAACAAGTGGTACTTTGGCTAAAACAAATTATTAATAAACTTTAATTAATAAAAATATTACTTATTTTGCAATTCTTTTACTTAAATGAGAATACATCTACTAGAAATTTTATACCAAACTGATTACTCTTTATTTTAAAAATAAAAATAACCTTTTTTGTTCTGCTATCAACCAAAAATGACAAAATACAGACATCTGCAACAAACAGACTTATTTTTTAAAAATAACTATTTGCTTTTGTTCTTATATTTTATTACCAAATACATGTAATATCTAAATACAATTCACTTACCTATACAGCTAGTACAATAAGCAAGAGAATGGTGATCATAATTGTGAATTTGACATTTTTTGCAAACTGTTTTTGCCTTTCAATCAGCTGATCTGGGAGATAAGCTGCATTTTTCTTTTTGATATACTTACTCTTGGCTCTTGAATTGTTTCATTAGAGCACTTTTGTTATTCCAAAAGTTTCTATAACTAACTTAATTTTTTTAGATGTTTGTTTTGATTAAAATCTGCATTGTGCATATGGAGTGATAAGTGATTTTGAACTTCTTTCATAAAGTACACTCTTATTATTTCTCTTTCCAACAAAATTAGGATCATTCACTACCAAAATAGCATAAGCATTTACTATGGAACTATCTACAATTCTGGAGAAAACTCATATTGGCCAGTAATTTGTTTTTTAGCTGTTGTAAACTAGAAACATTTCTGATCATGACTGTCAACTCCACCTTTGGTCTCATTGCAGTAAACATTGATCTCTTCTTTTCCAATTGCTTTATGCATGCTGTTTGCAGAATGCATATGGCATAGAAATACTGCTTTTTTGCCTGTTTTAGGTAGGCGTAATGGATAGCAAGGTAGTTATTTTCGTGAGCAAATTTGTAGTGTGTAGTGCCTACTTCTGCTTTTCGCCTAAACAACTAAGGTATGCATCTTTTGTTTTTTTCACTGTGCCTACCAGTGATAATTCCTGCTTCTGCAATTCTTTTGCCAGTGGAAAAGATGTGTAATAATTATCTGTGTTATATTTCAATTTATCCTTGAAATACAATCCGTTAAATCTCAAACCACTATGGTCAGTACAGGGAGATTTGTTCTTCTTTGACTAGACTTAGAGTGTGCTTCTTTTCCAGTGTATACTATTGATTTGTGGGAATATGCTGATTGACTATCAGCTAAAACAAATATTTTGATGCCATATTTATTAGGTAAATTTGGTATGTACTGCTTGAAACTGCATCTATCTCTAAATTCCAAGAAAGATTCATCAATGGTGCAATTAGGACCAGAACTGTAGTTTTCTACACAAACAATAACAAATTTGTCAAAATATTATTTTCCTTTATACTCGTATATATGGGAAGGTATACCTTCCTCTTTTTCTTCTGCATCTTGGTCACTATTACCATCAGAATGAGCTTCACAATAATCATCATCTGTTTTGCTTTTGCTAGCTAAATCTTTAATTTTGTTGAGAGTGAGACCATCAAAGTCATTTAACATTTCTAATGCTTATTTTAGAGCGAGTTTTCTTCTTTTAGGCATAATAAATACAGAGTTTGCAATGCTTATAATTTTTTCCTTATCATTACTAAATGCTAAAAATATGTTATATCAGTAGTCTATAACGTGAGCAACTTCAAAAAGATAAAAATACGAATTGGTTATGGTTATTATATCAGAGTTTAAATGTTGTTCACAATTCCAAGCTCCATGAATGTTTTGTTAAGCGTGATGAAATCATTTTGGCTAATTGTTTTTTTATATTAGGAGGATGATTTGAGTTTGCATTAATATACAGTAATTTAAACTCCAATATGGTCCCGATTTAAACTCCGATATGGTCCAGATGGTAGGTGCTTTCTTGCAGCCTGGGCAGTTAGTAAGTCTGTTCATTGATTTAAAAGATGACAGACCAAAACTGAACCTACCAAAATGAAAGGGTATCCACCCATTCCAATGTTCAGTGTGGGTCTACTAATCAGCAAATGTCTTTTTCAGGACAGGGCAATGCCTGAATAAAACTGCCCTTTTCAGGGCACATTACCAACAAGTTCCAAAGACCCACTATTCTTCAGCTGAACATCAAAGGCCTCACTGCAAGCAAGATGAATGTTCTTCATCACCTCGCTATGCAGTCTGAGGCATTTGTCATCCTACTGCAGGAGACCCACTGCACTGATGCAGAGAAGTTGGTACTTCCAAACTACCAACTAGCTGGGGCTTCTTTAAGCAGGAAGCATGGCCTTGCCACGTTCGTCCACAAGCGACTGAGATACATGCTTTTGGACCAATTTCCACTGACATTAGAGATCAAGTGGTTGTGTGTGGACATTGATGGCTATAACATAGTCAACATCTACAAACCACTGCCAACGCAATTGCAAACCCTGGATCTCCCAGTGTTTCCTCACCCCTGTCTTTATGCTGGCAATTTTAACTGTCATCATGCTGACTGGGGTTATGATGACAACAGTCTGGACAATGAGTGTTTGACTGGCTGGGCAAGTATTAATTGTCTTGCCCTCCTATATAATGCCAAGGACGCCTCCAGTTATTATTCCAGCTGCTGGAACACTGGCACCAATCCAGATCTAGCTTTTGCTGGTGTAGGTCCATACAGTCGCTTACCAGATAGATGTGTCCTTGACAAGTTTCCTAGGTCACAACATTGACTTTTGCTTATTACACCACCAAGGTTTGCTATGGCAGTGCCAAGCATGCCTGTTAAGCGATGGAACTTCCACAAGGCCAAATGGAGTCACTACATTGCTTTGATGAATAAATTTGCAAAGACTTTGTTGCTGCCTGATTCACTTGATATGGATGTGGCTTACCAGGACTTCTGTAACACCATTAAGAAAGCAGCCAAAAAGACTATCCCACACAGGTATCAAAATAACTATATTCCGTGTTGGGATGCAGAGTGTGAATCCCTCTATAAAACCTTTCTGCAGTCTCCTCAGGCAGATAACTCAAGTTTGGCTGCTACAGCTCTGCTTGCCAAGCTTGAGAGCAAGCAGAGGGATCGATGGTCTGAGGCAGTTCGGAGCCTCACACTCTTGAAAGCATTGAGTATTTTGAATAACCTTACTCGTCGTCGTTGTCGTCATTGTTTGAAGGGCATCCACTCCAGGCCAGACACAAACAGGACTGGGGCCGAGGGTTTATCCTTTTACTACCCCAGACTGCTGCACTGCCTGGATCAGATGCTGGCAGTGATGTTATTAAGCCAGCATCGAGTTTCGTCATCCAAAACCGTCAGACCGCATGCTCCATGTGGTGCCCGATGTATGGGGCACGCTGTTAGTACATGGTCTGCGGTTTGCTCTGAGGTGCCACACTCGCAATTCGGTGTTAATAACCTTACTGGTAGGTCACGACACTCTACTCGTCACTGTCCCATTTCAGCCGATGCTATTGCATCTCAGCTGGTTAAAAATGGAAAATACGAGGCTGTTGACTGCAAGTCATCTCAACTTGTCTCTCAAGAAGTGTCTGACCTTTGGAGGACCACAACACCAGACACAGTGAATATCTCTGACAGTTTTTCGAATTTGCTGCTGCCCTTTAACATTTAAAACCAGGTAAAGCTCTGGGACCTGATTCCATCTGCTCAAAGCTTATACTCCATGCTAGAGCTGCTTTAAAGTCCTGGTTATGTGACTTCTTTTCTTCCTGTTTGTGCTGATTCAAAATTTCCAAGATCTGGAGAAGAGTGCTTGTGGTCACAATCCCCAAACCAGCAAAGCCCGTGGGAGACTAATATATCTGCTCTGTGTCCCCTACAAGATCCTCGAGAGGCTTATCTATGCCTACGTTGAACCATTAATCGATCCACTGCTCCCTAAAGAGTAGGCTGGGTTCCGACGCAGGAAGTCAATTGTAGATCAAGTTGTTCTGCTAACCCAGAACATCAAGGATTCTTTTGAGGCTAAAAAGAAGGCTGGTACTGTATTTGTTGATCTGACAGCTGCTTATGACACTATCTGGCACTGTGGCCTTACCTGCAAACTTCTGAGACTTCTTTCGGATAAGCACATGGTCAAAATGATCATGGAGCTTGTCTGATACCGAAGTTTCACCCTTACCACCAGTGACAGCAAGCAAAGCAGGCTACACTGTCTTAAAAACAGCGTTCCTCAGGGATCAGTCTTGGCTCCCCACCTGTTTAACATCTATATGTACGATCTGTCTTCTATAATTTCCAGAAAGTTTGCTTATGCTGATGATCTAGCATTGTTGCACTCTTCTGGAAAGTGAAAGAACTTGGAGGGGACTTTAAGCCAAGACATGTCTACACTTTCAGCATATCTCCAGACTTGGAAGTTGAAGCTCAGTCACACTAATATGGTGACAGTAGCCTTTCACTTAAATAACCGAGAGGCCAAACGTGAACTAAAGGTCTACAACAACAATAAACTTTTACTGTTCTATCCAACCCCTACTTACCTTGGAGTAAAACTGGACAGATTGCTCACATTTCGTCACCATCTAGTGGCATTGCACAAAAAACTATCCTTGCGTGTCACACTGTTGAGGCGACTCGTGGGCTTGGGATGGGGTGCTGGTGCTAAAACACTATGCATAGCCACCTTATCTCTAGCCTACTCAACAGCTGAGTACTGTGCGCCAGTCTGGTGTCGCAGTGCTCACACTCACCTCATCAACACTGTCTTAAACAACGCCTTGCGCATAGTTACTGGATGCCTGCATCCCACTCCAACAGACCACTTACCTATACTCTCAGGCATCCAGCCAGCTGAGCTTCGCCGAATGGGAGCAACACTCTCCTTGACTAACCCTGGATCTCTGGACCCAGATCATATCTTGTATGGTCTTTTAAGTGGGTCCTCAGATACTCACCAAGTGAGACTAAGATCCAGATGCCTGTTTGTACCAGCTGCGCAGAATCTTTTGAACAACCTTGCCAGACTTGGCATCCGCACTTCTGAACAGACAAATCACAAATGGAATGCGGAGTACTGTGAAAATGCTTCCAGGCTCCATGCTTTTGTGCCTGGGATTGGTGCCAGGCTGTTAAGATGGACTTACCCTGAGCAGCTTGGGTTAAGCTCAACCACCTGAGGACTGGTGTTGGGTGATTCCATTCATCCATGCACAAATGGGGTCTCGCTCCTTCACCAAATTGTGAGTGTGGTACCTCTGAGCAAACTGCACACCATGTACTAACAGCGTGCCCTATACATCGGGCACCACATGGAGCACGAGGTCTGATGGTTTTGGATGACAAAACTAGATGCTGGCTTAATAACACCACTGCTAGCATCTGATTCAAGCAGTTCAGCAGTCTGGGGTAGTAAAAGGATAAACCCTTGACCCCAGTCAACCTGAAGTGGATACCCATTCAAGTGACGACGACGATGACAACTCCAATATAATAACTATTTAAACTCCAATATCATAAGCATAACCAATCCTTCAAAGACAATAAAAAAATGTACTCCAATGAACTATCAAATGCTGTTTTGAAAATTAAAATAATTAGGCCAATCACCACAAATAAGATGGAAAATCATACACCACGCAACTTCATATCAGTGTGGTTCAAAAACATGCAACTTATGCTTATCAGAAAAATTACAAATATTTCAGGCTGACCCCAAAAATTACTGAATAAATGCTCAGAGTTGGTTTCGAAATGTCAACATTGAAATAAATTTAACTTACAAAGTTTTAATCATGCTAGCAGTTTATAAATATATTTACTAATTTACACACTCAATTTACCTTGTTTTTGCATCTTGCCTTTACTCATTTTCTTGATCAGCAAATAAAATAACCCATCTCTACACTACATACTTAATGAACTAACAAAATTCTTAAATTATACCCAGTAAAAAATTTCATTGTTTTAATTTTAATTTGTACCCTGATGATTGTTATTTTTAAAAGCATTTTTTAAGCAGCTTTTTGCCATATTTTCCAGTGCAGTTTATTTAATTAAAATTTTATCACATTTTTTAATGCAAACTTTTTAAATTTACCCATTATTTTCTAACAATAGAGCAAGCTACATAAAAAACTTTTTTTTTGGCAATAAAATTTATTTATCAATCAATATTACAACAGTAGTGTCTCTTGTTGTTTTACACCAGCATTCAAGTACTTTGTTTAAATTGTATTTTTATTCATTTGTTTTGTTTTTTTCAGATGTACAATTGCCCCCTAAAGAGCCCAGGCAGGAGAAACAGTCTGTTGGGGCAAATAAAATTAATGTTAATTAAAACTTTTGTGGTCTGAAATTTAATTATAAACAATATATATATTTATATAACCAATTGCGGCTACAAATTTGCTGCCAACAGTTAACCAGCATCAATTTTGGTTAGAGTTACTGACAATAGCGTTGTTAAGGTTAGTGCAAGTTGGTGATGATTTTCCACCACCCATGATTATAATCTTTATAAATATGTATTGTTTTAAAAAAGAAAATTTCCTTTTTTATACATATGGGCATGCTCAATGATAATGAGGTACATAAAAAAAGGCAAATAAATAATAAATTAAGAATTGTTTTCAAGAATCAAAATTTTCATCAAAATTTTTTGATTCCAATGTCAATTCCAAAAAATCAGGGTTGTGCAGTTGTAAGAATTTTTTCCAACTCCAACTCTGACTCCAAAACATCTGCAAAACTGACTCTGACTCCAAAACATTTTAAAAAATGACTCTGTCTCCAGCAATTCTAAAAAATGACTCGAACTCCAACTCTGAATCCACCAAAAAATGTACAACTCTGGAGACTCCGACTTCACAACCTTGATCAAGTCACACCTTTAAAAATTTGAAAAAAAAGAGAAGAGTCCACCCTATTTTTAAAATTTGTCGCTGGAGCTGTATCATGTAAATATTTCATATTATTTCTTCAAAAAAGTACTTGATAAAAATATCAGAGCAAAATATTTTAAATTACAAGTCACAAAATAAAACAAAAATCTTAATAATTCAAAGCCCAACAGACTGTATTTAAACATAAACTACAAAATTGAATACAGAACCTCAAAAAATGTAAAACAAGAAATGAAACTAAAACTGTTCTTCTTATCTACTACTTTATATATGCCAGCCTGCAACTAGAAAGAAACCTAGAAAAGCAACACAGTCCCTAGCACTTTCAAAATTGCTCTAGTTTTAACATTCAAGTGTTAAGTTCCAATTTTATCATATCTTAACTGCAATAACCTCAATCTTGCAAGCATAATTGTACATTACTAGAAATTTTTAGAGATTTCCATTGGATGTTTGCAAGCACATTCATATATTTATTTGATTCTGTTTGCTTGTTGTCGTTGCTATTTCTGCAAGAAAAATAATGCTATTTTATAAGAAAAATAATGCTATTTTTCTCTCATAATAAGAAAAATAATCTCTAATAATAAAAAAAATAATGCTATTTTTCTCTCATTGAGGGGGTGTAATAGTCCAAGTGACAAAATAAAACTTATTTTAAAACTTATGTGAAGAACTAAATAACATGCCTACTTTGAACACTTAAACAGTAATTATCCTGGAAAGAAGTAAACATATTAATACAGGGTGTTTCATCTCAATATGTCACTTTATAATAACTTATATCTCAATAACTGTTGGAGATATGAAAACCAAATTTTTTTTGCTGAAAATTAATGTTCTAAGTTTATGCAGCAAAAATTAAAGAAATAAATATTTTATTAAACTTTTCACAAATGTTCAATATGCAAGCCCTTGGTTACATGGCACACATCAAAACAGTATTCCATTTCTTGCCAAACTCAAACAAGTATATTGAGATGGATGGTTATCAAGGCCTGGGAGCTGGTTTGAAAATTCTGTCCAAAATTTACATTGAACATATGTCCACAAGTTGTTTTTATCAAATTCCAAAACACAAAATGCTTTCTCCTTTCCAGTAAAAGACATTTTAAGCAAAAAAGAGGCAAATTGATGGAAATGATATTTTACGCAAAAAGCTGAAATTTTGATTGACATAACAATGGTCTGGCAAAACAAAAAATTGGAGATTTTACCTATCCAACGAAACCAATTTTATCCTGCTACTTTTGCCAGTTACCAAGATATGAAATTTTCTAAAGTGACATATTAAGATGAAACACCCTGTATTAGATTTTTCATTGACCTTCCCTGAAATATTTTGTCCCCAAAACTAAAAAAATGACTCTGACCTAAAACATACAACTCTGCAACTCTTACTCCCAACTCCGACTCCATAGCCCTGCTAAAATTCATAAATTCTTTTGATTCTTGATTCTGATTAATTGCCTATCATTATTTCAAACCAATCAAAATATTATGACATCTTTGATAGCTTGATGAGTGCTTATATTTAATACCTTTATTATTGCTCTTAAGAGTCAAAAGGATAAATAGAAAACAATACATAAAAGTTAAATACAAATCAAAGTTCAAATATTTAAAAAAATCAAAAGCAATAAAAATTTCATTTCATTGTTGTATTTATTCTGATTTTCAGAAAAATGACAAGGGCACTACACAGAGAAAGCAATTACCCTGACCTAATTCAAAGATACCAAGATATTGCTGTCCAGTTAAAATTTTTATTAGATTTTTTTAGTTTATACAGATATGAATAAAATTTAGTACTGCTTGTTAAGACTGCCAAACAGAGGAAAGTGCTGTAAAATGTCTTTCTCAAGGACACAACAGATTGGCATGAGTTGGTTTCAAACCGAGACCATGTCATTTACAATCACAGTGCTGCTAACCACTTGACCATGCTGCTATAACAGAAGCAAGATAAAACAATTACTTTTTGACCCAAATATATTGATCAACATTCTGTAAAAATACTAAAAATAAAAAATAAAAAAATTATTAAAGAATAAAAAAAGATGAAAAAATTTGAAACAATTATTACAATGAAAAGGAATATAAGTTTTATTTATAAAAAACAATCAATACTAAATTGACTCTTATAAAAAGTCAGACTATTTGACTCTTTACAAAAGTCTGACTAAGTATAATAAGTTTTAAAATTTATAAAACAAAACATGCCCAGCATACTACTGTTATATGTTAATATTAACAATTTGCTAACCTAAAATATCAAAAAGACCAAAATCAAAAAGCTTGTAAATTCCTTGTGGATGATTTTGATCAGCCAAGTATGTGATGGCACGAAGTACCAAAGAAACACCTTTAGCATTTTGTGTACAGAAAGCCTGCAAAATCAAAGAAGTGCATTAACATTAAAAGTTCTGTGCAGTCATTTTTAAATGTTTTTCATTTTCAAATGAGCAATATTTTGTCTCTTAAAATCTGAAGTTTGCGCTTGTTCAACTTTTAATCGTTTTTATTGAAATTTGCTTGTCAACAAGTTATGGTGACGTCTAATTGTAATTCCTATGGTAAATTATATCTCTGGTGTCCAGCAATGGTTTTTCGTAAAGCTAGCTGGTGTCCTGGAATTTGTGCTCCATTTTTTATAAAAGGTACATGCTGATGACCAAGAAATCAAATATACTCTAAATCAACTGCATAAACCTTTTATTTTATTTTATTTCTCCTTTTTCTTTAACACTTAAACAAAGCAATATAATGTAAATTACATAAAAAATATATATAAGTGAATATTTAAACTGGTTTTTTCAATTCAGAAGTTATTAGAAAAAGTTACAGAAACTAAAATACATAATTTTTTAATCACTATTTACTAATTTACACACTCAGTTTACCTTATTTTTACATCTCACTTCTACCCATTTTCTTGATCAACAAATAAAATAACCTACCTTTACATTACATACTTATTGAACTAACAAAATTCTTAAACTATATCCTGCAAAATTTTACTGTTTTAATTTTAATTTGTACCCTGTTAATTGTCATTTTTAAACGCATCTCTTATACTCCTTTTCAATGCAGTCTATTTAATCAAAATTTTAATGCATTTTTTAATGCAAACTTTTTAAATTTACCCATTATTTTCAAACAATAGAGCAAGCTGTGTAAAAAACTTTTTCTTTGACAATAAAATTCATTTATCAATCAAAATTACAAATGTAGTTTTTCTCTTGTTGTTGTTTTATGCTTTTCACCAGCATTCCAATGCTTTGTTTAAACATATTTTTATTCATTTGTTTTGTTTTTTCAGATTTATAACTGCCCTCTGATAAGCCCAGGCAGGCAAAACAGTCTGTGGGGGCAAATTAAAATAAAATAAAATAAAATTAATGTTAAATTTTAAAATTTTGTGGTCTGAAGTTTGATTATCTAACTGCGCTAACTCAATGTTATTGAGCACTTTCCTGATGAACACCAACCAAAAGTTTTGAAAAACTTCTAATTTGCTCTTTGATGAAAACTTGTTGAGCATTTTATTTAGTGGTTATCAGAACAGATTGTAACCATGAACTTTGAAAAAATAAACCTTGGATATTCTGTGAAAAACATTCCAATCCCACCCAAAAAATTATATTTAAAATTTATATTGGACAAAGTTGAGAGTTTTATCAAGTGATTGCAGTGGAAAGTGTTTTACTTTGACAAGAAACAATTAAATTCAGATGAAGAGCCTCCTTAACACCTAAGGATTTAAAAGTGAAAAAACACCACTACCAAACAATGACTTAATCGGGTTTGAAAACAATCTTTATGAATTGATTTGCAACTTAAGATACCGTAAAGTTACTAACAATTTTCAAACACATTTAGTGAAAGACATAGCATTGCTAAAATCTTCACAAAACACAATTGTCCCTGCTGATAAAACCACAAATCTATATGGTGTTGAAATTGACAACTACAAAAAACTACTGCAAGGCAACATTACAACAACCTACCAAAAAATGGAAGATTCAACAGCTGCAAAAATTAACAAAGAAGCTAAAGCAATAGCCAGCAAACTCAAACTTGATGATGACATTAAATGTTTCCCAACTTGAAAAGCATTCATTATTCTCAAAGACCACAAACCTAATTTTATTAACAACCCAAAATGCCACCTTATCAATTCTGAAAAATTGGAAATCAAAATGATCAGCAAAAAATGTTTAGACAAAATAAATAAGGTAATTTGCTCTAAAACAAACCTTCATTAATGGAGAAATACTTCTGAAGTAATATCTTGGTTCAAAAACATACCAAACAAAAACAACTGCAAATTTATAAAGTTTGACATCATTAAATTTTACCCATCCATAACTGAAAATTTACTAAAAAAATTTATTAACTTTGCAAAAGAATATGTCAATATTGATATTGACACAATCAATCTCATCATGCACTGCAGAAAATCTGTATTATTTGGGGATGACAGCATATGGACAAAGAAAAACAGCGGCTTTTTGATGTAACAATGGGATCATATGATGGGGCAAAGATATGTGAACTGGTTGAATTATATCTATTGCATGAAATTAATAAAAACATAAAAAAATCAACATCTGGAGCTATACAGAGACAATGGCTTGGTAATAATAAACAGCAAATCAGGACCAATCATCAAAAGAATCAAGAAAAACATATCAACAATTTTTCAAAACAATGGTTTCAAAATAACAATAGAATCTAATCTCTTACAAACTGATTTTTTAGATATCACCCTAAATTTTACAGGAAAATACTGGCTATACTGTAAACCCAGTGAAATACCCCTTTATATCAATGCAAACTCAAATCATCCTCCAAATATAAAAAAACAATTAACAAAAATGATTTCATCATGCTTAAAAGAATTCAATAAAACAATCCCGGAATATCAATCAGCCCTTAACAAGAATGAAAATAAACAGATCAATTCAACTCAACCTCAAAAAACAGATCAAGAAACAGAACAAGATTATTTGGTTCAACCCCCTTTCAATGAAGAAGTCAACACTAACATTGTTAAAGAATTTTTTACCCTCCTCAATTTTCAATCTAGCAATAAATACCACAAAATTGTCAAAAACAACATAAAATTAAGCTACAAATGCCTGGCAAATATGAAATCTATTATAAACAAGCGAAACACCTCATGCCTAAACAACCCTGATAACAAAGTAGATGCCAAACAATGCAACTGTAGATCAGCCATAAATTGCCTGCTTAATAGAAAATGCTGCAGAAATTTGATAGTACACAAAGGCTCCCTAAAAACTGGCCAAATGGACAAACTTTATTACTGCAGCTGTGAAACATGATTTAAATTCTGATATAATAACCAGAGTCCAATCCTTTAAAGACAATAAAAAAATTAACTCCAATGAACTATCAAAAGCTGTTTGGAAATTAAAACAATTAGGGCAATTGCCACAAGATGGAAAATCATACACCATGCAACTTCATGTGGGTGAGGTTTAAAAACATGCAACTTATGCTTATCAGAAAAATTGCAAATATTTCAGGCTGACCCCAAAAAATTATTAACTAAACTCTCAGAGTTAGTCTCAAAATGTCCTGTTATCAAAAATGGCCTGTTGGGATGGGTTTATACCAAGCAGCTTTGGTTAAGCTCAAACACTTAAAAACTGGTGTTGGGTGATTCCATTTGTCCATGCACAAAAGGGGTCTTGCTCCTTCATCAAATTGCGAGTGCAGCACTGATAAACAAACTGCAGACCACATTCTAATAGCATGCCCAAGCACCACATGGAGCATGAGGTCTGACAGTTTCAGATGACAAAACTTGATGCTGGCTTAACAATATCACTGCCAGCATCTGATCCGAGTACAGCAGCCTGGGGTAGTGAAAGGATAAACCCTCAGCCCCAGTCCTGTTTGTGTCTGACGACCTGGAGTAGATGCCTTTCCAAACAACAATAACCTCTACCCACTTTCTTGATCAGCAAATAAAATAACCCACCTCTACATTACATACTTAATGAACTAACAAAATTCTTAAATTATACCATGCAAAATTCTACTGTTTTAATTTTAATTTGTACCCTGTTAATTGTCATTTTTAAACACAGCTCTTATGCACCTTTTACGGTAGTTTCTTGTGCAATCTATTTAATCAAATTTTTAACGCATTTTTAATGCAAACTTTTAAATTTACACATTATTTTCAAACAATAGAGCAAGCTACATAAAAAACTTTTTCTTTGACAATAAAATTCATTTATTAATCAATATTACAACAGTAGTTTTTCTCTTGTTGTTTTTTTTACATCTTTTGCTGGCATTCAAGCAATTTGTTTAAACTGTATTTTTATTCATTTGTTTTGTTTTCAGATTTATAACTGCCCTCTGATGAGCCCAGGCAGGTGAAACAATCTGTTGGGGCAAATAAAATAAAATTAATGTTAAATTAAAAAATTTTGTGGTCTGAAGTTTGATTATCTAATTTTCTAATCACAATATTTTTCCTTTTTCATAGAATACAAAAGACAAAATGCATTTTATGTATGTACATAACCTTAGAATTATTTCTCATGACTATCTGCAAAGCAGCTTACACACATAGCAAGTTCCCCTTTGCAAGCAGGACAATAGTAATTTGACCTGGGGTTGGCTTTCGGTGCAGCTTCACAGCTTCGAATGCGCTTATTTTTTGATAGCACAGTTTGCAGGTGCAATACACATTTTTTTCATTTTTTGGTGGTTTGAGAATATGCTTTTGTTGAGCCACACCAGTGGGTACTTTGAATATTGTATACCTAAAAGATGAGATGAAATCAAGTCCTAAATCTTATTATTTTGATCTTGTTTCCTGTCAGCTTCTGATAAACAATGTGGGCATTTACAATGCTCAGTCCTCATAGCAATTTGATACCAAGCTTTCTAAAGCATTTGACTCCTTTATGTAGAGTCATAGCATAGGAAGCCATTTGATTGGAAAGGTCAATCCTGCCTTTCCTTGGTTGTAAGCAATAATTCCTTCTGGTTTTAACTTGTCTCTCACATGACTTTGCCTTGAGGATGATTGGGTTGATGTGGAGGGACCTTGTTTAGAATGAGACCTTGATGTTCTGTGTATCTCAACTAAAGCAGGTTTATGCTTTGTTGATAACAGATAAACACCTTAATGTCTTTCCACTTGAGCATTACTATACCATGCTCATTCTCTCTTGCATCCATTTCACCTCTTTTAAATTGGCATTCATTACATCTTTTGGGAAATTTTGTTTTTAAGATCTTACCATTTCTACAACATGTGTATTTCTCTCTAAAAACTTACTTCCAATTTATAGCTAGTGTAGAAGTTGTCTACATATAATGTCTGAACTTGATCAAAAGTTCATCTGTCAGTTGTGTGCATACTCTTTGAGCCATACCTACTTCCCTTGTTCCCGTTGGGTCCTTTCTGGAATAGATTTGTAGATTATAAGTAAAGCCCTTCATCACACAAATCTTGAATAATTTTATGCCATACTTCTGGGTTTTATTGGGGATGTACTCCTGGAACTTAAGTCTTCCCCTCCATGGAATGAGGGTTTCATCAATCACCACATCTTTCCTTGGAGTATAAATAGATTTATATTTTCTTGTAAGAATATCTGCCAAGGGTGAATTTTTCCTAGCCTGTCTCCATTCTCAATGTTTTGGTTATCTGCAAAATGGAAGCAATTTAGTTATAGTTCAAAGTGTTCCTGCTCATTTTGTGAGAAATCTTGCTGCTGTAAAAGTCAGAATGCTCCAATAGGATAAAATAGTTCCTTTTTTATCAAGTCCCATCCACAGTATGAAAACTAAAAATGTTTTATCTCGGCAGTAGTTGTTGGCAACCATTTCCTGTGTCTGGCTGGTGGTGTCAGTGATGATGCTTGTTGTCAAGCTTTAGTTGTTTGTCAAGCATACCAATTTGTTTCATCAATCAATAGCTTCAAAACATCATTGTCAACAATAAAGTTGAATACATCTTCAGGCTTCAAGGTATCTAAATTATTTGGTCTTATTGTCACTCCTTCTCTACCTGGAAATTCAAAATTCTTTTGTGTCCTCTGAATTCTGTTCATTTTATTGTTGATACAATTCATTCAGCTTGTCTTTTGAATTCCTCATCACTTTTAATCACTATTGCTCCAAGTTGTGAATGCAATTGCCTTTCAGCTTCCTCAGTATTTCTTTGTTGTTCTTCATTGCTGCATAAAAATACAAGAGACAAAACTCAATCAATCCCACAAAACACCATACATTTCTTAGTTCACACCTATCAGAACAGAACACACTCACAAACAAGGAGGAGGCCTTCTAACTTACATTAAAAACAATATCAGTTTCTCTCAACTCAATACATCAAACACCTTTCCAATATAACCACAAAATTGTCAAAATCTACCTTTCAACATCACAGCAATTACCTATTGTGAACATGTAAATTCCACCCAAACATTCCACATATAAACGCATAAAAAAACACAATACCATGTTGTACACAAGAGCAAAAATGGCTTTTCGAAATAGCAGTCAAAATGACTACTTGATAGTTCTAGGTTGTAAAAAATCTTAATACTTGTAAGGTTAAAGAAATAAATAACAAATTTGTAATCAATTTTTTAATCAAAAATTATTTTTAAGAGTACAATTGATGTATATAAGCAACTCCAAAGGATTTCAAAAAAGACTGTCATTACAGAAAAATTGATGTTGTAGCCCAATGCCCCCTAACAATTTTAGAATTGGTATTTAATTTAACATAAAGGTTGTTAACCACTTAGGTTTACAGTGTAACTATTAAGTTGAGGAATATGTTTGTAGCATTTTTATCAAAGATTTTTATTTTAAAAAAAATGAAAAGTTATGGCTATAAATTAATAAATTATGTATTCTCTGTTGCTGTTTACAACCTCCTCCCACCTCTTGACCAATTTTTTAATGCTGTTCCACCAAAAATCCCCAGGTCTGGTATCGAAGAATTTGTTGAGTCAGTTTTTAAGGTCCTCTGTATTGTCAAAGGTAACGCCCCTCATATGGTTTGACAAAGAGCAGAAAAGATAGTAATCCATGGGTGCAAGGTCTGGAGAATACGGCAGATGCTGAAAAACCTCCCATTTGAGCTCTTGGAGTGCGGCTTTGATGACTTGTGCAACACAAGGCCTGGCGTTGTCGTGAAGAAGTATGGTTTAGCCTTGTCAATGGGGTTTTTCAGTCAAATAGCCTTATTTACGCGATGTAACTGGGCTATGTAAAGCTTTTTGTTGACTGCGGCATTCCTTTCAAGCATTTCCCAGTGCACCATGCCCTCCAAGTCCCACCAAACACAGATCATGGTCTTCCTTGGATGGAGGTCAGGCTTAACTCTTGGCTTTGGCATATCTCCAGGAGCCACATTCCTTTCTTTGCTTCATATTTATAGATAAGCACCAATTCTCATGATGATTCGATACAAAAAGCACTGTTTGTGATCACAAGTTGTTTGATGGCAGGTGAGATGTTGAAATGCAATTTGAAGGCAATTTTCTTTGTTGTTTTTGCTGAGCTCATGAGGCACCCAGACTCCCAATTTTTTGGTAAATCCCATTGAATGAAGATAATTGAGAATTGTTTTTTGATCACAGTTCATTTTTTCAACCAATTTACAACTTGTCTGGTGACTTTCCTTCTTCAAAAGTGCTTTGAGATGGTCTTTGTCAAATTCAAAAGGTCTTCCACTGCAGGACATGTCATTGATGTCAAAATTGCCATTTTTGAACTTTTCAAACTATTTTCTTGCCATAGATTCGCCTAAGACACCTTACCCATATACCATGCAAATCTCCCAGGCTGCTTCAGCAGCTTATTGGCCTCGATGAAAAGAGAAGAATAGCAGGTGTCGAAAATGTTGCTTTTTATCCCCTGGATATTCCATATGTAAGCCTCACAAATAATAAAATCTCAAAATACTTAAAAAGACGATCAGCACAGTTTTTACAGTAGAAAGAGCTCTATTGAACGAATATATACATTTTGTCAAGTAGTAAAAAATCATTGTAAAATAAAATAGAAAAATGCTATGAACATATTCCTCAACCCAATAAAAACAACAAAATTGAAATTTTTTTTTACATGGCGTCTACTTAAATTAAATTTTTATTCTTAAGATTTTCTATCTTCAAACCAACATCAACAATCTTCAAACTATTTAAAACACAGTTTTGCATATGGGTCATTCCATTATAATACAACAAATTTTTAATAAATTTAACATTACCATCTCACAGATTTTCTTTGTTTTTATTTATATGATACATTTCCAGTAGTCATTCCAAAAACAGTTTGAATTTTTTTTTCATCTTATATAGTTTATGAGTAATCGCTGTTTAAAGTTTTGCATTTTCTCCACTTTTGGCAGTAGAAAGCATAAAATTTTTTTTTAATTCCTTTAAAATCATTGTTTTTTATTCAAAATGATTAAAAAAAAGTGTCTATTTGTATGTTTTCAAGAGTGAGGAATTCAAATATGCAATCAAAATATCAAAAAATCAATTTCTTTGCATGATAAATGCCATATATTCTTAAAATTAGAGTCTGAACTTTCAAGGACCCTCATATCCTCATGATTGAATAGATTTTTTTTTTAATATTTCTAGTTTGTAAAGCAATTCATCAGCATTCAGTATTTGCAAAATCATTTATAGAACTTTTTTCTAAGTGATTTTATCAACATAAGTGTATGCTTACCTATTAGTAATTTCTAGTATTTGAAAATTCTCATAATTATTATTATGAGCTCACAAAAGATATTATAACCCAATAATGTGCTGATCACTCTAGCTTGAAATAATTGATTGTGATTTTATAAAGTAAATGAGTTAGTTATTTTAATAGTTTCATCATGACAGTAATTAAACTGCTGCTTATACATTGATTTTAAAAGATAATTCTTTATTACTTGCTAGTTTTTTAAAAATTTGATCTGCAAGTTAAGCATCAGTTACAGCTTATTTTATAAAAGATAGCAAACATAATGAATAATTTGTTAGAATTGTGTTTTATTGGAAAAACTACCAACTGCAATGATTGCCACAAAACTTGGTACAAAAAAGAAAAAAGATTTAAAAGACTAACTGAGTTATCTTATGTGGAGCAACAGCTTTTGCTTTGGAGATGTGGTTTGGACATGGACAATTTTGATGATATGACTTCACCTGACAACAAAGTTTGCTTTTACCATTACTACAAATATATTTCTTGCTATGAAAGTAAACAAAAAAATTGTTCAAATCCGTTTAATATTCACATTAAAACCAAAAAAAAGAAAACAATATCAGCAAGGTCAGTATGCCATAACATTAAAGCTTGCTAATTTACTCGAAGAAAAATTACAGCTAATTCCAAGTCAAAAGTTGTGCAGAGAGTGTTGGAAAAAAGTAACCACAATATCAATATCTCTTAGCTCTCCACAACATTTTTCTAGCTTATCAGAAAATGAAAACTCTTCAGCATCACTGTCAAGTTATGAAGATGACACAATATCTTGTTTAGATAATTCTCTTACTGCATGTGGTGTTTCACCATTTGGGTCTTCTGCAAAATCAAAACAACAAAAATTAAATCATGCAAATAAGAAAATGCAAAAAATTTGGTAACTGCATTTGTGTCAAAAGGTATAGAAGTCACTACTGACTCTCTTTTTGGAAGCAAGAAAACAACTAAAAACACTAATTTGCAAGATCTTATGTTAGAACTAAAAAATAAATTTATTAAATCACAATCATTTGCAGAAAAAGTTCAAATTTTAACATTAAAGCCGAATTCTTGGACAATTGAATACACCAAATAGTTTTTTGGAGCAACAGATCATCAAGTCAGAAAAGCATTATATTTAAAAAAAGAGAAAGGAATACTAGCAACACCAAGCAGAAACAAGCGATCAGGTATTGATGAAACAATCAGTAATCAAGTCATATCATTTTATGAAAATAATGAGTTTTCAAGGTTAATGCCTGGTGCTAAGAGTATGTGAGTGTTGCCTATGAAGTCCACAAGCAGAAAAGACTTTTATTGTGTAATTTGTATGTATTCTCACAATACTCTGCATTCCATCTATAGTTTGTCCATTGAGAAGCTTGGATTCCAAGTTTGGCAAGGTTGTTTAAAAGATTCCATGAAATTTCATGTTTGCCATTCGGTTATTTAATTGAATTAATTATTATTTATTTATGTGACTGAGCTTCAACCTTCAAGTCTGGAGATACACTGAAAGTGTAGACATATCTTGGCTCAAATCTTTCTAGTTTTCAGAAGAGTGTAATAATGCTAAATCATCAGCATAAGCAAACTTTCTAAAAATTATGGAAGGCAGACCGTCATCATCAGTCGGAAAGGTATCCACTCCAGGTTAGACACAAACAGGACTGGGCCAAGGGTTTATCCTTTTACTACCCCAAGTTTGCTGTACTGACTGAATCAGATGCTGGCAGTGATGCTATTAAGCCAGCATTGGTTTTGTCATCCAAAACCATCAGACCTTGTGCTCCATGTTATGCAAGATGTATAGAGCACATTGTTAGAACATGGTCTGCGGTTTGTTCAAAGGCACCACACTCACAATTCGGTGAAGGAGTGAGACCCATCTGTGCATGGATGAATGAAATTGCCCAACATCAGTCCGCAGGCGATTGAGCTTAGCACAAGCTGCTCAGGTGCTTTCTTGCAGCCTGGGCCGTGAATACGTCTGTTCATTGGTGTTAAAAATGACAGACCGAAACCAAACCTACCAAAACAAAAGGGTATCCACCCATTTCAATGTTCAATAAGGGTGAGCTAATTCACAAACGTCCTTTTCAGGATGAGGTAATGCCTGAATAAAACTGCACTTTTCAGGGCACATTGCCAACAAGTTCCGAAGACCCACTATTCTTCAGCTGAACATTGAAGACCTCACTGCAAACAAGATGAACATTCTTCATCACCTTGCTATGCAGTCTGAGGCACTTGTCATCCTTCTACAGGAAACCCACTGCACTAAGTTGGTGGTCTTAAGCAGGAAGCATGGCCTTTCCACGTTTGTCCACGAATGACTAAAGTACATGCTTTTAGACCAATCTCCACTGACATTAGAGATCAAGTGGTTGTGTGTGGACATTGATGACTATAAAATAGTCAATGTTCACAAACTTCCACCAATGCAATTGCGATCCCTGGATCTCCCAGTGTTTCCTCACCCCTGTCTTTATGCTGGCGATTTTAACTGTCGTCATGTCCACTGCTGTTATGATGGTAACAGTCCAGATGGTGAGTGCTTGGCTGGCTGGGAAAGTATTAATTCTCTTGCCCTCCTATATAATGCCAAGGACACCTCCAGTTTTTACTCCAGCTGCTGGAACACTGGCACCAATCCAGATCTACCTTTCACTAGCACAGGTCCAAACAGTCACTTACTGAATAGACGTGTCCTTAAAAAGTTCCCTAGGTCACAACATCGACTTTTGCTTATTACACCACCAAGGTTTGCTATGGCAGTGCCAAGCATGCCTGTTAAGCGATGGAACTTCCGCAAGGCCAAATGGAGACTACATTGCTTTGATGAATAAATTTGCAAAGAATTTGTTGCCACCTGATTCACTTGATGTGGATGTGGCTTACCGTTAAGAAAACAGTAAAACCATTAAGAAAACAGCCAAAAAGACTATCCCATGCAGGTATCGAAATAACTATGTTCCATGTTGGGATGCAGAGTGTGAATCCCTCTATAAAACCTTTCTGCAGTCTCCTCAGGCAGATGACTCAAGTTTGGCTGCTACAGCTCTGCTTGCCAAGCTTGACAGGAAGTAGAGGGATTGATGGTCCGAGACATTTCAAAGCATTGACTTCATACACTCTAGTTGAAAACCATGGAGTATTTTGAACAACCTTACCAGTAGATCATGATAATCTCCTGGTCACTGTCCTGCTTCAGCCAAGGCTATTGCATCTCAGCTGATTAGAAATGGGAAATATGAGGCTGTTGACTGCAAGTCATCTCGACTTCTCTCTCAAGAAGTGTCTGACTTCTGGAGGACCACAACACCAAACCTAGTAAATATCTTTAACACTTTTTCACAGAGAGAATTTACTGCTACCCTTTAACATTTATAACCAGGTAAAGCTCTGGGCCCTAATTCCATCTGCCCAGAGCTTATACCCCATGCCAGAGCTGCTTTAAAGTCCTGGTTATGTGACTTCCTTTCTTCCTGTTTGTGCTGACTCAAAATTCCCAAGATCTGGAGAAAAGCACTTGTAGCCACAATCCCAAAGCCAATGAAGCCTGTGGGGGACCCAAAGAGTTATCCACTGATATCTCTGCTCTGCATCCCCTACAAGATCCTTGAGAGGCTCTTACACCCATGTTATGCCATTAATCGATCCACGGCTTTGTAAAGAGCAGGCTGGGTTTTAACGTGGGAAGTCAACCATAGATCAAGTTGTTCTGCTAACCCAGAACATCAAGGATTCTTTTGAGGTTAAAAAGAAGGCTGATGTCGTATTTGTCAATTTGACAGCTGTTTATGACACTATCTGGCACCATGGCCTTACCTGCAAGCTGCTGAGACTTCTTCTGGATAATTACATGGTCAGAATTATTATGGAGCTTGTCCAAAATTGAAATTTCACCCTTACTACCAGTGACAGCAAGCAAAGCAGGCTACACTGTCTTAAAAACAGCGTTCCTCAGGGATCAGTCTTGGCTCCCCTCCTGTTTAACATCTATATGTACGATCTGTCTTCCATGATTTCCAGAAAGTTTGCTTATGCTGAAGATCTAGCATTGTTGCACTCTTCTGGAAAGTGAAAGAACTTGGAGGAGGCATTAAGCCAAAATATGTCTACACTTTCATTGTATTTCCAGACTTGGAGGTTGAAGCTTAGTCACTCTAAGACAGTGACAATAGCTTTTCACTTAAATAACTGAGTGGCCAAACATTAGCTTGCCAAAGACCAAACGTAGGTCTACAACAAATATAGACTTTTACCATTCTGTCCAACCCCTACTTATCTTGAGGTAAAACTGGACAGATCACTCATGTTTCGTCACCATCTAGTGGCATTGCACAAAAAACTATCCTTGTGCATCACACTGTTGAGGCGACTCGTGGGCTTGGGATGGGGTGCTAGTGCTAAAACACTATGCATAGCCACCTTATCTCTAGTCTACTCAACAGCTGAGTACTGTGTGCCAGTCTGGTGTCGCAGTGCTCACACTCACCTCATTGACAGTGTCTTGAACGACACCTTGCACATAGTCACTTGATGCCTGCATCCCACTCCAACAGACCACTTACCCATACTCTCAGGCATCCAGCCAGCTGAGCTTCTCCAAATGGGAGCAACACTCTCCTTGGTTCACCATGGATCTCTGGACCCCAATCATATCTTGTATGGTCTTTTAAGTGGGTCCTCAAATACTTGCCAAGTGAGATTAAGATCCAAACGCCAAGTGAGATTAAGATTTAAAATGTACAACAATGTCTGATAGCTTAGCCAAGGTGTAGTTCTAAAACAATTTGTTGAATGCTTTAACGAGATAAAGATCTTTTTGAATGACCACCATATTTCTTACCAAGAATTGTCTGACTACAAGTGCGTTTCAAAACTTCTTTGCAAACTTTTGTGAACATCTAAATGAACTGAATGTCAAATTATGGGGTAAAGATAAGTCACTTGATGTTATGTTTGAATACATAAAGGCTTTTGAAAAGAACTAGAAGTCTTTAAGAAAGATATTGGAGATGAGATTTAGATACTTTTCAAACCTCAAGAGGCATATTAGTGATCTCCAAAACAATGACAGAACAGATTGTCAAAGCCTTAAGAAGCTATTTTTAAACATTATCGAGTCAGTTGGTGAGCAGTTTTTTAAGATTTTCGAAATTCAGAAAAACTAGAAGAGACAGCAAATTTCATGAGGTTTCCAGACAGTATAAAAATGGAAAAACTAAACCTACAAAAGTTTTCATGGATAGACATGGATAAATGTGAAATGGAGTTGATTGAATTTCAGAGTAGCTTAATTTGGAAACAAAAGTTTATTGACCTTAGAGTTGACTTGGCAAACATTGAAAAAAGGCGATTAGAGAAGGGAATACTTGAGAGAAGTGCAGAAAATGAACTATTGTGGACATGAAATGCCATTCCTGAAAATTTTTTGTGCTTAAGAAGCTTTGCAACAACACTGCTCTCCATGTTTTCATCTACAAATGCTTCTGAATCTTTGTTCTCAGTTATGAACTTTATTAAATCTTGTAATAGGAGTAGCCTGACTGATGAAATTAATAGTTCATATATATCTCTGAAGGGTCACAAAATATAAACCTGATGTAAAATCACTGTCAGTGGTAATGCAGCAGCAAAAGTCTCACTGATATAGTAAAAGAAAAGTAATCAAAGCTTTTTGTTGGATTAATATTTTCTTTGAAAAGTGACTTAACCCTTGTTTAAAAATTTATAGAGCATGTTTTATTTTCAAAGAGGCAAAACATTGTTTTTGTTTGGGTGTTCTTTTCAAGGTGAATAAATGTAATTTTGGTTATACTGTACTTTCACAGTTTGGGTGAATTTTTATCATTTCTTCAAGGCTTTTTACATACACCTTTAAGAATCGGCGAAGCTCCCAGTCGGCAAAGTTCAGCAGGCATCCAGCCAGCTGAGCTTCGCCGACTGGGAGTGACACTCTCCTTGGCTTACTGTGGATCTCTGGACCCCGATCATATCTTGTATGGTCTTTTAAGTGGGTCCTCAGATACTGGCAAGTGAGACTAAGATCTAGACACCTGTTTGTGCCAGGTGCGCGGAATCTTTTGGACAACCTTGCCAGACTTGGCATCCGTGCTTCTAAATGGACAAATTATAAATGGAACACGGAGTACTGTGAAAATGCTTCCAGGCTCCGTGCTTTTGTGCCCGAGACCAGTGCCAGGCCTGTTGCAATGGGCTTACCTCGAGCAGCTTGGGTTAAGCTCAACCACCTGCAGACTGGTGTTGGGCGATTCCATTCGTCCATGCACAAATGGGGTCTCACTCCTTCACCGAATTGCGAGTGTGGTGCCTCTGAGCAAACCGCAGACCATGTACTAACAGCGTGCCCTATACATCGGGCACCACATGGAGCACAAGGTCTGACGGTTTTGGATGACAAAACTCGATGCTGGCTTAATGACATCACTGCCAGCATCTGATCCAGGCAGTGCAGCAGTCTGGCATAGTAAAAGGATAAACCCTCAGCCCCAGTCCTGTTTGTGTCTGGCCTGAAGCCCTTCAAACAACGACGACAACGACAAGAATGTCAATTAGTGTGTTCTCACAAATTTTGGTTGGCATATGGAAAAATTATGTCAGAGATTTCGCTGATTTTGGCACGCAAACCAAAAAAGGTTGCCCACCCCTAAACCATAAACTAAACATCGTTCACTCTATACTTGACTTCCCTATCAAAACATGGCAAATGAGTTTTAATTGCCAAAATGATGGCAAAAAATTGTTATTTACATTTTACTGCATTTAAAAAGAAACTTGAAACCTTGAAACTTTTATCAAATTTGCTGCTTGTGCACCAGATGTGGCATGAGATGCTCATTCTTGAGACCCAGGTAATAGTCATTTTATTCCAAGTTTTTTATCTATGAAATATCTAGTTGTCCTTGCTTTTATATTATAATAAATATCATATTCATCTTTTGTGATGTAGATTACTTTCAAAAGATTATCCAGGATATTGTAGTTTTGTCATAGCTTAATTTCACTATTTGATAAAGTAGGGAAATGCTTACACAAGCTGAATTTTACAATCTCAAAGTATTAATTGTGATGTAACAGTTTACCTTACAACTTTAAAGGCTTGTTTCCATTAGAAGGGTGGAATGGAGTATTCTTTGTTTTATCGATTTTTTTCTTTCCATGCTTAAAATCTAGGCGAAGCAAAAAGAATCAGTAAAAGAAACAAAGAATGCTCCATTCCATTCTTGGAATGAAAACGAGCCCTTAAAACTGTGGAAATAATGCCACTAACATGACACATGATGCCATCATGCAATGTCAAAAAAGCAACTGCTCAAAGGATAGCTTGTGGAGTTTACTAAATTAGGCAGTTGTGAAAAAATAAGTTGTGGGGGGTGCAGGGGAGCAAAGCTCTCGTGCACCTCACTCAACTTATTTTTCTTGTTGGAATTGTATCAGTCTCCTTGTTTTGAGGCTGCTTGCACCTCTGCAACAGAATATAGTTGTTTCAATACCCATGTGGGATAGTTTTTTGGCTGCTTTCTTGATGATGTTACAGAAGTCTTGGTAAGCCGTATCCACATTAAATGAATCAGGTAGCAATAAAGTCTTTGTGAATTTATTTGTCAAAGCAATGTAATGACGCTATTTGGCCTTGTGGAAGTTTCATTGCTTAACAGGCACACTTGGCACTGACAGAGCAAACCTTGGTGACGTAATAAGTGAAGGTCGATGTTTTGACCTGGGAAGCTTTTTAAAAATACATCTATCTGGTAAGCGACTGTTAGGACCTATGCTAGTGAAAGCTAAATCTGGATTGGTGCCAGTGTTCCAGCAGCAAGAGTAAAATATAGAGGCATCTTTGGCATTGTATAGGAGGGGAAGACTATTAATTAGAGGACTATTAAGAGAATAGACAACCAGCCAAACACTCACCATCTGGACTGTTATTATCGTAACTTCAATCAACATGATTGCAGTTGAAATCACCAGCATAAAGACAGGGATGGGAAAACACTGGGAGATCTAGGAATTGCAATTGCATTGGTGGAGTTTGCAGACGTTGACTAAATTATAACTATCAACATCCATGCACAGCCACTCAATCTTTGATGTAGGTGGAGATTGATTCCAAAGCATATACCTTAGTCACTCATGGACAAACAAGCCATACTTCCTGCTTAAGACGCAGCTAGTTGGTAGCTTGGAAATACCAACTTCTCTGCATCAGTGCAGTGGGGTTTCCTGTAGCAGGATGATGAGTATGATATCCTGCAGAACAAGATAATAAAAAACATTCTTGCTTGCAGTGGGGCCTTCAATGTTTGGCTGGAAAATAATGGGTCCTTGGGACTTGTTGGCAATGTGCCCTGAAAAGGGAAGTTTTTTCCACACATTACCCCATCCTTAAAAGGACATTTGCCAATTAGCAGACCCTTGCTGAACATTGAAATGGGTGAATATCCTTCTGTTTTGGCAAGTTTGGTTTTGGTCTGTCATGTTTAAAAGCAATAATAGATGTACTTAATTCCAGGCTGCAAGAAAGCACCTGCCATCTTGGATAAAAATTGAATTATTCAGTGTTTCTATGCAACAAACACCTTTCTATAATTTTATTTGTAGATGTTGTGGTTTTTTTTTTGTTAATAGCTCAGATAAAAAGTTTGAAAAAAGTTTTTTTTTCTTGTCATGAAATACTGTAGAATCTGATATATTTCATATTTAAAATTATCCCAAAATATCAAAGTGAATTATTCTAATATGAACAGCTTCATTTATAAACACAGAGTACTGTAAAAAAATATATATATTTGGTAATTTTTGTGGGAAAATATCAAATAAAAATTCTTTAAAAACAATTAATAAGTGTAATTTTGCAAAATAAAAATGTAATTATGCATTTAACCATCAATTGTCTGCAAAGATAATTTAATTTGTCATCTTTGCCTCCTATATTTTGATATAATTAATCTTAGTTTATCAGATTAAATAAAAATGCAGTGAATTTAGGTATTAACTGTTTGTATATTATAGTATATGTTAGGTTTTTAGCTTGTATCATGGCATTGTTGGACTGAAAGAAGCAAAATTACCCATCATGGATGCTGAACCAAAATCCACTGCCTGACCATAGTTTTAAACACTTATCAGAAACACCTACCCACTTGTTGCTACATTTTCAGAGTTGTTCATTTAAGGCAGAGTTTTTCAAACTTTTTTGGTCACAGAACACTATGTCTTCTCATTTTTGCTAGCAGAACACTCAGTCAAAAACTTTGTTAACACAGACTTGTCAAGAAGAAATGGATTTTGATTTTGCACATTTTTATCAAAGAATGGCAGTTACTATCATATGGAACAACAGTAAAAAACTAAAATTTTATAAATTATGCAAACAATTTAACATATTTAATTTAAAGGATGAGCTTGCAGAGAAGCAGAAATACTTTTAATGTCTGATGTGATACCTGACAGTATAGTTGAATATACATATCCACTTCGGCATACTACACGTGATAACTGACTGTATAGTTGAATATACATATCTACTTCGGCATCCAATCTGCTTTTGCACTTAGTTTTGTTGACACATAGTGTAAAAACCCTGTTGTTGCAAAAGACAAAAGTTTTTTCAGAACTTCTCTTGCAAGTGTGACATGCATTTTGAACATTTATCCAAAACTTGCTCAGGGGTTGATTTGTGAAATGCAATTTCAAAATGCCATTGCTTAAAAGTTTGGCAAATTCTACCATAGTTTTTCTGGTAAATGGAGCAGTCAAACAATTGAATGTATTACAGACCCAATTGCAATTGATCACTTCCTCAGGAAAATATTGAAAAGTTTTTTAAAGTTCCTGCAAGTGTCGCACAATATTGCTTTTCACAAATTGGTCCATTTTGAGATTATTATCTTCAAGAAGGTTTTACAGCAAAGGGAAACAGGCTAGATTGTCAATGTTTACATTTTCACACCAAAATTTGAGTTTTCATTTGATAGCTATAACTTTATGACTGGAAAAACAAAAGTGTACTTACCTGGCAAGCTTAAGTTACAATCATTCAACTTGCAAAATATATCAGTTATATAAGCAAGGTACTGCAACCATTTTGGCTTGGGCAGACAACAAGATAGTCTAAATTGGTTTTCTTCAAAAAATGTCAATAGCTTCTTTCATAATTCAAAAACTCTCACAAGCACCTTAACTTGGCTCAGCCAATGTACAGATGCATGCAACAATAAGTTGCAAGAAAGACTTCAAATATCTTTGCAAAAAATAGGAAAAATTTTGGTTCTCAGTGGTCTTGACTTGATAAAACTGACAATTTTTATCACATCATGCAAATTACTGCTGAAGTCAGAAGACATTCCTTTTAAAGCCCACTGATGGCTGTGTGTAGCACAGTGGGATTTGGAACCTTCTGAATATTCTTTTTTTATTTCACAACTTGACATCTTTTATTGACCCCATGATATTTTTATCTCCATCAGTGCATACATTTTTTCCATGGAATTCCATTTTCATTCATAAATAAATCTAAAATCTTTAATATTTCTTCTTTAAAAAAAGTGGTTGAAGTTTTGCACAAAATCAAATCTTCTTGAATGGCTGCATTATAGACATAAGAAACAAATGCAACCAGCACTCCTTATCCTGCTACATCTGTCGACTCATCTACCTAAAGACAAAAAAATCAACCTGCTGTAAATGGGAGTATACCTTAGATTTCATATGCATATCCATGTCATCCATATGAGAGCTTCCTGTATTGTTTGATAAAGGAATGCTCTCCAGTTTTTGGTAGTTATTTTTGTAGTAAAATTTTAGCTTCAAGCATACAAGGCTTGATGAGATTCTCAGCTACTGTGTGTGCCTCATTAGCCAAAGCAATTCTTTTGCTTATTAAATAAGGTAGTTCCAATAATTTTTTACTTGAAATGGTTGTTGAATGCATAAATCTCTGCATGCCTTTCATTTCACAAAATCTGGCCATAAAAACGAGATGTTTTTTCCAACTATAGTAGGGTGATTTCTTTTAAAATGTCTCTTCATTATGGCAGGCACAAGAGAACTATTTCATAGAATTTTTGGGCATATGACACAAAGAGCATCAGGGCAGTCTTCAAAACCTATCCAAGTAAACCTAAAGTTCAGGTAACTCTCAGCATTTACATTATAGTGAATTTGGCAGTTAAAGGGTTAAACTTTGAGAAAACTTGTGAAACACTTAAAAGAAGCTCATGGAACACAGTTTGGGAAACACTGATTTAAGGAGAGAGATTGCTGCACATTGAGAGGAGCAACAATGAAAACAACACCAAAGAGCAAATTAACATTGTATGCCACAATGCCACATGCAGTATTAACAGTCCCAAAGTTTTATTTATTTTCTTTTCATGGCAAGCTCTGCTAACTCAACCCAAAGCAAGCAGCTGTCTCTTGTTAGGAAAACTAGGGTCAGCCAATAACCTGGAGTTTGGCAAGTGCGATGCACGATGCTACAGATGGTAATTTTTTGCTGTCCACACACAAGTGTAGTGTGCCTTTAGCATTTTTTGTCAAGTTATTTGAATTTCCAATTAGTGTAGCCATTATCATTTCAGTCACCAGTGTAAAAGGTTTAAATTTAATATTTAGGTTGAGAAATGAGATTTTTTGTAATGAACTCTTACACTTACTACAACATGAATCATGTGAGCTTGTTCCCTTAGGTGTAGTGTTGTGAGAAAAAAACTGGCAAGCTCATGGCTTGCTTACACAAATAAATGAGTATTATGTTGAAACATATTTGTTCTTGGTTGGGTAAATCTTCTATAAAGCTATAATTGAAAGATTATTGTGTTTTATCTCATACAGATATAAACCTGATGAAATTCATAATTTTTTACTGAACAAATTCATATATAATATAGTAAAAATATATCCTCTCTCTCTAAAAATTATTTTAAAAAAATGAAATTTTTTAAAAGCTGCAATGCTTTTAGATTAAAAAGTAGACTTTAAGTTTGTCATAAATTTTAAATAAATATTACTTAAATAATTAATTCAAAAAGAAAACAAATGAAAGAATGAAGAAAGTGAGAAGTTTCAAAAAATAAACCAATGTTTCCATGTTAAAAAATGTGTAAGATTTTAAAAATAAAAAATAATCTGACCTGAGTTAATATCTTTTGAAGTTTGGGCCCAAACTGTTCTGTACAAACTTGCAGAATGCTTGGATTTGTGGACAAAAAGAATTCATTTAATTTGACTGATGTTGATAAGCAAGATTCCAACTAAAATTTAAAAAACCACTGAATGGTAAAATTAAAGTGACATTAAGTTACTAAACCAGAAACTTTCAATATTTCTTATAAATTTTTTTGAAATATGTAAGTATGAATTTGTTGACAGTGTGGTCAAAAGGTTAAACCATTGTGATTGCAATGATTATGGTTTTGATTCCAAACCTACTCATGCTAATCTATTGTATCTTGCAGAAGACACTTTACGGCACTTTCCCTGCTTAGCAGGCTTGGCAAGCAGTTCTAAATTTCAGTCATATTTCTATAAAACTATAAAAATAAAAAATTACAATCAGATAATTGGCATTTCCAAAAGTAGGTTGAGGTAATTACTTGTTCTATGTATGGAGCCTCTGACATCTTCCTGCAAGTCAAAAGGACAAATATAGAGAAAAAATAAAAAAATAAAATTATCTATTATTTTGAACATCCTTTGACACCAGAAACAGAAAGATTTTTCCTCACAAAAAAAAATAATTGGATGGTGGGAGTCGATTGATATAACACTGTAGAGCCAAAAGTAACAAATTTTTTAAGTGAAACCACACTAAACATTTTTATAAGAAGATGAATAGGGAATAACTCTTAACTTGCCAATGCTTAAATGAATATAACCCAAAATTACTTTTGCTATGTACAGGATGATCAAACCCAGTGAAGACAAATTTTGAAGGTGGCTGAGAAACCCTGGGGATGTGATGGTAGCCGTTTAGTGTATTCCTTGTTTTAATTTAAAGTTTATTTTTTGGCAATCCGGTTTGAGTTGGCAGTTTAGTTGGTGCAGCGTAGTTTTTTCTTTTTCTTTTCATTCGTTGATTGGTGCAGACATTTCATGGTTGGTACAGACATTTAAATCATTTATTCGTTTAGAGAAATTTGTATTAAGCAGGTAGAACTTGATTTGTTTTATTGTGTTATTTTGAATTATTTAATACTGTATTTGTGTTTTATTTTAGTTACCGCCGTCACCAAATACATTCATTAACATTAGTTCATTTGTTGTTATTGTAAAGTGATGTTGCATAAGTATCGAAGCTGCTTAATATTTCTAACTCAAACTGCAACCTGGTGTGTGCAGCTACAGTCACTGTTTAAAAAAATGAATTCACAAAAAAGTGTAAGTATTTCTGAACAAGAAACTAATTCACTGCCTGGACCAAGTGTGAAACCACAGAACATCAATATCAAAACAATCAAGCATGTAAAGAAATTGATGCTAAAGGCTCTGCAATTTAAAAGTGAAGAATTGAAGAAGAAATTTGAAAAGAAAATTAAATTAACTAATACAGCAATCAGAAACTTAACACTTACCATAATTAGCTCTAAAGTTGGCAAAGAGATTTGAGCTGTTTCTGTTTTATATAATAAAAGTCTAGATAATATTAAAGGTGTGCTAGAAGAACTTCAGAACCTTGTAAAAGAATTGGAATATAAAGAATTAGAAGGTAATTATTTGAAATTAGAAAACAGATTTGACAAAGCTTTGGAAAAGGCTCAAGCTGCAATGGATTGTCTCACTGTAAAGGCTCAAGGTAATCAGTCAGTCAAGTCTAGAAGACCTGATGCATCCACTTGTAGTCTCTCGAGTAGATCTACAGAGAGTTCATTGCTAAGAAGAATTACAAAATTGAAACAAGCTTTAAAGGCTCAAACAAATCTACAAGAAAGGTCAAAGCAAATTGAAGTTGGTAAAAGGGTAGCTGAATCAGAAACCGGTAAAAATGTTTGTGATATTTCTCTTCCACCTATGGAGACACAAGTGGAAAGACAGAGCCATATTCTGATTCCATTAAAGGGCCCATCACAGGAAAGACTAGTGAACAACCCTGCACCAGGACGTAGAGTTATAGGATCTTCCCACTGTCAACCAAGTTAAGTTCCCAACTTTTCAAGTGCATTTTGTCAAATACCTGATGTCAAAATTGAACCTTTTGGTGGAAATGTGGTTGAATTTCCTGCTTGGGAAATTGCATTTAATGCGTTGATTGAAAGTCAACTGACTTCAATTGATTTAAAGATTAATTTGTTCAGTCAGCACTTGTGTGGCAAAGCAAAGTCTCTAGTCCTTGGTCTGCTCTCGAACCACACTAAATCTTCATATCAAGCTGTGAGAAATCAACTAAAGCAAAGGTATGGCAACCCTACAATAATCATCCAAGCATTCCTTGATAAGTTGCACAAATGGCCTCCAATAAATTAAGTTTTCTGATCTATTAGTACAAATATCAAAAATTTAAAAAAACGTTAGTGGTTTAGGTATTCTAGATTTTCTTAAGAAGCGAAGATCATTTTTTCAAAATTGCCTACCTACATCAAAAACAAGTGGAGAAATTCTGTTTGCATATGGAGAAAACTAAACAACTCCTATTCCTATGCCCCATTTGAATATTTTGTGCAGTTTATAGAAAGGAGAGTGACAAGAGTAAACATTCCTGAGCTGCAAAACATTGTAAGATCTTCCGGAGCAATAAAAACTACCCATACTAGATGCAACTCAAAAGGTGCTATGGCTTTAACAACCAGTATTTCGGTAAATCTCTAATTTGTATGTATTGTTCGAAAAATCATGATATTACTAACTGTCTTGAATTTTTCAGGTTGTCCAGAGAAACTTGTATGAACTTCTTGAAGGATCACAGGTTGTGTTTTGCATGCAGATCTACTTCTGAACATTATTCAAGAAGATGTACCAATCGAAGTGCAAAATTTGCAGTAAATGGCACCTTACTGTCCTGCATATTTATAACAATGATGTGGTGACGAGTTTAAGATGTACTGAAGGTGATGCTTATGACAATCAAAGCAAGTTAATTGACAACTCTATGATAGTTTCGGTATGGGTTCGTAGCAAGATGGATTCTTCAAAAGAAATAGTTTGTTACTGTATTTTAGATGATCAATCAAATGCTTGTTTTATATTGAATAAGTTAAGACAGCAATTAGGAGTAAACAGGTCTCCAACTACTTTGACACTGCCTACAATGCATAAAACTAGGAGTTTAATTACATGTAAACGTGTTTTAGACTTGGAAATACTTAGCTTTGACCTAAAACATGTATTCAACTTCCACCAGTGTTCACCAGAGACCACGACCTGCAAGCCGATCTTAGATTATTTGAAACCCAAAGTTGCTCGACATTGGAAACACTTAGAGGCTGTATCTCGTCAAATGGTTCCATTTCATATTCGGCAGATGTTGCTATTTTAATAAGAAACAACCTTGCCAGCACAATTAGACCAAGAGAAGTTATAGCAGGTAATGATGACAAACCTTATGTGCAAAAATCTATTCTAGGCTGGGGAATTGTTGGCATCATTAACGTTTTTGTATTTAATCGGATAAGTGTATCCAGTAGGAGCAGCCTTCCTGTGACAATGGCTACCTCTAAAGCATTAATCAAACCTCAGGAAACTTACTCAAATGCTAAATTTGTTTTCACAACAAAAACTAAAAAAATTTAAAATCCTTTACAGGTCAGGCAAATGATGGAGATTGATTTCATTGAACCAGGAGGAAAAACATTGAATTGCGAATAGAAGACAAAGGTTTGTCAAAAAGCTCTCGGACAACATTCAACAGCTCGATGACGGCCATTATGTTATGCCTTTACCTTTAAAATCAAACCAAATTGCATTGCCAAATAATGGACCATTGGCTGTTAAGAGATTAATGCAATTAAAATATCGTTTTGGGAGGAACCCTTTGTTTCGTCAGGACTACATGGAGTATATGAAAGAAGTAATTGCAAATTGGGCTCAAACGATACCAGACGCTGAATTGAACTTGAATGATGGAAATGTGAACTACATGCCTCATACTGGAGTTTATCATCTGAAGAAACCTGGTAAAATTCATGTAGTTTTTGATTGTTCAGCTGAATTTGAAGGAGTGTCTATTATCCCAATTTAATAAATGGTTTAGTGGGGGTCCTTTGTTGTTTTCATTTAGAAGAAGTGGCACTTGTCGTGGACATCAAGGCTATGTTTCACTAGTTTTTAGTTTGCAAAGATGATAGAGATCTTTTGAGGTTTCTTTGGTGGGAAAATGGTGACACAAAAAAACTGATAAAGAGTATGGAATGAAGGTGCATCTTTTTAAAGCAGTAAGTTATCCCGATTGTGCAAATTTTGGGTTAAAAAGAGCAGCTGATGATGGTGAGTTTGAATTCGGTGAAGCTGCTGCTAATTTTGTTTGCAATAACTTTTATGTAGACGATGGTCCTATTTCAGTTTTTTTTAGTGAAAGAAGCAATCGACCTTCTACAAAATAGTTGTGATCTTTGTGCAAGGACTGGATTGAAGTTGCACAAGTTCATATTGAATAAATTAGAAGTTTTGGAGTGCTTACCTGAATCTGACAGAGCTACCTCCTTCAAATCATTTGACATTCGTACTGACTCTCTTCCATTGGGATGCAGTCTTGGAGTTGTTTGGTGCATTCAAAACGATAGGTTTCAATTTAGAATAGAATTGAAGAATAATTCTTTGACAAAAAAAGGAATACTCAAAACAGTGAGTTTTATTTTTTATCCTATTGGTTTTGTCGCTCCAGTCCTACTAGAAGGTAAGAAAATTCTGCAAAAGTTGTGTCGATCTGGTTTGTCATGGGACAATCCAATCTCTGAAATTTGAGTTCAAGATGACTCTTACTATTTGAAAAAATCTGTGTTTATTTGAACCTTTTTTTTATAAACATTTTAAAGCTAATTTTGCATTTAATAAACTGAGCAGAACCTTGATATGCAGATATAATTTACTGCAAGAATCGAACACAATTCACTAACTACAGTACGTCGAATCAAACAAAAAGTTTGAATATCTGAAAAAGTAATGATGTTATGAGAAAACTACCTGGATTTTTGAATTCAGCACCCAAAAATACATAAAAGGGTGCAAAAAAAAGTAGCCAAACAAAAATTGTGTTACATAGTGTAATAGATTTATATTCGCCCACAACTCAAGTGTGCTTATCAATGGGAAAAAGGTGCCATTATTTGAAAGCATATTTAAATACTTTACATATTTGTGTCTTCTGAGCAGTTTTTATTATCAACATTAATGTTAAAATCACCAACCAATGTAATAATTTCACTTGCCCAATTTATTTAGTTTATCATTAAATGCTGAAATGAAATTTTTAGGTGACAATAGATAACTCCAAGATAAAAGTTTTATTTTGTTTTAAAATCAGGAAGTTGAACCCAAATATCTTTGCAATTGCAACTTAAAACATTTTTTTCAATAGTTGAAGAATACTTATCGAAAACGTAAACTCCTAAATCACTAAGCAGCTGTTAGAAAGTCTGCATGTTCAATTGAATGATATCCAGTTAAAGGTCAATTGTTGACAAGTTTTTGATTTTTTGTTTTAATCAAGCATATAATATCAGGCAAATAATCTAAGGTTTGCAATAATTTGCAATAATTCATAATTTATGGTGCCAAATTTTTGTAAATTCATCTGATATTAATATGCAAAATAAATAAGCTTTTGTTTTTTTCAGTAAGTGGTAGTTGCTTGGTTGGCACATAAGTCTGACATTGTTTAAAATTATCAGTTAGTAAATTATGTAAAGAAGAAATAACATCAAACTCATTTGTATTTTTGTGAAAAACATTAGCAAAGTTGTTTTTGTCAAATCTTCTACCATACTTTTCCAGTGTAAATGATTATTTGTACTGAAAGAAAACTAAGTGAAAAAAGAGCATGGATTGTATCACATTAAGATACTAAAACAAATTAAACCAATTAAAAGCATATAACACCAGCAGCTACAGGCAAGAAGCACTATTACTTACAAAATATATCTACACACTTGACAGACAAAATATAAAATCATAAACTAACATCACTTTCATCAATGTAGAGACAATATTTATCAGCTACAACTCTCAAGGAAGCTTTTTTGTCTTCTTGTCTAACTTTAGTGAATAATGTAAGGAACTTTTTTTTTTTTGTTGCAGCATTTCACTAGGTAATCGATCAATTACATAAATATGTCCATGAAGCCTTGGTTTAGGGTTCAATTCATTATTGGACAATTTAAAGATTTTTTAGAGATTTATATATAAGCTGCTTGTCAAAATACTTAGTTAATTAAATAGTTTTTGATCATTAAATTTTCTTAACATTTCTTTGTACAGGGTATTAAGGTAGATAGCAAATATCAGCAAATTTCATAATTTCAGTGCATTTTAAAAGAACTCATGGACAATGTTTTCTGTCATCTGTTTAGGCTTCCATACGTTACTATAATGTTCTTTCAAACCATGAATCAGAGTATTAAACCTTTCATTGTATGCTTCATTTTTTAAATTTTCTTTTCTATTTACCTGCTGATTTTCTTCAACTAAAGTGTAAAAATCATCAAATTTTTTGCCAAAAGTTTTAGAAAAAGATTCAGCTTGATCTTTTAATCAATGGAAGCTTTCACACGTTTTATTCATTTCATTTCAATTTGAATCCACTGTTTAAATAAATGTATTTTACTGTACTATTTTGTAAATGTTCTTGAAAAATCTACTGCAGTTGTTTTTAGAAAAACTTGAAACAATTTTTTAACAAGATAAACTGTAAACTAAAAATTATTTTGTCAAATACAAAAACGAATTGGTCTAATTCAGTGTTTTTCAACCTTTTTTCTACACAATCCATTTCAGTAACTAAATGTTGTCAATGACCTCCTTCTTTCAAAATTTTTTTATTTACACAAATAAAGGTAATATAATATATATGTAAAGGCTCATTAATAAATTTTAAAAAATACGATTAAAAAATAATCAAGTAATTCTGTTAAATAAAACTCACAATTAAATTCATATTATTCACAGTAGAAAATATTTGACTTGTATTGCACCTTGGCAACAAGTTGGTTTATGCTTGGTGCTGCTATTGCCTGAGCACACTATATATCTAGCTCTGCTAATTATTACTAGCATGCAGAGAAGCCAGTCTCACACATGTTGACGAAAAAGACATCAATAAGTTGAATGACTGCACTTGTAACTCTAAATTATGAAAAAGCAATAGCTAATCAATATGCAAACAAAGTTTTCACTAATCAATATGCAAACAAAGGCATCTTAAAAAGTTTAATCGCTTCATTGGTCTGTAAGCCCAACTTTTCTTGAGTATAACATTACCTACATCAAACATGCTGGTAAGGTTGGGGATTGCATTCTTCACCAATACAATGCTTCTATCTATGTAACCAAACTGCCAATTTAGTCTGCAAACAACATATTTTGTTGTGTCATTGGCAAAATTTTATGAGACATTATTCTCTGCATGACAGTCTCAGCAAGCAGCTCAAATTTTCAGTAATATTATTGTACAAAAGTTTTAAAAAAACATTTTAAAAAATTGTAACCAGACAGCAATGCTTTGAAATCCTCAATAGCCTCTTGCTTTATCCAGTGAGAAAAGACTCCTCTCTGACTTGTCAGGAAAAACTGCTCCAAGAAGCAGCAGTCGATCAATTTACTCACAAATTTACTCACAAATTGATCGACTGCTGCTTATTGGAGGTGACATACACCCAAATCCTGGACCACAAACACACAAATGAGTTGGTGCCATTTGTGTCAAACCTATTACAATACATCAAACATCTATTTTATGTGACTACACAAAGGATTGGGAGCATTTCAAATCACAGCAAAGGACTACAAAAATTTATGATGCTGCACACTTCACAGCACTTCTAAACACAAAACACAAACAAGCACAACATTGCCTCAGAATCTTCTCTAAGTCCTGTAACTTAATGCAAATGGGATCTGCAACAAAAAAGATAAAATACAACTACTCATTAAAAATACACAAGCAGGCATCATTACAATACAAGAAACAAAATTCAATCAACCCCACAAAACACCAAACGTCCCTCACTTCACACTGACCAAAACAGGCGTTAACCTTAAACATTCATCTCCAAATAATGTGGATTTTTTTCTGAAGCAAAATAAATTTTTTAGACAGTTTAAATCTACACTAAACAAGGTTTATTGACACTTTCAATGCCTTAAGTGTTGTGTGATATATGGCACTGCAGTGTTTTTACTCTCTGGTTTCACACTGACCAGCATTGCAGGCACTGCAGCCAGACATATTTTTAATCAATTTTATAATATTAGATTACTTTTTATTTATCTTTTAGTTGGTTGTTAAATTAATTTGTTGCTTTTATTACTCCTCTTTTTGTCTGCCTTGACTACAATTTAAAATAAACTTTTTTTTATACACACAAGCTTATTACATGCTGAAAAAAACATTTATCTAAATGACCAATCATCTTATAAACTTTTCTATGAATGATGTTTACATAAGCACAGACAGATGTACAAAAGTGCAACATTGCAGTGTAAAAGCAGGGTTGTGGAGTTGGAATTGTCAGAATCAAATGTTTTAGGGCAGATTTGCTTTTTTAGCTTTGTTGTTGTAATCATTTTTAAATTTCTTGAAGTCTGATTTGAAAATTGGAATCATTTTTTTGATGTTCTGGAGTTAGAGTTGTTAAATTTAAAACAACTAAAGTTGGAGTCAGAATCATAGTCACAAAATTTTAAATAGGTAGAGTTGGAGTTGCAAATAATTCTTCCAAATTTACAATCCTGGTTTGCAGTAAAACTGCATGTCTTGGCAAATACCCTTTCTGCTGCAAAGCCTGCATGCTCTCTGAGTATATTTCTTGTTTGCTAAGCAGTGGTATTTGAAGCTGCTACAAGGCAACTTGAGAATCAAACTTTTGGTGCTTTAGGTTAAGAATTAACTTTCTTATTACTAGATAACAAACCTTCACATTTGAGACATTTTTGAAAGAAATTTTACATGGATATCATTGAGTGTTATGTGTGACATTCAACATTAACAAAATCATCAAATCCCCTAAACTGATACTATTATAAAACAAGTGTTCAAAGGCCTAATAAAAATTGAAAACTATTTAGTTAGCAAACCAACTGGCAGCAAACTTTCTCTGCCTTCACAAAATGGTTTTTGAATACTCTAAACCATGGATGTCCAATCTTGTTTTATTATGGGCCAAATTTTATATTGAGCTGAAGTCAGTGGGCCACAAAATGGTCTTCACTTTAAATCAAACTCTGATTCATCGATTTTTGTCTTAAATGAGTACTGAGCAAACTTGCCAAACTCATATTAAGAAAACACTTTGATCCAGGTTTGAAAATATATCTAAAAATTTGGAATCAGCAATAGGCTGCATCAAAACCTTAAGCAGGCTGCAGGTTAGACATCCCTGTCCTAGACTAATATTTTCACAGCCATTTTGAAACTAAAATTTTTAAAAATAAGACTAATAACACCAAACAACTATTTGGTTACATGGCAACTTACAGCATAATTCCTCAATCTTACACAAAAAGTTTTGTTACATATTCAAAAAAAGTCTTATTCTTGCAGCACTGAACATACACTGTTTTTCTAAAAAAATAGAAATATATGGCTTCACAGCCTGTGCAAAGTTTGTTCTAATGTAAATTTATGTGGAAATGCACCAAAAGTGGTAAAAAGGTAGCAATTCAGTACAAAGTACAGTATAAATATCAAGACATATCTGAATGATTAAGGGTTTATATATCTGTTTGCTTTACTTTGGTTCTATTTGATTAAAAGTTTAACACCGTATGAAAATCAGTACTTCTAAAGTGCTCAATAACAAAGTTAGAGCTTAAATTAACATAAGCTGTTAATTTAAGCTCTAACTTTGTTATTGAGCACTTTAGAAGTACTGATTTTCATACGGTGTTATTACGCTCCCTTCTGGTAGAGCACTTTTATCAGCAACCTTCATCATGTTGATTAAAAGTTTATATATATCTTTGGCAAATTTTTTCTTTTTCAATTTAAGACAGCTTTGAAAAGCATGTTCATTCCTCAAAGACTTTTCATCTGACACTCATTGGGAAGAATCATCAGAATGAACTGAGAGCAATCTGATCATGCTTATATAGGCAAAAAGAATGAGTCTGATTGGTTGAAAAAGGCAGCTAATTAGGAATAGAAAAGGAAAGAAAACAAGAGTGCATCTGATTGGTCAAGAGAGACAACCAATCAGAAGTGAAAGTAAAAGAGCATTAATGAATTTCAAAGTAAAACATCTCAACATGGACCCTAGAAATGCTCGGTTTCTCCATCTTCCATGGCTGGGAAATGTTTCAACCAAATTTGAAAAGCAAATTACTACAGCCATTCAGCGTTGCTACTTTGCTATTGAAACACATGTTGTTTTTACAACCAGGCCTCTTCTTCTTGCAACCAAGAAGGATGTATTACCTGGCCATCACCACAATAATGTTATTTATCAATTTGTGTGCCACTGCCATAGTCAGTACATAGGATGTACATCCCAAAGATTGCAAGAACACATTAAGCAACATGTTCCCAGGTCGATCAGAAACCATCATTCTTCTCAAGATCGCTCTAATCTTTCCTGTGCCTGCAAGAAAAACAGCACTTCTCAAATAATCACCAATAACTCTGCTATTGGACAGCATCTTTTAAAAAACCCTTCCCTATGCCAGCCAATACAGTGACACCAAATTCTCTATCCTTGTCCGAGGACATACTCTTTCCACCTCTCTGCTTTTGAAGCTACATTTATCAAATTTTTCAGCCCAATCTCTGTCCACACAAGGAATTTCTTTACAGTTTAAAACTCATTCATTAATGCTCTTTTACTTTAACTTCTGATTGGTTGTCTCTCTTGACCAATCAAATATACTCTTGTTTTCTTTCTTTTTCTTTTCTATTCCTGACTGGCTGCCTTTTTTAACCAATCAGACTCATTCTTTTTGCCTACATAAGCACAATTGGATTGCTCTCAGTTCATTCTGATGATTCTTCCCAATGGAGTGTCAGATGAAAAGTCTTTGAGGAATGAACACGCTTTTCAAAGCTATCTTAAAGTTTTGTACTGCCAATTCACTGTTTTTAAGTTTATTTTTCATCTTTATACAAATTCTCCTGACTCATAGAAAGCAACAGAAGCACTTATACATAGAGAACTGACAAGAAAATATTCAGATCTGCTTAAAAAGACGCCAAGATATGGCTGTCTAATTGAAATTTTATATATTTTTATTTTTTATTTTTCCTCTCCAATAGATTGCTACCTTAGCATGGTGTATGAGTTTGCTTTTTCTATGATGCTAAGAGCAATGCCGTCTGGAGTTTTCAACTCCTATCAGGGCTACCCATGTTGGTAAGATCAAAGCTGAGAAACAGACCAAAAGCACCATGACAGGTGAGACAGACCAAAAGGTGAGAAACAGACAAAAAAATGAAAAACAAACAAAAATCTGAAATGTAACAAACCATGAACAACTTTGAAGTTCATTGGCTGACTCATGTGTTTTGGTGAGGTACTGAAGCAATGGCAGACCAGTGTGTTGATACCTATTCACAAAAAAGAAGAACAGCAAAAGTGTACTAACTACAGGTTCATTTTTTTGTTTAGTCTTACTGGAAAGGTCTATGCAAAGTGCCTTGAAAAAAGATGCTGTGAAATAGTCGAAGCTCAATTTCAAAATGCACAATGCAGATATCGTCCTGGCAGATCTACCATGGACCACATCTTTGCTCTTCAGTAACTTTTTGAGAAATTGCGGGAATATGACAGAGATGTTTTCATGCTTTGTAGACCTTGAAAAAGCATATGATCATGTTCCAAAAGACAGGCTGTGGGCAGTACTGCTGGAGTATGACTTAAGAGGTCAGCTGTTAGCTGTTATCAAATTGTTGTACAAACAGTCAGAAGTCTGTGTTTGTGTCAATGGCATGTAAACAAAACCTTTTAATGTCAGTGTTGGACTATGACAGGGCTGTGTTCTTTCTCTTCTTCTGTTCATTATATACATGGACAAGATAGACAAGACAGTTCCTCTACTGCAGGTGTCACATTTGGGGAGTGTAATGTTTGGTGCCTACTGTTTGCACATGACCTTGCATTGTTAAGCTCAAAAAGAAGTGATCTTCAATATGCACTTGATTGGTTTTCTAACACATGCTTGGATGCTGGGATGAAAATTAGTATGATTAAAACTGAGATTACGTGCTTGTCAAGGCACCCAGTTCAGTGTTCTTTCCAAACAAATACAGTAACTCTCAAGCAGACAGAAAAGTTGAAGTATCTTGGAGTCACATTCTCAAGTGATGGTAGACAGGCAACAAATCCAACACATGTATTTGAAAAGCAAGTGCAGTAATGTGCCAGCTTTGCCAATTGGTTGTACTGAAACAAGAGCTGTGTACATCATCATCATCATCATTTTTATTTTTTGTCACTTCATACAACAATTAAACAGAACTAAAATAACAATATAAATAATAATATAATAATAATACTAATAATAATAATAATAATAATAATACTAATAATAATAATAGTTTAGCAGAAAAAAAAACAAAAAAACGAAGGTGACAGGGAAGATGCAAATAGACCTCACGGTCATCTAGTCAAGCAACCACCCAATGTCAGACAATTTAAAAAAAAGAAAAAAAAAGCATGGTTATATTCTTCTGTTCTCTGAATCATCATGTGTTTTTTATTTAAAGAATTGTAAGATTTACCGTTTTGTTTAGTAAAGTGAAAGAAGATATTTCTTGTACTTATTTTTGAATATATTATAAGTGGATTTTTTTATTTCTTTTGGTATAATATTCCAAATTTTGACTCCCTGGTATTTTATACACCGTTGTAATCTGTTGTTACGATATCTTGGAATATATAAATTATCCTGTTCCGCTGATAGTCTTGTGCTTCGGTTTGATACTTGATGGATTTTTTGGAAGAAATTAGAGAATGGGGAGGGAGCTAATGTTTTGTTAAAGTTGAACATAAATTTTGCAATTTCATATTTATAAACATCTTCAATTTGCAAAATATTCAATTGTGCATAAAGTGGTTTAGCAAGGCTTCGATATGGCGCATTACAAATAGCTTTAAGTGCTTTATTTTGCAGTTTTTGTAGTTTTTGAAGGTGAGATGGATATGTTGAGCCCCAAATAAAAATTCCATAAGTCAAGTGTGAATGGACAAGAGTATAATATAATTGTAATAAATTTTGCTTAGGTAGGATTGTTTTTAGTTTAGTTAATATTCCCACAGAACGGGCAATTTTGCATTCAAGTACTTTAATGTGTTCATAAAAATTAATTCTATTATCAATAATTACCCCTAAATATTTGACGCTTTTAACTGAGCAAATTTGGAAAGTATCATAACTAACTGTGAGCTGCTCAGTGAAATCATGGATTAACTTGGGAGAAATAACTAAAACATTAGATTTAGATGGATTAACTGTTAATTTATTTGCGCAACACCATATGTTTAAGTTTTTCAATTCTTTATTAATTATACCTTGAAGGATAAGTGGATTAGATGCCTGGAATATGAAACAGGTATCATCAGCAAATAATCTAGGTGTGCAGTCAACAGCATTTTGTAAGTCGTTTACATATATGAGAAAAAGTAACGGACCAAGGGAGGATCCTTGAGGCACACCGTATTTTATGTCCTTGAGTTCAGAATGATGTTGGTTAAAGTTGACGAATTGTTTCTGGTAAGTTAAGTATGAACTTAGTAACTTAAATGCTACTCCCCAAATGCCATAATGGGCCAACTTGTTTAATAAGATTTTATGACAGATGGTGTCGAAGGCTTTTTTTAAATCTATAAGAACAAGACCTGTATGAAGATAAAGATCAATATTATCATAGGCAGCAGTGACCAGATCAAGCATTGCATGTGACGTGGAAATTTTACTTTGAAAACCAAATTGATGGGGATAGATAACTTTATGTTTAATGAAGAAGGTCATTAGTCTGTTATATATCATTTTCTCAATTATTTTAGAAAAGCAAGTCAGTATTGATATCAGACGATAGTTGTATGTCTCTTGTTTGCAACCATTTTTGAAAACTGGCACAACTTTTGCTATTTTGCAATTGCTAGGGAACACTCCATTATTAAAAATAAAATTTGTAAAATATTTAAGATGTGGAGTAATTATGTACCTTGAAACTTTAAGGAAGTAAGCTGGAATGTTATCATGCCCAAGTGCCTTGTTGTCATTTAATGACGAAACTAGATTAAGTATTTCGTTTGACGTTGGAGGTTTGAGGTAAATTGAAGAGATTGTATTAGTTAAATATTCGTAAAATGGCTTATTTGTCTTTTTTTTAATTTTTCCAGCTAAGTTGGAACCAATTGAGCAAAAAAAGTTATTAAATTCATTTATGATAATTTACGGTCCTCCGTAATTATATCATTTATTCGAAGCGAATTAGTTAATTGTCGATTTGGAGTAATTGGTAGTGTAGATTTAATAATATCCCAAGTTTTACAGGCATTATTTTTATTTTTTTTAAGTTCATTTTGTAAGTATAATTTTTTTAATAAGGTTTTAATTTTTGTTAATTTGTTAGAGTAGGTTCAAAAGTAAATTTTTTCTGCATCACTGCCATTTATGAACAGAGTCCAGAAGATAGAATTTTTTTTTCGAATAGAAGTTAAAATACCTTTAGTAATCCATGGTTTTTTAACTAATTTTTGCTGTTTACAACTTAGTCGTTTTAATGGTGCATTTTATCTATCATTTGTGAAATACAGGTGACAAAATTGTCAAATGCAGAGTCAAAATTTTCAAATTGTAATGGATTGCTCTCACAAACAATTTTGGTCAGGGAGTTATTCAATTCAATACAAAAGGAATCTGGGCAAAAATTTTTCTTATCTTTATAGTATAGTATGGTATTTGTACGAGCATTAGTAGTTTTGAACTTTCTAATGGTACATAAAAGAGGATAATGATCAGTCATGTCATTTAAAATTATTGATGGTGAAATAGTGTGAGCACATCATTTGTAATAACGTGATCGATGAGTGTTGCTGAGTTAGCTGTAATTCTTGTAGGTTGAGTAATAATTCAATAGGCTCCATTACATGCTATAGCATTAATGTAATTTTTTGCTTGTACAGATAGGTTATTTCCATAGATGTTAAGATTGATGTCACCTAATATATAAAACGTTTTTTTTTCGTAAGTTAATTTTTCTAAACAGTTCGAAAAATCTTCAACAAACTTATCAGTTGCTTGACTAGGGTGCCTATAGATAGTTGCAATTGTAAGTTTTTTATTCGTGTTTGGTTGGTACAAAGTTAGCCACAATGATTCACATCCATGTAAGTGTATATTTTGTTCTTGTGTAATTTTCAAGTTGTTTCTGACGTACATGGCTATGCCCCCTGCATTGCCAACTGGGTCAACATTAACAAAAGAATAGCCAGATAAGTTTATGTTAACAAGAGGTTGTTTTTTTATACATGATTCCGAAAGGCACAAGACATCAGGAGTAAACGGTACACATACTAAGAAATCGTACAATTTATCAAAATTTTTGTTTAACGATCTTATATTTAGGTGTATAATACACAAAGAGTCATTATCATTCATATTAATTTGGTTGTTTTTGGAAATATCGAAACAATAGCATTTTAAGATATTGGTAGAGAACGATTCGTAAATTTTATCACACAATTCTTCAGTCTCACTAACAATTAAATGTTGTTCGGCTGCTTGACTCGTGTTCCCAAGCCCTGACAAATCCCTGTCACACGAAATGTCCAGCACCATTAGAACAATGCAAAAGAATTTGAAAAAAAGAGCGAATCGAGTTTGCTACTATGATTGACTTATAAGATAAATATAAAGTAAACAATTATTATTCAAATTTAAAGCAGTTGAGACAACAATCATCAAAAGGTGCAAGCAACAAAAGTTTAGATTATGATAATGCTTGCTTAACAAAATTGAAACTATTAATCATTAATGTATAATGATAAAAGCCGTTATTATCATAGCATATAGAATTTTTTTTAAACGAAGGCAAGAATCACAAATAAACACCAAAACATTACTCAAACAGTTATTGATTAATAGATTCTGCAGTATGTTTAACATCTTTTATGTACAGACAATAAATGCCATCAACAATGGCCCACTTAGTAGGTTCTTTTTTATTTTTTGTCTCTTTGAATAAAGATAAAAGTTTTTTTTTTTGCTGATATAATACATGAGGTAAATGTTCTGTAATATAAACAGATTTACTAGTCTTTTTGTTGGAGCTAAGAGAATGACCTGAATCTTGAATATTGTAGTTTTTTAGTTTACTTGCTGCTTTGAAGATTAATCTTTTATCAAATGCATTGGCCAGTTTAAGAATAATTGGTCTTGTAATTTTTTGTCCCTCTTTAAAGATAGGTCACTGCGGAGACGATGACAATCAATAAGAGTCAGCAAGTTTAGATCTATCTCTAGTCCTTCAGTAAAAAATTTTGTTAATACTGTCTTTGTTTGGGCTGTAGTTTCCCAAGCTTCTTTCGATTCGTCCAGACCATGTATTAGTATATTTAACCTTTTGCTATATAATTCACACAATAACTCTTCTTTTTTATTAATTTTTAAAGTTTGTTTAATTTGTTTGACCCTGTTCTCCAGTTTTATAAGATTGTCTTGGGTTGGTATATGCTTGACTTTATTATCTAATTTTTCAATTCTTTTGTTTAAGGTGCTCTCGATCTGATTGAGTCGACTTTCAAAATTATCAATTTTATTTTCAATTCTTTCAATTCTTGTCGACATCTTGTTAATGGTTGCTAATATAGTATTTATTTTATTTTCTATACCTGACATTTAAAATTTTCTTATTGTAATCTCAATTGTTGGTTAATTTTGAGGCGCTCTAGAAATTTGCTTTCTGAAGTCAATGTAATCAGTCAACTCGTGCTTCTTTTTCAAGCTCTGAAATACATCCGTTCACTAGCTTGCAAATTGTAAGAATTTACAAAAGCAAAGCTTTCTGTTTTCAGATCAGTTTTTGTTCCTATCCTAACCTATAGTCATGAGTGTTGGATAATGATTGAAAGAGTGAGATCCAGAGTACAAACAGTCAAAATGGGTTTCTTGTGAAAAGTTAGAGGTTTGTCCGTACTCGATAAAGTTAAAAGCACTGACATTTGTAAATCTCTCAACATCAAACCGCTACTACTCTGCATAGAACAATCGCAACAGTGCTGGTATGGCCATGTGACACAAATGTCCCATGAACAAACAGCAAAGCAACTAATGGATGCTCTTCCAAGTGACAAACGACCAAAACTCACCTGCAGAATTATGTTGAAGACCTAGACTGGTCACATCTTGGAATTTCATTAGTAGAATTGCCGCTAGTTGCAAAAGATTGAGATGCTTGGAGATCCCAACTCAAGCTGCTGCCCTTGCAATCCCAAAAGGACAAGTGGGCAAAGGGAAACACACTAATTTAATTCAATGTTTTTCCCAAAAAAGATGATGATGATGATATTTTTATTTTTTAGTTTTTATTAGAAATAGGAATGAAATTTATAACTGCTTGCAAAGACTGCCAAGCAAAGAAAAATATCATAAAGTGTCTTCCTCAAGGATACAACAGAACAGAATAAGTAAATTTTGAATCAAGAAAGTGTTAATCAAGATTACAGTGCAGTTAACCATTCAACCACACTGCCAACAACAATTTGATCAACTTTAAAAAGCATGTTTATTACTTGAAGACTTTTCGTCTGACACTTATTTGGAGAAATCATCAGAATGAACTGAGAGCAATTCAATTGTGCTCATATAGGAAAGGAGAATGAGTCTGATTGTTAAAAAAGGGTAACCAATCAGGAATAAAAAAAGAAAACAAGAGTGTGTCTGATTGGTCAAGCAAGGCAATCAATCAAAAGCAAAAGAACAGAGCGTTAACGAATGAGTTTTAGACTGTAAAGAAACTCCTTGTATCGACATCTTGTGGCTACATTGGTTCACCAAACTATGTTCATCTGCTCTAGTAGCAGGCTTCAGGCTGAAATTGACAAAATTTGATCTTTCTTGGTTGCTAATGACTACCCAAACCATATTACTACATCCACATCTACCAAGAAGATCTGGCAATTCAACCATTCATCTCAACATGGATTTAAGAAATGCTTGGTTTACACCCATCTTCCATGGCTGGGAAATATTTCAACTAAACGTAAAAACCAAATTACTACAGCCATTCAGCATTGCAACTTTGCTGTTAAAACACATGTTGTTTTTACAACCAGGCCTCTTCTTCTCACTACCAAAAAAAATGTATTACCTGGCCATCACTAAAATAATGCTATTTCTCAATTTTTCTGCCACTGTGATAGTTGGAACATAGGATGTACATCCCAAAGGTTGTAAAAACACATAAAGCAACATGTTCCTGGGTCATTCAGAAACCATCATTTCTTCCCAGAGACTGCTTTAATCTTTCCTGTGCCAGCAAGACAAACAGCACATCTCAAATCACTGCCCATGACTCTGCTATTGGACAGCATCTTTTGTAAAACCCTTCCTATACCAGCCAATACAGTGACACAAAATTTTCCATCCTTGTCTAAGGATGTACTTCTTTCTACCCTTACACTTTTGAAGCTACTTTTATTCATTCATTAATGCTTTTTTTCTTTCACTTTTGATTGGTTGCCTCTCTTGACCAATTAGACACACTCTTGTTTTCTTTTTCATGCCTGATTGGTTGCTCTTTTTTAACCATTCAGACTCCTTCTCCTTTCCTGTATAAGCACAATTGGATTGCTCTCAGTTCATTTTGACAATTCCTCCCAATGAGTGTTAGATGAAAAGTCTTCAAGAAATGAACACGCTTTTTAAAGCTATCTTAAATTTTTGTACAGCCAATTGACAATTCAATCAACATTCAAAATAAGCAGAATTTGTTATTTTACAAAGATTTTTATATGAATAATCACACAATTAACCATATTAGTCAAACTAACTTAAAATACAGGATTAATAGTTATAATTACAATAACTTAATTTAATCAAACAATTTAAAATATTTTTTAAGTTTATGGTAAAAGAATTAACAAGAACTAACTTGATTAGAGTTGTTTGCCATGATAAAAGTTTAAATTAATTAAACATTCTTGGTGGTACAAAAAAAATTTTTTATGATATAATAAAATTAAGCAACATATTTATAAAAGCAACTGCAACAAATAAAATATTATTTATAACAAAAATTAATTAACATCTAAATATAGAATAGATATGTAACTCTATCTTTTCATTGAATTCACTCAATTAAGAAAGTTTTGCAAAGATATGTGAAAAAAACTACAAGAATAGTCAAAAGCATGATTTAAAACAAAATAACAGATGAGGAATCAATCAAGAAATTTTTTAGAGTCGAAAATTAAGCTGGGCTGGATTGGGTTGGGTTGGGCATGTTGAAAAGATAAAGAATATAAAAGCTCCAACAATGGCAGTGAGGATCATGGTTGGATAAAATTTAGATAAAAAGAAGTGATTGCAATAAATTATTCAGTAATGCAAATAAAATGAAATGGAGGTTGGAAAATAACCTTGAAGATATGAGAATGGCAATGAAACAGAGAAATTGGAAACACAACTGCAAGCAAAATCTATCCCCTATCAAAAAGTGTAGCATGTTATGTTTTTTTCTAAAAATAAAAATAGATGAATGTAACCCTATATTCACATTCTTAAGAACAATATGTTTTCCATCCCTGATTATGGTTAAAATTAAAAAATCATTCTTGTGCATTGAAAACATTTCCACTAACCAAGGTTGGACTCTGTCTTTCCATTTGTATATTATAGAGTCACAATTATAGGCAGCGGCATCATCCCAATAAGAAATTTGTCATGAAGTGGTTTTACTATAAGCACAACAGATGTTACAAGAGTAGACCAAGCATAGAACTTGCTTCTGCTTATAGACTTCATATAAAACTTCTCTTTGCAAGTCAGGTTGTTATCACACCAAGCTATCCTGCTGACAAGGATTGCACTTAAAGCTGTGGGCTGATTTTTTTGGCTAAAAGATTTACAACATTTGCCAAAATGACTGAAAATTTTTTGGACATTTCAAGATTTTTTCACAGCAACTTAAAATTTTTGAAAAATAGAATTTCAAGTTGCCAAAAAATTTGGTTTGCATAAATACAGTCATGGGTAAACATTTAAGACAATCTAGAATTTTTTATTTAAAATATACAAAAAATCAATTTTTTTCTATTTATGTTATAGTTTGTTTATTCAAAGTACTGTAATAAAATAGCCGTACATTGAAAATAACACTGAATGTCAAAAAGTTAGCTTATCAACTTAAAAGTGAGTTATATTAGCCAGTTTTCATGTAAAAATCTTGTATATGATATGTCTACTTTTGTTCTTGATAACAGCTTGCAGATGACATGGTATGTTGGGCACGCTGTGTTTGCAGTATTCAGCTGTAATCTTTTGCGTCCATATGCATTTTATTGCTATTTCCAGGTCTTTAGCACTTGTGGGATGTTTATCTGCCACTTAGACTTTTAGTATTGCCTACAAATTCTCAATTGGATTGAGATTTGGGCTGCTACCAGGCCAATCCATCATTATCATCATTTTCAGGGAAAACATTGAATTAGTTCAGAGTATTTCCCTTTGCCCGTTTATCCTTTTGGGGTTGCAGAGGCAGCAGGTTGAGTTGGAATCTCCAAGCATCCCGATCACCTGCAACTAGCAGCAATTTCTCTAGTGGAATTCCAAGACATAACCATTCAAGGTCTTCAACATAATTCTGCCAGCAAGTTCTGGGTCACCCTCTAGGCCTTTTGCCACTTGGAAGAGCATCCATAAGTTGCTTTGCTGTTTGCTTGCAATTGAGATATTTTATGTGGAGTAGTTGTGGTGGCCAATCCAATATTTTGATATTCTTCTTCTAAAGTAAATCACTTACTAACTTTGAACGGTGACAGAGAGCACCATCTTACATGAAAATCATAGGCACCAAGTTTGTGATTTTACTAAGCATGCACAAACTTTATGACGTTGAAATTAAAACATTACCGTTTGATTACCTAAGATACAGTGAAGATGAGCAAATTAATACCTCACAATCATTATATCCATTGCACCCTTAAATTTGACCTGCTCAAATGTGCAAAATTCTTGTGCACTTTTGGTTGACTTTTGCCTTTTTCTTGCAATTGTCCACTGTGTGCATCAAAACAAAACAATTGCCAGACAAAATCTAAGACTTATGATGTAATAGATGATGTGCTTTGTGGTTGAACTTTTCACTTTTTCTTGCAATTGTTCACATGCGCGCATTAAAACAAACAAGTTGTCAAATAAAAGATTCATTACATAATTAACAACGCCCTCTGTGATTGATCTTTGCATGATGCTACTATTAAAAAGTCCATGATCTTTGTCTTTATCTTGCAATCATTGTCACATGCACTTGCAAGTGCATGTGACAATCTACTGCATGTTATGTAAACCCTTTAACTGACGCAGCACACTTGCAACAATACAAATAATGAATACCACAAATTTAAAAATTGTTTTATGCACAAGTCACACCTCATGTATAATACATACACACCTGTATTTTGCATGAATATTTAATACAAAAAAGCTTGCTCTATATTGGAATATAAACGGTACAGATAATTTACAAATATTGAATATTTGTATGATAATTGAAATGAAGTATTCAGTTCAAGACAAAAGTTCAATGCACAGTTGCACATTTATGTCAACAACATCACTTAAATGTGTAAATTCAAATGGCTGGTTTGTTGATCCATGCATCCATTACTTGTTCTAGGTCAAGTCTGTCACAACTTTCAGAAAGAAAATTGAGCAGGCAGCAATGATTGAGCCAATGTTGGGTCATTGTGTTCCTCAAATATGTTTTTATGCGTCTGACAATGCTAAAGCTACATTCTGCATCACATGTTGTGCAGGGAAGGGTGAGAAATATTTTTAGCAGTGTTGCCAAATTGGGAAATAACAAGGGCAGCTCATTATTACTGCGAAACTGCACATGCAAATTATCTGGTGATCTCACGTTGTTGCTGTGCAACAAACAAATTTGTCCAAGTTCTGTGTTGAGCATAGATAAATCTACATCACTTTCATAGAATTCAGCAATACTTTGAGCAGTTTGTTCATTTCCAACAGGACTGAGAACATTTTTAAGGTCAAGCACATCTCCAATATCATTCATTAAAAATCGAGTAGTTAGCAGATTGTGTGCAGATTTGAAAATAGTGCTGTACAGTGGTGCAACCAGAAATTATCAAAGGGGAATATGGCAATTAAAGTAAAAAAACTTTTTTAGACATTCAATTTTTGCAAAGCTAAAAATTCCATTCTCTGTCATAGTGATCTCTAAAAAAAATTCAATTTCATCTCCAAATTCACTATTTTGTCCCAAAATCAAGGCGATCTCCAAAAAAAAAAAAAAGGTCTTCACTTTGATTTTGTCTCTGAATTTGCTATTTTTTCCCGAAATCGAGGTGATCTCTAAAAAAAAAAAAAGGTCTTCACTTCAATTTTGTCTCCGAATTTGCTATTTTGTCCCAAAATCATGGTTCGATAGAGATTGTAAAGGGAGATGGCATGTCATCCTAGTCATAAAATGGTCCATTGTTTTTAGTTTGCTTTTCGTTTAATAGGTATTGCAAAGGGGGATGATCCAAACATCCCCCCTAGTTGTGCCCCTGGTGCTGTAGAGGCTGCTGTAGTGAGAGTTCACTGAAAGTAATGATATTTGTCATTGACTTCAACTTCCAGAACATCGTGACAAGCTTGGTAAACCAACTCCAATGCTGCTGGCACTTCAAATTACTTGCTGGTAAAAATCTGTGGTATTTTTATCACTAGAACTTTAATTCACTAGAAGATAAAAATACACTTCATACCTCTCCAATGATAAAAGATCCAATTGGGCTTGACATTTTAGTTTGGCATCTACATCTGTCGAGTTAGACGTGTCGCACAGCCAATCTAACAGGTTTTCATTGTTGCTGAGAAAAGCATCTAGAGATGCCTTTTATAGAACCCAATGGAGAGAATAAAGTTGTCTTAAGTAAAATTTAAATTATCTTCGGTTTTTGACATGCTAAGATGAAACATACGAAAGCTCTCCAGCCTTTTTGGACAAGCAGTAACAAATTTTGACACTTTATTAAGGATTTCTAGTGCGTTTTCTCCTTCCACAGTATCAGTAATGCATTCTTAGACAACCATATTTTATTGATGACCCATGTAGTCGGCAGTTTTATTGGATTTCTTTATGCATGCTTGAACACTGCTAATATCTTCTCTTATATTAGCTGCACCATTACAAGCTTGTCTGCAGCAGTTGCTCAAAGGTATATTAAGTGAAAGCAAACAGGATTTTACAATGGTTGTCAACATTTCTAAATCACATTTTGGCCCAGAATGAAGTCCCAAAAACATTTCCTTAATAGCCCAAGCTGAATCTACATCATGAACACATATGGACAGTTGCTCCATGGTTGAAATATCCATTGTTTTATCACAAATAATAGAAAAATATTTTGCCACCTGAACTTCTTTTACAAGATCTCAAAGAACTGCATATGAAGCTATTCCACAAACATCATTCATTATATCATGACTGAGCCATTTGTATGTATTTTGTCTGGTCAACCCATGCTTGCATATCCCTGTCATATCCATGTTTTGCAATTAAATTGATAAGTTGGAGAATTCATCTGTTGGACCTCTTAATGCAAAACCTTGCCTACCACATAAGGGCATAGCATTAAAAATACCTCATAAAGGTTTTAAGTTTGACACAGCTGTTGCACGATAACCAGAAATTAATTGATCCAAAACATTTAAATTGTTGTTGCCCAATAGTGTACATCTTATGTTTATGCATTCTTTGTGGTGCTGACGATATTGATGTTTTGACAAAGCAGCTCTTCCACATCGCCATGCATTAAATCCAGATATCCAAGCTTTAGACTTCCCCTCCAAAGTTAATTTAGCTGCTGGTGAAGTTTTGTTGTTTTCTATGGCCCATGAACATACTTCACAAGTAATAACATCTCTGGATGTATTATATTCAATCAAAGAGAAGCTTTCTTTCCAATTTGGCTGGAAGCAGCAACTTGTTTGGGTGGAGCATAAACTGCCTGAGCTTTCATCTTGTTTGTTTTCCACAGGCCTTACAATTTCAAAATGTGATGAAGACTGTGTACTGGATGTTACATTTTGGTCGAAAACATCAGAATGTCTGCTTCTGTTGCTAATGCTACTTGCAGTAATAAATGTATTTCAGGTCAACTGTCGTATTTTTTTTGGCAGTTTAGACATTCTATGGCAAATAATTTCTTGTGGCAAATACCTGAATAACTTGAAGCAAATTGCACGTGCTGTAAAGACTGAAACTAATGCTTTCAACTTTTATGGAATATTCATAAAATATTTTCCATGTAAAAAGAGTTATATTGATGAATAACTGTGATGCAATTAAATACTGTTACAATGATGTAGTTACTAAGGCTTAGTTTAGCTTGCTTTGTTTTGCATGTGTTGAGTATAGTCAAATGTGCGGAGATGTGTGGCATGCCTGCATGGTGCCTTTGATGAACATATTGCATTCACAAATAGCCATGTGAATTTCAAGCTTGTCCTCCAACATTTTGTGGTACCTGATGCTGTTCATTGTTGTTCTGATTGGTAAAAAGACTAGCTGTGCCATTACTAAATATAGAGCTTCCCAACTCATAAAACTGAGAGGATGTTTTATGATAACTTGTGTGTAGCAGTCATTAAATAGTGTTCCAACAGGCCTACAAACTGTCCATTTTCTCTGTGCAAACTTTTAGATTGTGGATTCATCTAAGAAAAGGACTTTACTACACCTAGCTTCATCCCAGTCTTCATATTGCTTGGCAAAGGCCAACCTCTCACTTTCATGGCTGGAATTAAGCAAGTTTTTTTTCCAGATTTAAACATTTTTAGTTTGAAATCAAAAACAAGACACCTACTACTAGTTGTATAATGAGCATCTGTGCCTTTAAGAAGCAGTGCCTTGTATATTTTCTTGCAGGAACTAGTTGGAGACTGAACAGCTATTTGCCAAATTAAGTTGTCATCACGATGGTTTGGTTTTCTTGGCCTTCCACTCCTTTTCTTATCATGGCAAAATCTAAAATTTTGAAATCAATTGCTTGATGAACAGCCATTCTGCTACAGGACACTTTTTTGCAAATTATCCTTTGAGAAAACCCTTTCTTGTCCAAAATTACAATTTGGGTCACCTTAGTTTCAGACTAACTAACTCTTTTCTCATTTTTCAACTCTCAAAAACTATAATAAAAATATTGAAGAAACAGCCCAATATTCTTTAACCAAGCATGCACTGAGTATTGAATAGCAAAACACATCTAGCTAGACTGATGCAATAAGATGATGCAATCTTGAACAAGCCAGATGACATCACAATGCTGGAAATCAAAGAAAATTTTTGGTAGGTGGTCTTAAAACTTTTCACATGACTGTATAATTTCAAGTTTGATAATATAAAAAGTAAATTTCAGATAATTTTTTGTGATTTAATGTTTTTTGTAATAACTTTAAACTTAATATCAAAAAAAACACCCGGAATTTTTTTTTCCTTTTTCTACCATAATTGACTAAATCATAAAATCTCAGTTTTATATATAAAGTCATCACAATTTGCCAAAATGTACTAACCTAATTATTACCCTATAAAAATCATTACAATAAGAAAAAACTATAGTATTACAAGTTTCAAAGTTTAAGTCTATTTTAAGGTTGTAGGGTAAATTGTTATATAACAATTAACAATTTGTGATTCTAAAATTCAACTTGTATAAGTGTTTTCTTACTTTACCAAATAATGAAATTAAGCTAAGACAAAACTACAATATTCTTCACAATCTTCTGAAAGCAAATATGCCACAAAAGATGTATGATGTCATAATAAAAGCCATGATAAAATAAATCAGTGATTTGTTTGCAACTCTCAACTTCATGTGGCTCTTACAATGTGGTTCCAATAGTGTTACTCAATGCAGTTCATGTGGCTCTCAAATGCACATCTTGCAGCTCTAACTTCTTATATAAAAAATAATTTTATAAATTTAAACTATTTTTGCACTTTACTTTATAAGATTTTATTATAAGATTATTATATATTACTTAAGTCATAATTTCAGAGCAACCTACAAAGAAAACTTGCACTCTTCAGCAAAATTGAGCTTTTAAAAGTTATTGGGAAGAGAATTTTTTGAAATTAAAGTAGAAAACAAAACACATTGCCTTTTGTGTCCTGTGGATATAAACAGTGTAAAATCTTGTGATGTTAAGAAGCACTACAAAATTTATTCTGCAAAGTATGATTGCTACAAAGAAGAATCAAGAAAAAAAGTTAGAATTATGTAAGTCAGCACATAACAAGCAGACAAACATATTTAAGTGTGATAACAAGTATGTAGAAATAATAATGACTTTATAGAAAATTAGCCATTTACTGGCCCATAATGTGAAACCATATTTGAATGGTGAAATTATGAAGCAGACTATTGCTGAAAAATGCTTGTTTGCTGAAAAATGCTGTTCTACTAGCATTCAATTTAAAGCTAAAAGATTACAGCTTTGTAATGACTGTGTATCATAGTAAAGTGTCAGCAGTGTGGTCTAGTAGTTGGAGCACTGTGGTTGTGATCAACATGGTCTTGTTTTAAAATCCATTTGTCTCATTCTCTTGTTTCCTGGAAAAGAAATTTTATCACACTTTCCCTGCTTGGTGGTCTTGGCAAGCAGTTTTAAATTACAGTCATATCTCTATTAAATTACAAGCTGACAGCCATATCTCAACATCTCTAGAAGCAGGTTGGGGTAATTGTTTACCCTATGTATTAGCACCTCTATTGCTTTCCTGCAAGTCAGGAGGATAAATATAGAGATAAAATAAAAAAAATAAAACAAATAAAAACCTCTAACTTGACATGTTAAATGTATATTTAATGACCAACAGGCAGCTTCTTTGCCAGTTAAAATAATTTTGTTTACTGCTTGATCGCACATGACACTTCAAAAAATTTTACCAATACAAAGCAAATAGCTGTACTTATCAGGGGAGTCATGGCAGACTTTGAGGTTTATGAAGAATACTATCTTTGCATTCCATTCATGACATAACAAAAAGAACAAATAAATTTTGTAAATTTTATATTACTCTTTAAGAAGCACATTTGAATCCATCAAAGTTGTTTTCATTAGCAATAAATGGGTGTCCATCTATGCTTGGAGCATATCAAGGACTAGAAGAAATTATTGACAAATGGTGAGTAGAAGATGATCTTCTTTGTGTGGCATGGCATAACTACATTTTACATCAAGAAAGTCTTGTTGTTAAGTCTTTGAAAATGCCTCATGTGACAAAAATAATAATAACAACAGTAAATTGGATTAGAGAAAATGCACTTCTTTTAGCCTTTTACCCTTCAGTCAGGGTTAGCCACAGCATATCATGTTTCTCCAAACCGTCCTGTTTTCAACATCCCTCTCCCTTGCACCAACTTCCCCATGTCTTCTTTTATTACATTTAAAAATCCTCTCTTCAGTCTCCCTCTTCTCCTCTTTTCCAGTAACTCCATTTCCACCATCTTTCTTCCTAGATACTCTTGGTCTCTCCTCATAACATGTCTATATCACCTCAGCCTGCCCTCCCTCACTTCATTCCTAACCATTCTACCTTAACTGTACCCTTGATGTACTCATTTCTAATCTTGTCTTTTCTCATCACTCCCATAGCAAACCTCAACATTTTCATCTCTGCAACTTCCATCTTTTCTACTTGTTTCTTTGTGACCACCACCGTCTCAAGTCCATACACCATTGCTGGTCTCACCACTGAACTGTACACTTTTCCTTTTACTCTAGCTGGTAACCTGGTAACCTCCTGCCGCAGATTAATCCCAATACTTTTCTCCATCCGTTCCATCTTTCCTGCACTCTCTTCTTTACCTCCCTTTTACAACTACCACTTTCTTGCACCATTGATCCCAAACACTTAAATTCCTTTACTCTTGGCACTTTTGTATCATCCACCTTCACTGTTTCTTTGTTATTTCCTTCATTTATACACAGATATTCAGTCTTTGACCTATTTACTTTCACCCCTCTTTTTTCCAATGCATACCTCCAGGATTCTAGTCTCAGCTTCACTTCTTCCCTGGTCTCTTCGCAAATCATAATATTATCAGTAAACAACATCATCCATGGTGATTCTCTCCTTACTTCATTCATTAGCCTGTCCATAATCACTGCAAACAGGGACTGACTTGATGCTGATCCCTGGTGCAGTCCAACCTTAATTTTGAAACTTTCTGTAGTAAAAATTCCTGCTGCACACCTCACCACTGTTTTGCTTCCCTCATACATATCCTGTACAAGTTGCACATACTTTTCCACTATTCCTGATTTTCTCATACAGTACCACAGCTCTTCCTGTGGAACCCTGCCGTAAGCTTTCTCTAGGTCCACAAATACACAATGAAGCTCTCTTTTACCTTCCCTGTACTTTCTCATCAACATTCTTAAGGTAAACATGGCATCAGTAGTTCCCTTTCTTGGCATAAATTCATATTGCTGTTTACTGATCTCTACTCTATCCCTTAGCCTAGCTTTAATAATTCTTTCCCATACCTTCATTGTGTGGCTCATTAGCTTTATTCCTCTGTAGTTTCCACAGCACTGTGCATCCCTTTTATTTTTATAGATTGGGATAAGTACATTCCTTCTCCATTCTTCTGGCATCTGTTCACGCACTAGTAGTCTGTTGAACAGTCTGATCAAAAATTTTATCCCCATCTCTCTTATGCACTTCCAAACTTCTACTAGCAACTCATCTAGCCCAACCACTTTAACTTTTTTCATTCTCTCAGTGCATTCTTCACTTCTCTACTGCTACAATTTACCTCTTCATTAACCACTTCTGCTTCCTCTGTTTTAGGCTCTCTGTTATATTCCTCATTCATCAATTTCTCAAAGTACTCCTTCCATCTCTTTAACACTGCCTCCGAATTTACCATCACATTACCATTTTCATCCTTCATAGCCCTCACATGCTGTACATCTTTCCCTGCTCTGTCTCTCGGCTTAGCTAATCTGTACAACTCCTTTTAACCTTCTTTTGTTTCCAATCTAGCATACAAATCATCATACACACGTCCCTTCACCATTGCAATATTTCATATTCTTTGCCTTACACTTCTTTGCGTTACTTTCTTTGTAGATCTTTTTAATATTTTTATCTCTTATTTTCTCCCATGTTTCAGGATCGACCATTTTACCTCCAGTTTCATGGCCATTAGTCTGTCCGACACCCTCTTCACCTCCACGACACTTTCAGCCAGCTCCTCCCTCACCACTATCCCTATCCCATTTCTTCTTTCATGAGCTCTGTTGTAAAATAGTTTGCATCCATCTCCAATGCTCCTTGCTTTACTCCCTTTCCACTTTGTTTCCTGTAGGCACAGTATGTCTACATTCCTTCACTCCATCAAGTCTGCCAGCTCTCTTCCCCTTCTAGTTATTGTTCCAATATTTAAGGTACCCACCCTTACAAGTGAGCGTCTCCCTTTCCACACTTCTTGCTGCCTCTTCATTCACCTTCCTCCTCTCTTTGTCCTCTTGTTTTTACTATGTTCAGCAGTAGCATAATTTCCACAGGTGCCCTGCTGTGTGACACCTGAAATGGTTGTTGGTAACCCGGGCTGCGACCGATCTGGTATGGATTAATAATTATAATGCACTTGTATGTTTTGGCAAAAAATTTTTACACCAGATGCCATTCCTGCCACAACCCACCTCATTTATCTGGGCTTGGGACCAGCATAAAAAACACAGGAATGCGCCTCCGATGGATGGGTTTGCATTAGAGCAAATGCAGTTAACCATTATAAATTTAAAAAGCTTCTTTCAAATATTGATGCTGATTATGGTGACATGGTCATATTCACTGTTGTAAGATAGTTAAGCCATGCTGCATGTCTCAAAAGATACTATGACTTTCTTCAAGAGATAAAAATGTTTACTGAAGAAAGGCATCTCTCAGCTTGGCAACTAAGCATGGATAGCTACTTCAGCATCTATGATTGATATTACCAACCACTTTTCATCACTAAACCATATCCTACCAGAAAATAGGAAGTTTTATCAAGATTTATATACCACTACATCTGCTTTCATTATAAAAATTTTTCTTGGGAGGATGCAGCTAGTAAGTAATGTTACCACATATTTTTTGACACTTTTAAATCATCAAGATAACAAATCATTTAAAAAGCATAACAAGCTTATTGGCAACTTGATTCTTGAATTCAAATGTCGCATTAAGAAAATAAATTCTTTGATGAAAACATTTGTAACACCTATGACAATAAAAGCTACCACAGCTTCTGATAATTTTCAATTAGATCTATAAGACTTGCAGTTAGATGTTGAGTTGAAAGAAGCATTTAAAAGTATACGCTTTCTCCACTTTTGGAGTCAGGTTCCAGAAGGAAAGTATCCTAACTTGATAGACAATGCCCAAAAGAATGTCTCAGTTTTTGGTTCAACCTATATATGCAAAGCACTGTTCACCCAAATGGTAAAAATCAAAACTCATTATCAGAACAGATCAATATACAATTATCTAAAGCAGCTTTTATGTACTTCATCAACCACAATTACTCCTCATTTCGACACACTTGTAAAAAGTCAAAACCAGTGCCAAGTTCCATATTAAACTGATTTGCATATTTTATATATTCATGTCGTTGCTATACTTCAGGGGTTTTTAACTTTGGGTACAAAGCACCAAAGCAGGGGGTACGAGATATGGTGTTAAACTAAACTGATTTTGGCTTATGTCACAGTGTCATGTGCCTGTTTAAAATCTTTAGTATTATTATTATTATTATTGCTAGTTCACTTATTGCATAAATAATTTCTAGAAAAAGCTGTGTCAAATGTTTACTATGTAATTTTTGCTTAAATAACTATAATCTTTTTTGTTTTTTATCTTAGGAGCAAGGCATTTTCTTTCAAATATTCTTGTAAACATGGGCATGACTTGGGTTAATAATTTTGTGCTTTTATCTTTATTGTTTCTTTTCTTCTCTTCTATTCTCAAAATTACATGTAATGATTGGGAAATCTATCTTTTTCTAAAATGTTTATTGCTGGCTACAAAAGCAACTTTTGTTTGAGGATTATTGGTTAAACTGCATGTAGTGTAGTAGAGTTTACATGTCGTGAATTTTTTGATTAAAGTGTAATTAGTGTTTAAAGTTGGCCCAGATAGTAGATGCTTTCTCACAGCTTGGGCCATGAGTATGTCTATGCATTGGTGTTAAAAATGACAGACCAAAACCAAACCTACCAAAACGGAAGGGTATTCACCCATTCTGATGTAGAGCATGGGTCTGCTAATTGGCAAACGTCCTTTTCAGGACAGGGCAATGCCTGGATAAAACTGCCCTTTTCAGGGCACATTGCCAACAAGTTCCAAAGATCCACTATTCTTCAGCTGAACATCAAAGGCCTCACTGCAAGCAAGATGAACGTTCTTCATCACCTCGCTATGCAGTCTGCAGCATTTGTCATCCTTATACAAGAGACCCACTGCACTGATGCAGAGAAGTTGGTACTTTCAAACTACCAACTAGCTGGGTCTTCTTTAAGCAGGAAGCATGGCCTTGCCATGTTTGTCCACAAGCAACTAAGATACATGCTTTTGGACCAATCTCCACTGACATCAGAGATCAAGTGGTTGTGTGTGGACATTGATGACTATAAAATAGTCAACATCTATAAACCACTGCCAATGCAATTGCAATCCCCTGATCTCCCAGTGTTTCCTCACCCCTGTCTTTAAGCTGGCGATTTTAACTGTTGTCATGTTCACTGGGGTTACAATGACAACAGTCTGGCCGGTGAGTGCTTGGCTGGCTGGGCAAGTATTTATTGTCTTGCCCTCCTATATAATGCCAAGGATGCTGCCAGTTTTTATTCCAGCTGCTGGAACACTGGCACCAATCCAGATCTAGCTTTTGCTGGCATAGGTACAAACAGTCACTTACTGGATAGACGTGTCCTTGAAAAGTTTCCTAGGTCACAACATCGACCTTTGCTTATTACACCACCAAGGTTTGCTATGGCAGTGCCAAGCATGCCTGTTAAGTGATGGAACTTTCACAAGGCCAAATGGAGTCACTACATTGCTTTGATGAATAAATTCGCAAAGATTTTGTTGCCGCCTGACTCATTTGATGTAAATGCAGCTTACCAGGACTTCTGTAACACCATTAAGCAGCCAAAAAGACTATTTCATGCGGGTATTGAAATAACTATGTTCTGTGTGGGATGCTTAATGTGAATTCCTCTATAAAACCTTTCTGCAGTCTCCTCAGGGAGACAACTCAAGTTTGGCTGCTACAGCTCTGCTTGCCAAGCTTGACAGAAAGTGGAGGGATTGACTTCTTGCACTCTAGTCAAAAAGCATTGAGTATTTTGAACAACCTTACTGGTAGGTCACAACACTCTCCTTGTCACTGTCCCGTTTCAGCCAATGCTGTTGCATCTCAGCTGATTAGAAATGGGAGATATGAGGCTGTTGACTGCAAGTCTTCTCGACTTCTCTCTCAAGAGGTGTCTGACCTCTAGAGGGCCACAACACCAAACCCAGTAAATATCTCTGACACTTTTTCACAGAGAGAATTTACTGCTGCCCTCCAACATTTAAAACCAGGTAAAGCTCTGGGTCCTAATTCCATCTGCTCAGAGCTTATACTCCATGCTGGAGCACTTTAAAGTCCTGGTTACGTGACTTCGTTTCTTCCTGTTTGCACCAACTCAAAATTCCCACAATCTGGAGAAGAGTGCTTGTGGTCACAATCCCAAAGCCAATGAAGCCCGTGGGGGACCCAAAAAGTTATTGACTGATATCTCTGCTCTGTGTCCCCTGCAAGATCCTCAAGAGGCTCATCTACGCCCACATTGAGCCATTAATCTCTAAAAAGCAGGCTGGGTTTTGATGCAGTTAACCATAGATCAAGTTGTTCTGCTAACCCAGAACTTCGAGGATTCTTTTGAGGCTAAGAAGAAGGCTAAGAAGTGTAAATTCAGAGAATTATTTTGAGAGCTAGTTCTATTTTTTTAAAAAAAGTTTTGTTTTTTTGGGTTAGACCATAAACCAAATTTGGCATGTCTCTTCTTGAAACTATCAAGGCGCGTTTACAGCCGTTTACAGTACTTTTTTCTTTCAGCGTGATCTTTGTTTGTTTTATTGACGCTCAAATCCACTCATTTTTTCTCAAAAACATGAGCGAATTTGAGCGTCAATAAAACAAACAAAGATCACGCTGAAAGAAAAAAGTACTGTAAACGGCTGTAAACGCGCCTTTAGTTGTGTTAAATAGTGCTCTAGTATTATATTGTAATTATTGCTATTTCAATATAATTCTTTATTAATATAGTTAAATGTGCTAGATACCATAAGTTTTAGACAGTATATTTATCAGAATCAAACAGGCTAGTTAGTTTATCAACAATTTGCTTTTAGTTCATGTCACTTAATACACCAGTTTGCCCCTGGCATTATAGGTGTGACACACAGTTTGAAAATGGTGTGACATAACAATTAATGTTACTTTGTATAAGGGGGGTTGGTTTTGCAGTATTCTCTCATTATAATCATAGTTCCTTTTCATGTTCTATGTAGGATTCCAGTTTAGTTGATATTTAAGAATTGCAATTTAGCTACAATTGTCCTTTGAAATTTAACAAAAACAGTCATGACTAAAAAATGCAAGTCGAATAAGATTATGTCAGATATGGTTTTACTTGCATGACAGAAAAAGATGGAACTCTGAGACTGCAGTGCATACTATGCTGCAGAGCATTAGCAAATGCAAATCTCAAACCTTCAAGGCTTAATGAACATTTTAATAATCAGTATGGGGGTGTAAAGTCAGGAAATAATTTCAATACCTTTTTTATAAAAGTGTTACCTTACCAAAGTATGGATTTCACCAGTTGAAAAGCCATTGTTACATGCTTCATACCAGGTTGCATTTTTGTGTGCCAAGAAAAATAAGCCACATACAATTTCTGAGGAGTTGGTGAAGCCATGTGCAATGGAAATGGCGAAAAGTGTATTGAGGACTGAGGCAGAAAAAAACTAAGTTTATTACCTTTGTCAAATGATGTTATTTATTCCAGTATTTGTGGTATAAGTAAAGACATCTTGCAACAAGTGATTGCCAATTGATATCAAAGCAACTCCTATCAAAATTAATCTTCAGTTGGATGAGTTGACAGACATCAGTTTTTATAGTCAGTTATTAGCATTTGTGCAGTATGTAAAAGATGAAGAATTAGTGGAAGAATTCCTATTTTGTGAACCATTGACAATAACCACAAAAGAAATTGACATATTCAATATTTTCAAGGATTTCTTTTTGAATCATGGAATGACTCCTGACATGTACAGTTCACTTTGCATCAATGGTGCTCCTGCCATGCTTGGAAATAATGCTTGGTTGGTTTTGCTGCCTGTGTGAAAAAAGAGGTACCTCACATCACAGTCACATACTGTGTGCTACATCATCATGCCCTTGCAGCTAAATCATTATCAGAATAAATGAAGGATTGCTGAGAGTGCAATCAATTATATAAGACGAAATGCCTTGAATCACCATCTGCTTAAAGTTTTTTGTAACAAAGTTGGGACTGAACATGGCATACTTCTTTATCACATCGAGGTAATGCTCTCCTATGACCAAGTGCTCATTCATGTTTTCAAATTGCACAAAGAAATCAAGCAATTTCTTAGACAGCAAGGTAGTAGCATAGTAGAGCACTGTGAAAAAGAAAATTTTATTTTGTCTCTGGCCTACCTGGAAGATATATTCAGCCACCTAAATGACTTGAACACCTCCTTTCAGGGTACAGGGATGAACATGATCACAGCCAGAGAAAAGACAGCTGCATTCACTAACAAGTTTTCAATATAGAAAAATCATATTGGGTGTGGAAATTCTGCAAATTTTCCTAATTTTTGTAAATTTGCAAATAATGAAATTTCCAATTTAAAAGATTTATTGCAAGAAGGTATTGTGATTGATTTGACAAGAGCATTTGCTGATGCTTAGTCAGTCCTTCCAGGAATACTTTCCTCATGGAGAGGTTTCTGTTTCACAGGGATGGATGCAGAATACATTTCTTTTCAACATAGATTTTATGGATGATAATGACAAAATGAAAGACCTTTTTGAGATGAAAGCCAGTAATAAAACAAAAGTGGAATTTGATTCAATGCAGTTAGGTACCTTTTGGTGTTCAGAACTTAAAACATTCCCACAGTTAGCAAAAAATGCTTTAGAAATCCTTGTGCCTTTTGCAACAACCTACTTATGTGAAATTGGCTTTTTAACTCTTTTAAACATCAAAACTAAGGCAAGCAATTGTTTGAACCCAAGTGACAACATGCATGTGTCTATCTCAAAGAAAAAAACCTTGTTTCAACATGATCATTGATGAAAAACAGTAACAAAAGATGCATTAATAATGTGACTGATTGTTGTGCAATAAATACCATTGAACCTGTAGCGTGAGTGCATTTTGGCACAAGAACAAACTTGAACACCTTTTATTAAAAGGGGCACGAATTTCAAACAAACAGACAAAAAATTCCCAAGTTATTTCAAATAAAAATCTTCACTTAGCAGCGTTGCAAAATAATGAGTCTCAAGTTAAGCTTCAGAGGTCTATCAAATCAATCAACTATCAAATCAATTATTAATAGTCAGTCTCATTCTATTTCACTCTGTCTCTATCACTGTCTTGGTCTGTCCAGCAATTCAGCCAGCAAGTATATTTAATGTCCAAATAATTTTATAGATTTACTATTATGACACCTGACCCTTTTTTACAGGTAAAATTATGAGGTGATAGATCACATGGTCAAGTTATATCCTGTTTGCAGTGTGTTGATAATGATTACACAAAAGGCAGAATAATAATAATAATTACACAAATAGCAATGATGGCGCAATCAGCCAACAATCAGTTGGGGGGAACAACAGAAAGGTGATACATAAAGAAAATACTAGAAAATGCAAAAGTTGTTACATGCAGTTGTCCCAGGAGCAGGTAAGCACTGTGCAGCAAGGGGAAAAGCACTGCAAGCTGAAGCTGTATCAATGGTTTGCGACGATGAGTTTGCTACAAACTCAAAATACTTTGCTTTTATGCATGCTTTAAATGTTAAGTCTCATGTCACTTATTACAATTTTTTATACTTGCATTTGTCATTGTAAACAAGGGGTACAAGAAACTTTTATGAAAGCTAAAAGGGGTACTAGCACAAAGAAAGGTTAAGAATCACTGCTATACTTTAACCCATTTAAGGACTAATCTGAGATATCTCAAGATTGCTTCTATATTATACAAGTCACACCTTTCATCGCTAATTAGCAAGTCACAACGTCAACTCGTTTTGTTGCTTCTTCCTTTTTCTAACCCCGTCTTTAACAACACACAAACTTCTCAACATTTTGTTATTTTGTTCATGTGGCGGAGCAGAAATAAAAGAAAACTGAACTGAACTGAATTCTTATTAAGCTAAAATAAAGCTTCCTCAAGATATCTTGAGCTAAAAAAAAACTGCTACAAACTAGTTCCACAATACTAACACTAAAATAAAACTACAAAAAAGATTTGTGCCTTTGGAAAACCTATCTAGTTTTCTACTACATTTTATCGTGCATAAAAATTGAATAAAATACCAGTGTCTTTTATTGTTTCAGTCACTTTGGTTGAAGATTACTTTGTATTATTATTAGTGTTTTAGTTACTTCATTATATTTTTATTTTTGAGAATAACTATGATGGCAAGTATTGACTATGACAGTGAAAAATTACTAACTGAACTGAAAAATTCTGGTAATTCAGAGGATGATGATAGTGAAAGTGAAGAAGATGAGAGTGACTCAGGGACAATAGAACTATTTAATGCTTGACAATGGTATAAAATGACCAATAAATTTTTGTTGGTTGCAGTTGAAATTAGCATTTATACTATCTAAACATGTAATACTTTAATATAATTAGAAGAAAAAATTGAATTTGTTTCATCAAAAAAATAGGTTCTTTAAAAAGTTAATATTTTTTGTAATAAACTCTTTGTTTTCATGATTTTCATGTTAATTCTTACAGACCTTAAGTTTGAAATTTTGCTCTGGCTTTAAAAACAGTTGAGAACCACTGAACTAGATATTTCAAAAATAAAAAAAACTTGAAATAAAATTACTGTTGTCTGGGCCTCAACAATGAACATCTAGTGCCACATCTGGCATGCAAGTAGCAAATTTCACACAAGTTTCAAGGTTTTGAATTTCTTTTTAAATGCAATAAAATGTAAATAAATGATTCTTACAATCATTTTGGGATTTAAAACTTATACATCATGTTTGACAGGTGCTTCAGACAAAGAGTGAATAATGTTTAATGTATAGTTAAAGCTACACACAAAATTTTTATTATATGCAGTAGTTACTAAACACAGCAAACACAATTATTGATTAAACTATTGTACAAACCATTTTAATTTTTTTTGAACATCTTGCTAAAATTGCTAAAAATTTCTCAAACATTTTTTAAAAATTCAGACAATGTCCAAAAAAAAAGCACAGAAGGGTTTTATTGCATTTTTTTAATACAATAGATCTTGCATTGAACAAAAAGTTGGGACCACTAATATTTATCCATTATACTGTATATGTGAAATTTGTTAAATACAAAATTGACACTGTGCTCATCATGCAAGGTCACTATAGACCCCATGTAAACACAGATCTTTTTAGACTGTATGATGCTCAAGAAAGTATGAAAAAAATGTTCTAAATAAAATATCTTGATTTTGCATTGTAACTACCATATATTTCGGCATATAAGATGACCCTTAAAGTCAAAAAACGCCTTATACAACCAAACAAGTCGTCTTATACAACCGATATAAAAGTCTTTATGGTTTATAAAACCAATATAATTTTGTACCTCGTCTTATCTGACGGTTGCCTTATACGCCAAAAACTGATATAATTTTGTACCTCGTCTTATCTGACAGTCGTCTTATATGCCAAGATATATGGTATACTAAAAAGTTTTTAAAGTTTTTCTTCAACTAGACTACTTGCCTGTCACAGTTAATGAGCACAGTCTATCCAGGTTTGAAGTTGCCATCTTGTGAACTACATTTTTTCTGATCTCTTCCAGCAGTCCTCTTTGACTTTCCTATTCCTAAGAGGAGAGACAAAATTTCCAGTTAATGCAACTTTCACACTCACGTAATGTAAGTCATAAAAGCATCCAAACTTTTCCATCATGGTAAGGTATTAGTTCATGGAAAGAACAAGTGATATAAAAAATGAGTTTTTAAAATAGGTAAAAGGTTGTTAGGAATAGAAGGTTTGGTTTTTAAAATTAACCCTAACACAAAATTACAATCAAAACTTATTCAAATAAAACTTATTAATTACTTATAATATAAGCATGTTTCTGTCCCTGAGTAACGGTATTACGTTCTTCATAATTTCATTGCCTGTCTCCCCAAATGGTATACAGCCACCTCAGTATATATAGCATCACTGAATAATCAAATCGTTGACTGTGGGACACAGAAACGCTGTCACAAAATTTCACATTATAAACATTATGGGAAGCAGAGAACGCTTGATAAAATAAAAGCATAGGCCTAAACATAAGGTAAGCATGCTGCAACCACGCATTGAGCATACACACATCACGACAAGGCATTGTTTTCTCCCATGTGTTGTGGCTCTTATCAAGGCTGCACAGACAGGAGCATGGCAATGTGCATCACACACACCGATGACTAAATACTTGGAAATGTAAATGTAATATAAAAGCAGACTATTACTGATGACTTTCTAAAACTTAAAACTTAATTTCTAAAACTTTCTAAAACTTAAAAACATTCTAAAACTTGGGCAATGAGCTCAAGTTCAACATGCACAATGCCACAGATGGCACTCTTTAATATATTGTCTGTCCTCAACTCAAATGCATTGTTTTATATTGTACATAAAAAATAATGGCAATGGGTTTAGCCATGTTTTTCCTATGTCTATGAAAACTTGTCAAGTAAATTTGTTATATGTTTTAGTTTGTTAGTCAAATTCTTCTTAGGTTAAGTCAGCTAACTCATTAATAAGATCCAATATTTAAGAGAATATTATATTGATCAGATAGTACTTATAACAATAAAAAAAATGTTTAGATCAGCGGTTTTTAATAATTTTTTCTCATTTTACTAATCTATAAAATAAAACCACCAGCTTTACCTTTACTTTAAAATAATTTTTAAGTGTAAAAACCAAGTCTAAAACCAAAAGTGGATTTCAGAGTCCAAAGGCGCACAGTTTGCAATAAAAGTAAAAACTGAAAATTGAATTAAATGATTGATAAAACTTTTCTGGTGTTCCAAAACAATTTGATATTACTGCTAAAGTCATAATTTTTTACTCTTAGTAAATCAAAAGAAAGTAACTTAAATATTGGGTTAAGGAATATGTTTGTAGCGTTTTTATATTTTCTTTTATTTTACAATGATTTTTTACTACTTGGCAAAATGTATATATTCATTCCATAGGCAAAATGTATATATTCATTTGATAGAGCTCTTTCTACTGTAAAACTGTGCTGATTGTCTTTTTGAGTATTTTGAGATTGTATTATTTGTGAGGCTTACATGAATATCCAGGGGGTAAAAAGCAACATTTTCAACACCTGCTATTCTTCGCTTTTGCATGGAGGCCGAAGCTGCCCAGGACATTTGCAGGGAAGGTTTCATAGGCAAATCTATGGCAAGAAAATGGTTTGCAAAGTTCAAAAATGACAATTTTGACATCGACAATACGCCCCGCAGCAAAGGACCTTCTAAATTTGATGAAGACCATCTCAAAGCATTTTTGAAGGAGGAAAGTCACAAAACAAATCGTGAATTGGCTGAAAAAATGAACTGAGATCAAAAAACAATTCTCAATCATCTTCATTTAATAGGATTTGCAAAGAAATTGGGAGTCTGGGTGCCTCATGAGCTTAGCAAAAACAACAAAGAAAATCACCTTCAAATTGCTTCTCAACATTTCACCTGCCAACGAGGAACTTGCGGACACAAACAGCACTTTTTGTATCAAATCGTCACTGGAGATTGGCCCAGATGGTAGGTGCTTTCTCGCAGCCTGGGCTGTAAGTCTGTTCATTGATTTAAAAGATGAGAGACCAAAACCAAACCTACCAAAACGGAAGGGTATCCACCCACTCCAATGTTTAGCATGGGTCTGCTAATTGGCAAACGTCCTTTTCAGGACAGGGCAATGCCTGGATAAAACTGCCCTTTTCAGGGCACATTGCCAACAAGTTCCAAAGATCCACTATTCTTCAGCTGAACATTGAAGGCCTCACTGCAAGCAAGATGAACGTTCTTCATCACCTCGCTATGCAGTCTGAGGCACTGGTCATCCTATTGCAGGAGACTCACTGCACTGATGCAGAGAAGTTGGTACTTCCAAACTACCAACTAGCTGGGTCTTCTTTAAGCAGGAAGCATGGCCTTGCCATGTTTGTCCACAAGCGACTGAGATACATGCTTTTGGACCAATCTCCACTGACATTGGAGATCAAGTGGTTGTGTGTGGACATTGATGACTACAAAATAATCAACATCTACAAGCCACCGCCAATGCGATTGCGAACCCTGGATCTCCCAGTGTTTCCTCACCCCTGTCTTTATGCTGGCGATTTTAACTGTCGTCATGCTGACTGGGGTTACAATGACAACAGTCTGGACGGTGAGTGCTTGGCTGGCTGGGCAAGTATTAATTGTCTTGCCCTCCTATATAATGCCAAGGACGCTGCCAGTTTTTATTCCAGCTGCTAGAACACCGGCACCAATCCGGATCTAGCTTTTGCTGGCATAGGTCCAAACAGTCACTTACTGGATAGACGTGTCCTTGAAAAGTTTCCTAGGTCACAACATCGACCTTCGCTTATTGCACCACCAAGGTTTGCTATGGCAGCACCAGGAACTTTCGCAAGGCCAAATGGAGTCACTACATTGCTTTGATGAATAAATTCGCAAAGATTTTGTTGCCGCCTGATTCACTTGATGTGAATGCAGCTTACCAGGACTTTTGTAACACCATTAAGAAAGCATCCCGACAAAAATTTAGATATTTCTCAGGTAATCAAAACTTTACTTAGGAAATCAAAAGAACCTGTTGAACTAGGTAACCCAAATATCTGCACTGAAACAAAGCTGTGTCTATTTTTATTTATTCCAGCTCTAGAAATAGTTTGGCACAAGACTAAATTTCTTAAACAGTTAGTTCTGGCTAAGTACAAATGATTTGCTAGAAAACTTCTCTTTACAAATAGAAAGAAACCATGGTTTCTGACTATAAAGAGTATATCATTCACAAAACCAACAAACTTGAACAACTCTTGTAAAACTTGACTCTCAAGCTTCACAAAACTTCAAATCAATTGACAACACCAAAAACAGTGAATGATTACTTAACAGGTTTGTACTAACTAACCTTAAAAATAAATTAGCACCCTGAATGGCTAATATTAGTTTTTCACTCATGCTAAAATAATTCTACCTAACTTTAGAATTAAGTTCCAAGGGTCAACACTGACCCTAAACTACTTAACAACATAACACTAATGACAATAACACAAACAATTCTTAAGCACTTTTCAACTGCACTCAATGGAAATATGAATTGGAATGAATGTTAAAATTTACAATGCTATAAATGTAAATCAGCCAAAGTACCATATAAATATTAAAAATTGAACCAAAAACAATCAAGAGAAAAAAGATCTCTTTAAGAAATGATAACTACAGGTGGGATTCCAAATTAGTTTCACTAACAAAAATCCCTCATGGTCGCTTTCTGAAAATCTCCAAAATTTGATCATTTTTTTGTAAAATTTTTTCTAAAATTAATTCTAAAACTTACCCAAATCAGCAAGCAAGAAAATTGGTCTAAAGTTAGTCAAGTCTTTTAGGTAACATACATTAGAAATAAGAATTTTTATTTAAAGATAGGGTCTATGATTAAAATTTTGGAACTACTTGCCAGGATATTCAATTAGAGAAAAGTGTCAGACCCATTATTTACAAAATTAAAAAACTAAAACTCCATAATATTTATAAATTACAAGTTGTAATTACAATGTACACACAAGCAATAAAATTTGGAACATTATTAATCAAACCTGACCAATCACCAACATAAATTCCATTCATAAATAGATTAGTCATAAAAAAATAATTATCATTTACATTCAATAAAAACACCAAACTAGATTAGTCATAAAAAATAATTATCATTTACATTCAATAAAAATGAATCGGGTCTCTTCAATAAGTTATCGTAAGTGATTTTTGCTCATGAAACCAACCTGGATCATTTCTATAATTACTATTGCTTCTTGAAAAGATCCATTTCATCTTGGTTTCTTTTTTATTCTATCCTGGTGCTCTAGGGAGGATTCCAGGTTAGTTTCACCAAAAAAAGTGACTGATGGTGACTTATTAAAAAGATTTAAAAAATTTAAGAAAACGTATAATTACATTTGCAAGATCTAATATGTGGAGTGAAATTCCAAGAAATATAAAAATACTTAATAAACATCAATTCAAAAATGAATATAAAAAACTTTTATTCAATTTATACAACTAGGATTTTTTTGTTTTTTGGTGTACAGTTGTTTTTCTTTTTTTTTTTGTTACTTTTACAAACAAAAATCGCTTACAGTGACTTCTTGAAGAGAGCCTAAGCATATATATATTTAGCTGAGCTCATAATAAAATGACAACCTCATTAAAAGTTCTTAAAATCATGGCCACTATCTTCTGAGATGCCCAAGGAGTTAATTTTCTTGATTTCTTACCAAGGAGAAAAACAATCCTTCTATAGCATATATCAAAACCTTACAAAGACTTGGAGCAAGAATCTGACAAGTATGACCCAATTTGAAAATGAATAAAGTTTTACTTCAACAATGCAATGCTCGAAAACACTTGAGCATCAGAACAAGGAAAGCAACCATTTCTTTTGGGTAGACAACAGTGTTACATTCTCCATACTCCCCTGATTTAGCACCTTCAGATTACCATCTCTTTGGTGCAATAAAAGATGCATTGAGAGGCAAACATTATGGCAACGATGAAGAAGTGAAAATTGCTGTTAATTATTGGCTTTGAAGCAATCGCTTGAATTTTACAACTGGAATACATGCCTTCATTCAATGGTGGAACACAGCTATTGAATACAATGGAAACTATGTTGAGAAAGAGCAGTGTAAATCTCTGGCATGCAGCTTAATTTTGATGAATGATTTGTTTTGTAGTGTTGTGTATTTTTAATCTAAAAAAATTGCTAAACTTTTTGACTCATCCTCTTATATTTTTATTTATTTATTTATTTATTTATCTCAGATGCAAAAGCGTCCATATATGCACACATACACAAAAAAAAAAAAAGAAATATCAATCCTAAAAAATACACAATTGAAAAATACAAGTTTAAAAAAGTTAGCACAAAATATTGGTAATAAAACAATTTATACCATAAGTCCAATGACACCAATGACATAATAAAAATATTTTGGGAGTTTATACAACGATTAGTGAAAGAAAAAATATATTTTCTAATTAGAGCATCTAAGGTATCAATATTTGATTGTACTTGATGGTTACAAGCACTAACAGATCAAGGTATGTGGTGCAAAATTCTATAAGAATCATTGTAAGCAACACATAATCAACTGAAGTTATATTTTGCGATAATTACACCATAAGTGGCTTCCATAAAAAGGCATGCAAAGATGTTTATATAAATAGTTTTTTAATTCCAAGCTACACTTACTAAACTTGCTGTTTCAATTTATTCGCTAAGCAATAGAGTGATTTAACCTGCCTTTGAATGTCAATGTCATCAGTAAGATCACTGCTAATATGCAATTCAAGATATTTCACAGATTGAAAAAAACTGATTTCTGAATTATCCATCAATAACTTAGGAGAGGAAGATAGATTGAAATTTTTTGGTGCAAACAACATGCCAAATGATTTATTACAATTAAATAACATTTTATGTGACTGGGTGTAATTGAAGCATGCATTTAAAAGATCTTGAAGACCAACTAAACTAGGCCTAAATAGACAAATGTCATCAGCAAACATTATATGATTTAGGCAGTAATTTCCAACATAACACCCAAATTTAATAGTGTTTAAATTAGAAGTCAGATCATCAATATACAGGGAAAATAAGTAAGGGCATAAGATACCTCCTTGGTGAACACCATATGAGACCAAAAAAGAGTCAGAAAAATAATTATTCCATCAAACTTTCATCATTTGAGTTTTATACCAATAACAACCTAATGAAGTACAAAGACACATTCCTAAGTATTAACTTTTTAAATAAAAAAATCATGATCTAATTTATCAAAGGCCTTAAAGGCATCCAAAAACACAGCAAACACAAGAGTATCTCTAGATACATATGAAGAAGCTACTTGTTTAAAAAGAAATACACTCATGTCTGTACCATGATTAGGTTTAAACCCAAATTGGTTATCATTTGTTTTTAGAAAATCTATTAAATGATGTAACATGTAAGATTCAAACAGTTTTGACACAACTGTGGTAAGGGCAATAAGCCTGTAATTACTAACATCATAAACATTTTTACTTTTGTTTTTAATTATTGGGACAAGTAATGTATCAGTACAAGATTTTGGGATAACACCATGATATAAACACATATTAAAAAGATCACATATATATTCTTTAATACTACTATCACAATAGCAAAAATGTTCAGCAGAAATACCATCAACACCAGGAGCACAGTTTAGCTTTAATTTATGAATTAATGGACTGATAGTGTCAATAGTGCATTCAGCCAAAAAAAGTTTATGATAAGACTCAAATGATTGTAATTTGAAATCAATAAATTCCGTTGCATCTGAAGAACTACTAATGTTTAAAAGAGAAGAAAAATGCTTTTTCCACATCTCAGCAATATTTTTAGCACCTTTTACTCCACCAACTAAAGCAGGAAAAGAACAATGATTATTAGAAGATCTAATTTTGCTCCAAAAGGATTTAGGTGCATTGGACCTAGAATGTAAAGCAAGTGCTAAAGCATTAGCCTGATGACATTCATAATTTCTTTTACATTTGCAAAGAGCATATTTGAATGATCTTCGGGAAGATTTCATTGCTTTATAATACTTTCCATTTCTGATCTTACCATTTTTAATCCAATTCAAATAGGCAGCTCTGGCAGTTACATGTGCTCTTTTAACACTATTATTCCAACCATAAATAAAACTATTGGTTTTCTTGTGCTTGGATACAAGCAAGTCTTTTGAAGCAGTTTTGATTGCAAAAATAATCTGTTCATAAAAGTTCTCAATAAATGCAACATGTTGAGGATCATTACATAGAGGAGTTTTACATTTAAGAACTGAAATGGGTACTCTTATTTCAGACAATAACTTCTTACAATTCAGACTGTAATCATATTTTTGTTCAGGTGTTAATTTATACCAATTAATTTTGTTATGGTAAGTAGTTAAAGCAGTACTGTCAAATAAGGGTAGATTAGGAGTGTACATAATAAAAGCAAGGGGTCTATGGTCAGAGGTAATTACATTATGCAGAACTTCCATTTGAGTGATAGTATGAAGTGAAAAAGAGCACAAACAATGATCAATCCAACTAGTTGTGCCATGACAGTCACTAAGGTAAATAAAAGAGTTATCAGGTAATATATCTTGATCTGAAATAATCAAATCATGGTCTAAACAAAAATTTTTAAGATCTCCAAATGATTATTGTCATTAGCATTGAAGTCACCAACAACACATAAATTAGGGTTATCAAAAGATTCAAACATAATATTTAATTTACTTAAATATTGAAAAAACTTATCAGTGTTTGATGGACAACAGTATGGCAGGTATACATTTATAAAATTAAGAACAGAATTATCCAATTCTAATTTAAGTCCAATTATGGTGGAGTCATGATTATAAATTGGAGACACATGTAAAGATTTGTGCCATAAAATTGCAATACCTCCATGAGGTTTACCAACTAACAAACCAGATTCATAATTAATTGAGGAAATCCCAAAAGCATAGTGAATGCTATTGATAATAGTTAAATAACTTAAGTTTTGTTTAGCAAGCCAAGTTTCTTGAAGAAATATTATGTTATACTTTTTGCAAAGAGCTTTCACATCATGTACAGAACTTAAAAGTCCTTTACAATTATATGTAACTGCTTTAAGATTAAATGTTTTGATCAGATATATTGACAGCCCTAGTTGTAGATTCCATTTTGGGTGCATAAAAGCGTTTAACAAAAATGCCTTCTGGCCAACTTTCTTCATTTAGCGCATCTTTTAAAGATATGCCAATTATAGAGATTTTAAACAAAGAATAAGTGTTGTATTTCGTTTTAAGTTTTTTAATGCTAATTGACTCCGTATCAGAGAAATAAATTTGTCACCTATATAATTTGTTGTTATTATAAACATTCTTTTCATGCTTGTGGAAATAAATATCCTAAACTGAACTGTGATAAAGTGACTATTAAAAAGACGCAACAAAATGACAAGAGGAGAATTTGAATTCAGATGTCAATTACGTTCACCATCAATACAGTGTTTTTACCCCTTGGCCTTGCTGCAAAAACCTAAAGTATTGATAAAAGTTAACAAACTAAGCGTATCACAGTATCAGAAAAAAAATTTGATAAAGTAGGCTATATCATTTGGTTTTATTAAAATTATACGGTAATTAATAATCTAATCCTTAACTATAAAAAATTATACTTTAATACAGTTTGCACCCTTAATTTGCAAAAAGTAGCTGCTTATTACTAATTCTAATTTTATTCTACTGTTTTTGCCCAATTCAAAGAGATCACAATAGCAATTGGTGGTGCGGTGACCATGCAATTTTTTTTTGTGCAAGTTATAACGTATATCGTTTAGTTGCCGTCTCCCTATTTGCAACCTTTGCTCTTTTTTTGTTTTCAATTATTATCAATTGTTCTTTTGGATGCAAATAAAAACAAACTACTATGACAACTACTACTACTACTACTACTACAATTACTCGTATAACAAAGATTTTTAAACAAAAATTAATTGCAGTGAGGTTGTCTGCAACTGCTGTGGTAAAGAGTATTGCATTCTAGCCGCCAAAAAGTTAAATTGTTGTTGCCATATCTAAAACATTTTTTCGTTTGGTTTGGCTGGTGAAAATATGTCGATTAAAGGTCATACACTAAGACGAACACAATCATTATCATTATTTCAATTCATTAACCATACGGAAAGAAAAATCTCGTGGCGTTATGTTTGGCTCAACAAAACAGCAAATGTCGGCATTTGTTTTTGGAAATGCCAAGATTAAAACTCTGCTATTTAGTTTTTTTATTATTTTTTATAAGGATACAAATAAAATTTAACGTTGCTTACTCAAGCCAAGCAAAGAAAATGCCGTGAGGCTCCTTTTCAAAAAACACTACATGTTTCGGTTTCGAACCCGCGCGTATAGCGATTCGTCTTGTATCGGCTAATTATTGTTTACGTCATAATTTTACCACGAGTTCTGAAGCGTTTTAGTTGATTGTCTTTTTTTCTACACTTCTTACATTGGGAAAGGCAAGGCACTTTTTAGGATAGAGATGAAAAGAACCACGTTGATTTAATGCGAGTAAGATTTTGGCCGAAGTGCATCCAATTATTCTTGAACTTCGGAACTACGTTGTCGCATTTAACATAATAACATTTATTTTGACTCCTCTCCCCCATCAACTTCTGTAAGTAATTTTATGTTCTGGCGTGTGTTTGGACCAATTTTTATGTTAATTTATGTTACAGGATTACAAGTGAAAGTAAAAGTAAAGTAAAAGTTGTATAATAAAGGATACTTGTCAATCAAGTTTTAGAGGGGAGAGAATTGAGTAAAGCCAAAACACTACATAATGACAAAAGTAACAGGCAGAGTTATATCAAGTCCAACATTTGAAGTACATTTAGTCTTTTAAAGACTAAATGTACTTCAAATTTTAAAGACTGTCTTCACATGTGTTAACTAATCTTGAAAAGCACGTTAGCTGATTATCTTATCTTTCTATTGTGAAGGTTTCGTTTAAATTTCTCATGCAAGCAGCAAGTAAAAAACCTACTTACAAACCGTACTACGAGAAAACATCTGCTATTTGGGATCCAATGAGTTGTACCGAATCAACTGATATCTTTGCTCTGTTGCCCCTAACAAGATTTTCTAAAAGCTTATCAACGCGTACGTTGAGCCAGTTATCAATTCATTGCTTTTTCAAAAGCAGGTTAATTTTCGTGAATTTTAAAACAATTATCTTCGCGCGTTACACTGCTGAGACGACTTTTAATTGCAAGCTTACAATGGGGTTCTGGTGTAGTGAATTGAACTCAGGGATACCTAAACTACAGGGATGCGAAATTCGTTTTTTTTTCGTGGGACTTCGTGCACACTGTAGGGCTAGTGCAAATTGCATGCATTTGCTGTTTTACACTAATTACAGTTGTAACAGCATAAATTTAAATTTAACCAGACAACAATTGAGAAAAGCAGCCATAATGGATTCAGCATTCTTTATTTTATTACACAAACATTTAAAAAAAAATTATCTAAAAATTATTTATAAAGACGAACGTTTTCGGTTTGCTTCAGCCCTCATCAGGTTTCTCCTAATTTTAGCAATATTAATTAACTTTAAATATACACACACACATAAAAGACAACAACAGTAAAAAACAATGTATATTTTTTAAAAACACGTTTGTTTGTTTGTTTGTTTTATCTCTATATTTATCCTCCTGATTCGCAGGAAAGCGACAGAGGTGCTATATATAGGGTAAGCAATTACCCCAACCTGCTTCCAGAGATGCCACAGTATTGCTGTCCGCTAGTAATTAGTAGAGATATGACTGTAATTTAAAACTGCTTACCAAGACCATCAAGCAAGGGAAAGTGCCGTAAAGTGTCTTTCCCAAGAACACAACAGAATGGCGCGAGTGGGTTTGAACCGAGACTATTTTGATCATCCGCCCAATGCTTTAACCACTCGACCACGCTGCCACAGGCTGTACTTTTGACTAACAGGCTAAATTTTAAATCAAAACGAGTGAGAGACTAAATTGATACAAATTAAATTCCAGATTAAGATGTCACCGAAGAAGCAAAGAAAAAATATTACAATCAAAATATATTTAATAAATATGAAGCTCCGTTTGCGAGCAAATGTCGATTCAATTTTGGACTTAACTTTTTTATGAGTAGAGCTTCATGAATCTTGGAACAAAATTCTGATTTGTATTTACGTATCATTACAAAATTGTTTTCATTAAACCGATTGTTTGTGATTTTTAATTATTTACAAAATCATTAAAACTAGACCGTATGGTCATTTCGCTGCCTTCCTGTGCTTTCGAAAAAAAACTGGTGTAATAAAATGAAGAATGCTGAAGCCATTATGGCTGTTTTTCTCAATTGTTGTCTGGTTGAAAAAACAATCTCTTTACCGACACTTTAAATTTAAATTTTTAGTTTTTATTTAATTTATGTTAAATTAGTTTTTTAATTTTTTTAATTGATGGTGGTTTTTTGATAGAAATAGTTTTTATTTAATAATTTATTATATGTTATACGTATATTATAAATTTTCACCAATTTTTTATAGCAATAAGTCTACTTAATATTAAGATTTTTGAATTTAGATATATTAATTTATCTTGACTTTTTGCTTTAAAAATAATTTTTTAAAAAGTTATTTAACATCATTTTAACTATTTAAATATTTATTTAAAATAAGTATGATTTGTTTTTAACTTATTGACCCACGTTTTTAATTCATATGTGTAATGTCTCAAGTGGTACTTAAAACAATCTTGCAGCTTTTTTTGTCCCATTATAATTTTTTTATAAATTTTTTTGAGCAATAAAACATGTTTTTATAATTTTTTAATTTTTAGGTTATGGCTTAGATGTTTCTGTTCTAAAAAACTTTAAAAAGGAATAAAAATTATAGGTACACTTACAATGTAAAAAAATTATAATTTGTGTTTGTGTAGCCTTATTTGATGATCAAAATTGTTTTGTAAATTCTAAAACTCAAAAGTGTACTTGCTGCTTTATGCAATAAATTTATTATAATATATATAATCTATTGATTGTTCAGTCACAGGCCATTTCCAGACAAAGGACTACACTACAACCAGTGAAAAAACTTGGGTTTTGGTTTTGGTTTTATAGATATGTTGAATATTTGTTATCTTGACGTAAATTTTTCTTTGCTTTCTATGTAGGCTATTTACCTAATACTTTTTTATTTTAATGATGAATTTACGTCTCAAATAAATTACTTAGATGTAAATACTGATTAGTAATTAGTAAATTTTTTAATCATTATTTGATTAGCTTTTTGGTATGGGATATACTTGCTGTGTTCCCAAATGCAAAACTGGTTATTTTATCAACAAAAAAAGAAGAATCTGAATTATCAATACTCTTGTTTAGATTGTGTTCAGACCAAGGTTTATGTCAAAAATGCATTAAAGCTATTTTACAAAAAAACTTAAAAATTAGTGATTCATGTAGAATTTGTGCCAAGCATTTTATTGTCATGTATTTGAACTATCACCACCAATTCTGTGAAAATAACAAAAAAGTTGAAATGAACTTATTGAGTTAAAAACAGTTCAATTAAAGTTATATGCAACTTCTTTACATTTTTCCAATCTACCTGGTAGGAGAGATGTGGCACCAATCGGACAGTGACGTGTAGCGTTTACTTACTAAACACACTGTCTGACTTCGCGATACATGACCCGTTTCTAACAATGCACTTTTAATAATGAAAGCTCGAACAAAGACCGCGCGTACATTAGCTAAAATCATTGTAAGCGTTTTCACGCATGCTTGCGCACCGACGTCTCTCGTCACACGAGTCTTTCGCGCGCGCCAGCTGATTGGTCGCCACATGGCTCCCCCCCAGCGTTGTTGTACGACTCTTGTATACCAGCGATATAGTCTTTGACAATATGTGGCGGTTGTCGAACTGATCGTCCACTGCGTGTAGTTGTGATGCCTGGAGATTTATTAAGGAGAGGCGACGAAGAGGAAGGCATCGAAATGTCTTCTTCTTGGTTGTTGAGTTGTGGTGGATATCTTCCTGTGGTTAGGTATGCTGTTTTGAGACGGTCAACTGAAATGTTTTCTGTTCGTCCATTTACGTCGAGGGTGAAAAATTTCTCAGATGTGGAGATAATTCTATATGGTCCTTCATAAGGTCGTTGCAGGGGTGTCTTGTGTTTATCGATTCGTACGTAAACGAAACCTGTATGGCCAAGAGAGGGTGGGTAATAGGATGTAAGAGATGAGTGGTGTGTCGGGGGTGGTGGAAGGGTTTCATGCATCGATTTTTGCAGGTCGCGAAGAAATGTGGTTGAAGGTTGTAGAGAAAGGGGTGGGGTGGGGTCAATGAATTCGCCGGGGATGCGTAGAGTAGATCCGTACACTAATTCGGCGGGAGAACATCCCGGTTCTTCACGCCAAGTTGTTCGTAAGCCAAGGAGTGTGAAAGGTAGGTGTTCCATCCAATGTGGAGATGTAGTGCGGGCGGCTTTGAGGGAATCTTTGAGTTGTCAATGCAAGCGTTCTACCATGCCATTAGCTTGTGGATGGTAAGCTGTGGTGTGTTGTTGTTTAATGTCTAACATTTTATTTAAGTTTGACCATAAAGATGAAGTAAATTGTGGACCTCGGTCTGATGTGATATCTGCCAATACTCCAAACCGGGAGATCCATCTTCGTATGAGAGCATTTTGTGCAGGTTGGTGTTTTTGCGTCGGGGAGGGGAATGGCCTCGGGCCATCGGGTAAATCGGTCGATAATGGTAAAGAGGTATGTCATTCCTTCGCTCGGAGGAAGTGGACCGACTAAATCTACGTGGATGCTGTGAAAGCGCCCTGTTGGTTGAGACCTATGAGAGAGTGGGGCTCGGATGTGGCGATGCACTTTGGCTGCTTGGCAACTCTGGCATTCTCGGCACCATCTGCGAATGTCTCGTTTAAGGCCGTGCCATACATAGCGGTCTGCAATTGCCCGTTGAGTGGGGCGAGGTCCGGCGTGAGCTAAAGAGTGCATAGCTTGGAAAACTCTGTAGGTCCATTCCTTTGGAAGCACAGGACGAGGTTTCCCAAGTGACATGTCGCAAAGGAGGGAGACGTCACCGAATGGTATATCTTGAAGCAAAAGTTTGGTTATTGAGGTTCGATACGCATAATTTCTTGTGAAACTGCTTGGTCGTTTGCTAGTTGTCGAAATTCAATGGGAGGCTCTGTGATAGTGTTGATTCTTGAGAGTGTATCGGCTACCACGTTAAATTTTCCTTTCACATGTCGTATGTCAGAGGTGAACTCGGCTATAAACGACAGGTGGCGGGATTGACGGGGCGAGTGGTCAGCATTGTTGGACAATGCGAATGTTAATGGCTTGTGGTCGGTGTACAAGGTAAAGGGCTTGCCTTCTGCGAAATGCCGAAAGTGGCGTACAGCCTGGTACGCTGCCAGTAGTTCTCTGTCGAATGTACTGTATTTCTTTTCTGCAGACGACAATTTTCGGGAAAAGAAAGCGATGGGTACCCAGTAACCATTGTGCAATGGCCAAGTCAGATGCATCTACAGTTATGCTGGTAGGTGCGTTTGCCTTAGGATGGTGTAGTAAAGTAGCATGTGCCAGCGCTGCCTTGGCGTTTTTGAAGGCCTTCTGACATTCTGTAGTCCACGTAAGTTCTTTGCCTCGGCCAGACGATGCGGCATGCAGAGGCGCAAGCTGCGAGGCGATTGTGGGGAGGAAACGGTGGTAGAAATTTATCATGCCCAAGAAACGTTGAAGAGAAGAACGAGAATCTGGCGTGGGAATTGCACCACATCTCCACATTTCACATGCTTGCCCACCGACGTCTCTCGTCACATGAGTCTTTCGCGCGCGCCAGCTGATTGGTTGCCACAGACGTATTTCCGCCATCACGTGGTTTAATTATTTAACTATTGCTGCTCTGGAACCGAGATTTTGTTTGTTGCTAGTGTACATGTTTGTTTTAGGATTGAGCTTGAAGTGTGTGTTTTTTAATAGAAAAGGTGTTTTTAATGCTTCAAAGTAAAAACAAGCAGTCCGAAATATTATAATTTTTAAGATAACACAGATATACTAGTTAGTTCATTCTTTGTTAAAATGTACAACTGAGCTATAGTCACAGAAGTTAATCAAGTGAAAACTTATTGTATATCAGTATACTGATGAAATTTGTAATTGTGTTCAGTATGGCTGACAGGGGACCTTTCGGATATGCTTTTTTGACATTGTCCGAATGGTCCCCGTTTCTGTAAAATGTAATTGATGTCTACTTCTTGGCAGAAATACATTAAGGATACGCTATTAATTTCACAATGCTTACATTTAAAAAACTAAAAAAGAAATATGGTTTGTTTACTGATGATCAACTTCAACTCGCTTTAAAGAACACACTTGAAGATGGAATAAGCATTAGAAAGGCGCCCAAAGAATTCCATATCCCTATGTCCACTTTAGCAGATTATATTAGGCGAGCTAACATGAGTGGGAAAAAGTCTGTGCCAAAGATGTCCATGACAACGATGCAGGTAGATTGATATTAAATCAGCTTTTGCAATATCAACAATAATTTTTTTTCATGTACTATCGTTTTAATTGAAAGCTGCTTGCTTTTTTTAATGACTGTAAGTGCGTATTACAAAAGTTAATTTGTCTTTAATAACTTTGGACTTATTACATTGCTTTATTTACAGTTATTCGACTCTGATGAAGAAAAGGCCTTAGAACATTATATTCTTCATGTTTCGAAGATGTTTTATGGTCTAACTAAACTCCAGGTGCGACAACTAGCGTATAAATTTGCTAAAACAAAAAAGATCCCTATGCCTAAAAGCTGGACTGAGAAAGAAGCTGCAGGAGAAGACTGGCTTCGTGGAATTTGCAAGAGATCCGGAAAATTATCACTTCGCAATCCAGAATCAACAAGTTTGGCTCGATCAGTAGGATTTAATCGCCCTGCTGTTGACAACTTTTTTTGTAAATTAAAAGAAGCTCTTCTTAGAGATGGTACTATTCCTCCCCAAAATATTTGAAACTTAGACGAGACAGGAATATCTACGATTGTCAAGTCAAGCAAAAATCTGGAAAAAAAAGGAGTTAAACAAATCGGACGAATTTCATCAGCTGAGCGGGGAGTGTCAGTGACAATGTGTTGTTGCATCAACGTGATTGGCAATGCACTTCCACCAGTTTACATTTTCCCACGAGTCCACTTTAAAAATTATATGTTGAAGGATGCTCCGGCAGGTAGCTTAGGCTTGGCATATCCATCTGGGTGGATGACTGGTGATTTTTTTGCAGAAACATTGGGCCATTTTATTAAATTTATAAAAATAAGTAAGAGCAATCCTGGTCTACTTCTAATGGATAATCACATCAGCCACCTCTCAATCGAAGCAATCGATATGGCCAAAGAGAATGGGCTGTGTTTACTTACATTCCCACCGCATTGTAGCCACAAGCTACAACCACTTGATATTGGAGTGTATGGACCATTTAAACGCTATTCTTCTTCTTGCGATTCATGGATGATATCAAATCCTGGAAAACCCCTCTCAATTTATGAAGTTGCAGAATTGTCAGGCCATGCGTTTCATAAAGCGTTTACTATTGAAAATATAACTTCTTCTTTCAGGTCCAGCGGAATTCACCCTTTCAACCCAGACGTTTTCCCCAATGATGCATTTTTACCAGCTCTTGTTACAGATATTTCTCTTCAGCTTGATGAGGCTGATTCATCCACTGCTCCATCGGCAAGTGAGTCTGCTGCAACATACACAAACGTTGCTGAGCCTCAGACACTGAGTGATGAAGAACTTCTTGCAGAAATCAATCCATATCCTAAAGCTAATGTTTCACAAAAACGTCCCAACAAAAGAAGATGCAAGTCTGCGATAATTACTGATACACCTGAAAAAAAAAATTAGTTTCTCGCTGCAAAAAAGTTCAGCAAAAATGCCCAGAAAGAACAGTCTCCTCCAGTAGCGAAAGTGATATATCCATCCATCTATTATCCGATAGTACAAGTGACAATGAATCCAGCACGAGTACAATTAGCGCCACTACCAGTAGTCGAGGCTCTGTGGAATGCCGTATAAAAATTGGAGATTTTGCTGTGGCAAAAGTTTTTCAGCCGAGGGAAAACAAAAAAATTTTCTCGGAAAAATATGTAATGGGCCGGATGAGGACGGTGACTATGAGATAAATTTTATGAAGCAATCGGAAAAAATCAAACATGGTTTTCAGTTTCCTGAAAAAGTCGATATTGCATCTGTTCAACTGAATGATATTGTTAAGCTACTACCAGAACCAATGTCCGTTACTACGACCAAACGACTTTGTGGCGTTTTCAAGTTTGCTTCTGACCTCTCTTTCTATGCATTGTAGCTGCGTTTGAACATTGGTGACAGTTTTTCACATGCATTAATGATGTTTAGCAACGTTGTTACTGTAGGAAAAAGTAATGTCCATTTCTGTAATTTTTGCTTTGTAATTTTTTATTTTCTGTGTACTAAACATACAATTTTGAATGTCTGAGAGGACCCCTACGTGTGGACGAAAGGTACCCACGGGTGGGGACCATTCGGACGCTTTTTTGTAAATTTTGTATCGTAAATAAATTTACTTTCAACTGCTTGAATTTCTTTTTCCAAAGCAGTGTAAGTTTATCATAGACCAAAGTATAAAAAAACTTGAGAACACTAAACATTGCCCAACCAGTCAAGCAGAAAATCAACTTTAATAAATTTTGTCCGATTGGTCCCTTACTTCACCTATTTGTCAAATAAGACATTGCTTAAATGTTTTGTCCAAGCACTGCTTTACACCAGTGGTTATCAACCTTTTTGGCCTATGATCAAATTTTTTTAAAGAAAAATATCTGATTGACCACTTTGCTCTGCTGACACCTCATGATGATGATGATGATGATGATATTTTATTTATGCTTAGTAACATTGTTAAGCATATGCAATGTACAGTACTATGAAGCGTGAAAAGGAAAAGCGACACAACGACGAACGACGTTAAACATGCAGAAAGTATAGAGAGTTGAGAAAGAGAAAAAATAAGAAGCAATGATTATGAACGTTATTTGTTGAAACAGTATTGCACATAAGACAGAAAACTCGAAGAATGTTCAATTTTACCCTTAATTAAGCAACAACCAATAATTAAGGAATTACTCTTAATTTGCACATTCAACTCTGCATATTCAACTTGTTAACTGCCGAACTTCTAACTTTTTCATCAAAATCACTTAGCATTCCGAGCAGGATGTTCTCATGAAGAGTGAAGTATGAATCGCGTTGCAAAATTTTCAGTGCAAAATCTCTGATTTTTTGGTTGGGAAATTTATTAGCTCTTTCGGTGGGTTTCTTTACCTTCCCGACCCTTCGGGGTCACCAGTGCTTGCACTCCCAGCTTTGATTAAGCAATGCACTCTTGAATTGTGACCTGTACAAATGTATTGTAACTGTTTATACTTTTTTTCTTTGTAAATGTACTTTTAAATTTTCAATGTTAAGACTCAGGTGCGGTGACCATGCACTTTTTTTGTGCATGTTATAACGTATATCGTTTAGTTGCCGTCTCCCTATTTGCAACCTTTGCTCTATTTTGTCTTTAATTATTATCAATTGTTTCTTTTGGGTGCGAATAAAAACAAACTATTACTGCTCTTTTGATCATAGAATGAAAATTTTGGGCACCATCTGTTATAGAACATCTCCATTTGATTTGAAACCATGATGGAAAATATACTCTGACACAAAACTCTGCTAATGCTGTAAGCTACTTTGAAGGGTTGATTTGAGAAATTTAGTAACACAAAATGCGACAGCCAAGTGTTAGCCACCTAGGCATGATACAAAGGACCAATTTCAAGACAGAATATTTTCGTCAATTTCTCCAAGTATCACACACCAACATATTCGATATGCATAGTATTGGTCAGAGCTGAAGTCATTCACAAGGTGATTTGGTAGATAAGGAAAAGTTGGTTTTCTAATTGGTCTAAAATCGTTGACCTCCCAGTCAGACACACAGCCAGCGATGTTGCTACCAATTGGCCCAGAAAATTTATCTGGAGAAGTTGTTGTACCATCAATGTCTATGAAAACATGTCGAAGTGGCAGCTTTACACAATGCAAAAGACAAATTACCCATTGTAAAGGTTTGTGCATTAACTCTTTCAGTTTTCGAATAGCTCCATTATAGGCTCCTGTCATAGCTGCAGTTCCATCACTGCCAATAATATTTAGCTTTCCAGCTAAATTAGTGTCTTTAATTTCATTAAATATGCTTGTGGCAATGCTCAAACCAGTTCCAGAATCAGGAGACGTGTGTGATAAATAAAATTCTCCTGGTTGCCCAACCATCACAATATGTTCCTCAAATTCCACCTTTCTGGAGTATTTTCCATCCACTTCCTTTAACAGTAATGTCGCATCTCTTTTTCCATCAATATAAAATCCATCTACTTGGCCAAACAGTTTTTGTTCTTCTTTTCTAACTTCTTCTCTATGCCGCATTCTCTCTCTTCGTAACTTACTTCGATCAATTGCCAATCTCGTATCATTTGGTTCAATTATGCCATGATCTATCAAAACACTGGTTGCAAGAGCAGCACCAGTTCTGCCAGATATGTTATATCTGTCGCAACACTAAGCCAAATAAAATTGTGCTCACGGTTTTGAACGGAATCTGATTTTTGTTTTTGTTGCAACTGTTGCAATTGCTATAAGTCTATAATTATCACAATCTTGATGATTACCATTCTTATTTTTTAAAATAGGCACAATAACTGTATTAATGCATTGTTTAGAAATATGGCCATATAGGATACTGTTTTGTTCCTAAAAATCACCCCATTATGTATATTTACAATCTCCTAAACAATCTCTTTAATTTCACTTTGGTCCGGCTCAAATAGCCGAAGAAATAACGTTTCTATAAGCATTTTAAATATTTTACATTTATTTACAAGAAAATGGCAACACTGCTTAATTTCGTAATTCTTAAAGAAAAATCCAAAATATTCGCTTGACCTGTTAGCCATTGTGACATGTGTGACATAATAATGGTTATTTGTGAATGGCTTGATCTTAGTAAGTTTCAGAATATTCGAGCAACTTATGACCGATTGATATAAATAAGGCTCGCTCGGAAGCGTGATTATTATTCAGTTAGTAACTCAGTATTGGAAAATTGTTAGCTGTGTGAATTCATAGTTTTTTATCGCAAGTCTCTGGTTGCTTACGATTATTGTTGAAGAATTAAGCTAATGAGCTTAACCTGCTGTTGATTTTATACTATTGTGGGCTCCTAAGTGGATTGGGGCATATTTTTTAATGAAGAAATTATTGTGGTAGTCTGAGCAGTGGTTTAGCTAGACTATATCTTGCTGTTACTGGTTCCTAGGGCAGGTCCAGTAAGAAGATTTAAGAATTTTATCTTGTGGTAAGCAGCCAAGATTGTGTTGTCGGTGAGAGCCTTCTTGCAGGCACCAAAAGGTTACAAGATTAAACTACGTACCGAATTACTAACTTAATTTCTACAAAATTTTAAAACTAATTCTGTGGAAGTAACAGAAGTGTTCTCTAAAAAAAAAGGTTTTCGCTTCAAATCTGTCTCGGATTTCATGATATGGATTACTTTACCAAGTACGGTATATATGTTGACAAATTTTGTCATATCGTGGCGGACCCCTTGTGCGCTCATTACGGACCTCATTTTGGAAAACTCTGGTTTAAACTCTATGGTGTTTTAATAAAATTACTCAGCCTTCGCTGGCCGTTAAATGTTATTATAATTTTTATATTTTTGCTTGCAAAGCAACGAAATCAGAATTTCATCAAGTCCCATTGGAATTGGTAAGAATATGAAATCTGAAGTTTAGTGGAAATATTTCTATTTTTATAATTAGACAACTAGAATGTTCCTTGCAAATGCAATACCTTTAGAAAATATTTACTACACTACGATTAAGTCCTATTAATTTCTGATATACCATATTTCGCACCGAAAGCGCTAAAGATTTGATACAATTTCACGCAAAAATGCTACTTTTTCCAAAGCTACAATGTCTTTTTTGCAAAATAATTACTATATGCACATTAAACACGATAATCACTCTTTTTTTGCACAACTGGTGCGGTGATTATGCACAATTTTTTTTGTACAGGTTATAACGTATATTAGTTTAGTTGTCGTCTCCCCAAAGGCGTACCAGCTCAAAGATTTTGGGGGGACAATGAAGTTTTGCCCAAATTTTGTGACGTTTGCCCAAATCATGATTTTCTAGCACATTACGGATATGACAAAAAAAATTTCTGAGATTCTCGAACCAAGAAGAAATTTCGTCCTAAAATTATGGTGATCTCTAAAAAAAAAGAAAAGTCTTTACTTGAATTCAGTACCGTATTTTTTAATTTTCGTCCCAAAATCAAGGTGTTCTCTAAAAAAAAGGTCTTCACCTAAATTTGGTAACTATTTTTTGCAGTTGATCATTGTCACTGCTCTAAAATTTCTGACTTTGCCCAAATTTTTCATATCACTGCCCGAAAAGTTCTGGTTTTGCCCAAATATTTTCTTGTCACTGCCAGAAAAATTTCAATTTTGCCCAAATCCTAGAAATTTGGGGGGGGGGGCAATTGCCCCCCCGGCAGGTACGGCTATGCGTTTCCCTATTTGCAACCTTTGCTCTATTTTGTTTTCAATTATAGTCAATTGTTCTTTCGGATGCAAATAAAAACAAACTGCTACTACTACTACTACTATTTTAATAACCTACAATGTATAGGCCTTTGTTGGTTACTTCAACAAGATGGCCTTGAACATTCAAGTAAAGAACATAAGTGAAATAGTTTGTGGTTGATAAATTGTTAGATTTCCTTTCGACAACGCGCGATTTATACACTTTACACCTTTCTTTTTATTAGAACCGATGTAATTCTGGTGTTAATGCGGTTTATCTGCAACAAATTACGTGCATTCATGTACAAATAGAATCCAATTAAAATACTTATTAAAATAGACACGACAATCATTCAAATTTTGTAAATAACAGCAAACCAAATCAATTAACCAATTAAAATATTAATTATTTATTTCGAATTGAAAACGTCTATTCTACGTCTTTTTACATCTATGAAAACATTCTACATACCGAAATATTTTTTCAAGGCCACTTTCTTCAAGTTATCAATTTATCGACCACCGTAAATATCACAAAATATTAACTTCCAATTCCAATCAAAACAACTTTGAAAGTACCTTAGTACAGTGGTCCCCAACCTTTATATCGCCGCAGACCGGTCAAGGTTGGATAATTTTACCGCGGCCCGGTAAGAGGAGACGTTAATTGTTCATATTTCAGATTGTTTTGATTTAGTAATTTTAATTTAACTGTTTTTAAACCCGCTTTTAAAACAAAATACAATTATACCAAAAAAACAAATATAAAGTGATTTAACACTTTAACTCAGTAGAATACTAAATCAATGAGAACCCTGAGCTTGTTTCTCTGCTACGAGACGATTCCATCTGTGGTAATAGGAGACAATAGCACCCGAAGTGTGTTGCTTATTTCCAGTATACTCCTTTGTTTTGTTTTGGTGGCTGTCACTTTAGAAAACCACGCTTTACACAGATAGGACGTCGGAAATGACAATAGGGTTTTAAGTGATGTGGTTGCGATCTCAGGGCATTCCGCCCTGGCTTTAAATCCAGAACAACGGCAGAGTTGTTGTTTCAAACGTAGTTTTATGGCAGCCGTCATTTGCAATCTAAAATAATTGATCTTCTTTTTGCAGAGGCATGCTAGATTCACGTGATTTGTTGACAAATGGGTTGCAGGTGCATTCCTTACCAATTTATTTGTTTTTTGTGGTTGGAAAGTAGCGTTCGAACTCTTTTAAAAACAACAACAGATGATCGTGTACCAACTGGGAGAATAAAGGCACAGGCTCGCTCGAAATCCTTTCTAATGCATGAAACATGTCCCAAATACCTCCATTTAGCGCCGTCACCACAGCTCCAGTTTGCCCGTAAATGCAGCTATTTGGTCTGCCAACTCGAAAACAGTTGTCATTTTCCTCTGAAGAGAGAAATCGAATTCATTGAACAGCCTGAATATGTCATACAGGTTAGCCAGTTTTGCAATTCATTCCTCGTCACGTGTGTTTTGAAGGTTTTATTGCCTCATTAGAGAGCCGGTTGCAACAAACTATGCAGTGAAGGATTGGTGTGTGGGAATCGCCTGTCGCGATAAATCCATATTTCAAGTAGGACTCATGGTATAGTTTGTTAAAAGCACGGAATCGAACCGTTTAAAATAACGTTCCGGTTCAGGTTTAGGTTCGGCAAATTTTATTTTTAAAGGTTCAGTTCCGGTTCAGGTTCAGCAAAAAATTTTTTTTCGGGTTCAGTTCCGGTTAGGGTTCAGCAAAAAATTTTTTTTCTGGTTTAGTTCCAGTTCAGGTTCAACAATTTTTTTTTTAGGGGTTCAGTTCCGGTTCAGCTCCGGTTCGAATTCGGAATATATGTTTTTTATCTATTTCTTACAAGCGTTAGGACTGTAAACACAATTTCTTACCTCATGTTATCATGGGCGCCCGTAGACGCGCTTCCTGGAGGAGTGTAGGCAAACAGTCGGAAACACAAAAAATATTCTTAAAAAGGGTTTTTTTAAAAATTCTGGTACAAGTTTTAAAAAAATTAAATTAAACTAATTCACCGGCATGGGTCTTGGTTGTAAAAATCAAGTCTTACTAATAAATTTATAGTAATGATCTTGCGAGCGCCAAAAGCTGAAACGGAAGTTTTTTGTTGTTTTGTGATCTCAAAACTTTCTTATAGATTGCGTTTACATGAGTTTATGTAGATCTTTCTTGGACTAGCCACTGATACACTTGTCTAAGAATTTTTTGATAATTTTTTAGTGGCGGCCCTCACGCAGGAGGTTTATTAGGTATGAAACGTCATTAAGGTTCATTTCTACTACGAGTGTAGATTGGAGTATTCTTTGTTTCAATGATTTTTTTCTTCGTTTTGCCTTTAAGCGCCGAAAGAAGTAAAAAAATTAATAAAACAAAAAATACTTCGTTTCACGCCGGTAGTGGAAACGGGCCTTTATCTTACTAAATCTAAACTTTTAAAGTTTTAAACAAATTAAACATTAAGTCATTCAAGTTTATAATAATAAAAAATTGACGCATAAAGGCTCTTTTCCCACTATGAGCCTGGAATGGAGTACAGTGGCGAGCAAAAAAGTAAGATTTTTTTATTTTATCAAATTTTTTAAAAATAAGTTAGTTGCAATTGAATTATACGAGTATTTCTAAAAAAGAAATAAATTAATATTGGATTTAATATAATTTTTTGTGCTCTTTTAATGATATATTACTTGATATATATTAATATAATTCAATTTTAACAATGATATTTTTAAAAAATCTTAAAAAATAAAAAAGTCTTACTTTTTTTGTTCGCCACTGTACTCTTTGCTTGATTTATTGACTTTATTTGCTTCACTTAGATTTTAAGCGCGGAAAGATGATCAAAAGAAACAAAGAATGCTCTATTCCACGCTCGTAGTGGAAACGAGCCTTAACTTTAGAAGTTTTTAATGCATATTTATGTATTATTTTGTAAAATTTGAAATTTAAAAAAGCGAGTCCCCCTTTTGGTTCTTTTGGCGCACGTTCATGTATCTAGTGCACATATTTTTTCTTCATTTCTCGGCTGATAAAGTTGTTTATGACGTTTCTTTGTTGGCACACAAGTGCTCAAACAAATTGTGGTAACTTCAAACGGTAACATTTGATTTAATAATTACAACTAGAAATAAATTAAAAATTAAATCAATTTGTTGTATAGGCTAAGATTTTTTTTTTCTTAAGAGAAAAATCTTTGACGTAAAGTTGAAGCGAACATTGATGCAAATGAAAAATTTAAGTAATCCAATTTTCACTGCTATAATATCTTTAAATAAGCCTAAAAACTATGAACAGCTCATCCCGAATCAACCTTACTGCAAAAGTGAAGGCCTTTTTAGATTCCAACATGCAAATTTGAGCCTAATAAGAAGCTGAGAAATAAGAGAAAAGCAGTTAGCTTACAAAATTTTACTTAAACTTCACGCTACAAGGCGAAGGTTAATAGCTTCTCTTCCTAATCTCAACAAATTTTTTTTTTTAAGTTTGTTTTTTTGAAAAATCAAAAATTAATTAACTTTATTGCATTATTTTTTACTCAATCTCGACTGTTAGGGATACCATCATGCTAGTGAAAACCATTTGAGGCAACTATAAGTTACACTGAATTCGAATCATTCGATAAGTTTACACTGCTTTTTTATTAAACTTCTCCACGTAACTAAATTTCAGTCGAGTGGCTCCCCAACAGCATGCACTGTGCAGCTTTAATTTTTCAATGGCGTCAAATAATTTTGCTTCACCAACGATGGTTTCACTATGTTTGCTACGTCTCTATATTAATATGTATTTTTTTAAAGGTATGGCACTGTTAAAAGCTTAAGAACAACTGCTTTAGCATATATTTAAAATTTCGCTTTCTTTATCTAGCAAGTGACATGTTTTTGCTTTAACTTCTCGCCTGAAAAAGTCGTTTATAACGTTTCTGTATTGCCACACAAGTATTGTGACCAAAAAAATTGCGGCAACTTCAAAGACAAAATTGTGATTCTGATTCTTCTACAAATGACTTTAAAATTAAAATTTGTGCATCAAACGGTCGAACCGGATCCATTTAAAATAAAGTTCCGGTTCAGGTTCGGGTTCAGCAATTTTTTTTTCTACGGGTTCAGCTCCGGTTCAGGTTCAGCAAATTTTATTTTTAGAGGTTCAGTTCCAGTTCAGGTTCAGCAAATTTTATTTTTTCGGGTTCAGTTCCGGTTCGGGTTCAAAAAATAATAACGGTTAATACGGGTTTACGGATCCGGTTCGGGTCCGGTTCGGGTCCGGTTCGACACCCTGGTTAAAAGCTTTCTGTTTTTTTTTCATGTTAAAAGCTCTTCTGTCTCTTTTCTCAGCCCTTTTTTCCTGGCCAGGAAACGTATTAACGATGTCTGTTTTGTACTCATTTTTTTAATTTGTTGGTTAAAATTCAACTATAATGCCTCTTTTACAAAAATTTAACCACTTTAAATAACTGCAACCACTAACCTATAATACAATAAAACCATTACAAATAACTTTTAAATATCTCTAAAATTACAAGAAATATTTTTATAATAACTGACAGCATTATGTCCTGAACATTTTCCAATCTACAAAATTAAATGATTTAGGAAGAGAGGTAATTTTTAAAATCCACTTAAAAATTATAGCAAGCAAAATTAAACATTTCATTTAATTTGTAAAATTTTTATTAAAAAGCTGAATTTTAGATGCTTTGATAAGGACTGATGATAGTCGAAAACGTTCAGCTTTTTAATAAAAATTTTACAAACTAAATGAAATGTTTAATTTTGCTTGCTAAAATTAAATGAATTCCACACAAAACCTTCCAGAGAATTCCTGTTATCAAATATGATTATGACGTCACAAATAGGCTCATAGCATCATCAAAAGAAAGAAACTTTCATAATTTGCTGAATAATTACGTGTAAGAGAATTAACTATGCAACAAAAGAAAACGAAAATAATTAAATGTTTCTTGTGCAACCCTTGCGGCCTGGTATCAATTGATCCACGGACCGGGGGTTGGGGACCACTGCCTTAGTACATCAACGCGTTTTCTCTCTAGTTTGACTTCAGTTTCGGCAAGACGACTTTAAATGCGAAGACGTCACGACCCCCACAGAGAACCTCAATCTGATTAACTACCGAACTACGGCGGCTATCACTTTTAACAAAATCTACAACCTACGAATCCAAAGCAGCGCTTGCTTGTGGCGAAAATTGATAGCGATTAAAAGCGAACAGCCTTTCTATAAAACAATTTCTTGTTCTATCGAAAAAGCTGTGGATAGTAGACTGGCGTTTTTGTGCCATTATCTTACGTAGTTTTCAACTTACAAATAACGTCGACTTGAACACTAAAGACAGCCTGCTGTTTGTTTAAGTAAAATTTACAAATTTTATTTATTGTACCACAATGATCTTAACATATCATATTTTCTTCTGATCATCTTAAAGAAATAGCAGATGTATGTCGGAAAACAGAATCGGGAGAAATTTCTTGCGATAGATTTTCATATTTCAGTAACACAATGCGAAAGAAAATATAGTATAGTAAGCTATTAAGTAAGGCTTTTGCTAGTAAGCTATTGCAAACTCAAACAAAATCAATAATTTTTACTAACTGTAACTTGCAACAGAAACCACTTTATTATAGATTATGGCTGTTTGATTGGTATTACTAAATACGCTTTTATTAACTTTCCGAAATAGCCCCCAAAAATGCGAAATACGCAATTTTATGACAGGAAGAGTTAGCGCAGTGGTTTTCAATCTTTTTCATACGTGGCCCACTTTTCAACGCAAGGCAACTTTTAACGATCCACTTCGATCAACAAATTTTAATTCCCGTCGCAAAAATCAAAAAAAAAGTTTTAGTCATTAGCATTATTCGTATTATTCAAAAGTACCGAGTACCGGTACCGCGGTACTTGAAAAAAAATAAGGTAATTTTTAGAACTAAAATGAAAAGAGCCGAGGAAATGAGCCAAGGACCAAGGTATAAAATAAAATGAGCCAAGCCAAGGTAAGAAAAACTACTTAAAGAAAAATAGGGTAATCTTTAGAACTAAAATGAAATGAGCCAAGGTATCCGACGCTGTGTCACTGTGCCATTGCACTGATATAAAGCATTGTTCCGTTCTTAAAAATCGCGCACATTTATATTTTCACAATCTCATAAAAAATCTTTTTGATTGCGCTTTGGTCCGACTCGGGTGGCCGGGGAAATGACGATTTTACAAGCAAAGTTAAATGTGGTATAGAAAATGGCAACACTTTCGTGGAGAACTTTCGAGATTATTGTGCTTGACTGGTTTTGTCTCGTGACATTCAGTATAATGCAATATTGCTTGTTTGTGAATCGCTGGATCTAGCAAGATGATGCAATATTAAGTGATTGTTGTTTTTAACCTGAATTTGAGAACTTTCGAGATACTCGTGACCGAGTGATATAAATACGGCGCGCTGGAAAGCAATATTATGATTCGATTATGATGGAATGTTACGTTGTGATAAATCGGTATTGGAAATTGTGTTAGCTTTGGGAAATCATAGTTTTTTTAACCGCAATTCTCTAGTTGTTTACGTGGTTGCTGAACTAGTAAGCTACTAACCCTGTATTTGCTGTTGATTGTGTACTATTTTGGGCTCCTAATTGATTGGAGCATAATTTATTAATAAAGAAGATTAAGAATTTTATCTTGTAAACAGCCAGGATTGTGGGTTCTGGTGCAGAATGGGCCGTAAGCGTTTTTTTTTATGTCCACTTTGACTTCTCTCGTTTTCCGCTTCTCTTTTTGTTTCTTTATTATAAATCGTTCTTTTTAGCAAAACAACGACAAACAAAGGCATTTATTAAGTTATGATATAATTGTTGTATCTTTGCACGAATACACAGGTTTATTAAAAAACAATAGTTAAAATTCACAAAAGTACTTAGGCTGTAGTAGCTTGATAGCTTTGAACTGACTGCTGAATCAAAATAAAGGCGCATATTTAACTAGTAACAATTATGCTTGGAGATGCGCGTGTCCAATAATTGTTTGAGCAGAAGGCGCTGATAAGATTAGAGCGTTTAAGAAAACACTACGTCATCGATTGCACAATATCACAACACCTCCCCAAATAAACTACGACAAAAAAAATACACATACATATTAGCAACAATATTTTTTTGGAGGTCTCTTTGTTCTCGCTGATCGTCGTAAATTGTGTCGCCCGTACTCGTCTCCGGTTGGTAATCTCGGATTGTTGCGTTGGTTCATCGAAGAAGAACTAGTTGCGTGGTCAGTCCCGGCTGGAAGTGTTTCTGTAGACAAAACGCTCGTTGGGATTTCACAGGGATCATCATCTTGATCCGAACCGTATCGAGGTCGAAGTTGATCAAGATGTCTTCTCCAAGTTGGTCCTCGAGGAATGACTCGTACATTGACGCTTCGTGTACCATGGACTTTCGTAACTATCGCAGGCACCCATCGTGGGTCACGATCTCTTCTAGGGCCGAAGTACAGTGCGTAACAAGGGTCTCCTAGTGAGTAATGATGTTCGACTTTCGAAACCACTTCCGAGTCTTCAGCATTTGAATGCTTGCTCGCTTGTCTTGACTGTCTTCCCTGCAGGAGATGCGGAATGGATGGAACCAAAGTGTCAATTTTGGTGCGAATTCTTCTTCCATTCAACAATTCGCTTGGTGACAGTCCCGATGCAAAAGGAATTCTTCTATATTGCATTAGAAATTCTTGCAAAGCTTCCTTTGGAGGTAACGAGGATTTTCTCAATGCCTGTTTGAACGATTGTATCAAACGCTCGGCAGCACCGTTTGTTGCTGGATGATAAGGTGCTCCGGTGAGATGTACAATGCCTCGTTGTTTGCACCAAGCTTGGAACTCTTGAGACATGAATGTTGTGGCATTATCGGTCACCAACGTGTGGGGATATCCGAAATGAGCAAATTCTTGTTCAAGTATAGCAGTAGTACTTTTCGAAGACGTTGAGGTTGTTGGATGAATGCAAGGATATTTTGAATAAGCGTCTACAAGGACTAACCAGTTTCTTCCCAGAAAGTTGATCGCATGGTCCAAGTGGAGTCTTGACCATGGTTTTTCTGGCATCATCCACGGATGGATTGAAGGTTTATCCGGCTTATTTTGAAATTGGCCACAGGAAGTGCATTTGCGACATAAATCCTCAATGTCAAAGTCAATTCTAGGCCAATAGACAGTTGACCTGGCAAGTTGTTTCATCCGTTGCATGCCGAAATGTCCAAGGTGTAATAATTTAAGAATATGATTACGTAGGGTTGAAGGAATTATTACCCGTAAGCCGTAAAAAACGCAACCATTCTTCTGTTGACAACGAATTTTCCAACTTTTTGAAGTCTTTAAGCTCTTCCGATAATGCATTTGGCCATCCTTCCTTCACAAATTGCATTAGTTGGGAAAGAATTGGATCCTTGGCAGTCTCTCTGACCACAAGCAATGGATTGTCAGGCTTGATTTGACGACTGATTGTTCGAACTAAACAAACGCTATCGACATCATCTTCCATCTCCTCCCCATCAAAACTTGTGTCAGCTAAGTGATCAGTTAAGTTGGTGAGTTTCAACTTCATCATCGCCAGACGACCTAGTAAATTTAGATTGGGCACCTTAGTGACAATTACAGGAAAGGTCACGTCAGGTGATTTTCCATCAATACTTGCAGTTGATTGGAATTGTCCCACGACGGGTAGCGGGCTACCTTCAGCAACTTGATATCGAACTGTTACAGGTTGTAGAGTGGGTTTACCCAGCGTTTGCCACGTCGCTTCACAGCAAAATGTGTCACTGGCTCCGCTATCAATTTCAAACTTAATTCTGCGGTCATTAAGTCTAATAGTTTGATAGATGGGTGAAACAGAACATTGGACTTTGTGCACCAATTGTTTCACAAGCTTATTATCTCTTAGTCGAGACATGCATACAGATTGCAGATGACCTGTTTTCTTGCAGAAGCTGCAAATAGCTTTAATGTGGGGACAAGCTTTGCTAAAATGTCCAGAATTTCCACACCTGAAGCAGGCGGTTTTCTTTTCTTGCGTTTTGGAAGTTTTGGACTTTGCGTGATAAACTTTCTGCACCAACGTAGAAGGTTGACCGTGTACGGTTTCCTTTGCTACCTTGGCTGCTTCTTCCACTTCTTGAGCCACTTTGATGGCGTTGCTAAACTTCAGTTCATCGTCCTTGAGCTTGAAGAGTGTCTTCAAAACTGCTTCGTTGTCGACCGAACAGATGAATTTAGTTCGCAAGGCTTCATCTAAAGGATCTTTAATGGATTGAAAATCACACGTAGCTGCATCTTGTCGTATTCTGCTTGCCAGTTCAGGAATAGTTTCGCCAGGTTTGCGTTTCATGTCAGACCAAAACTTGAAACGTTCTCTGACAACAAATCGTTTTGGATCAAACTGCTCTGCCATAAACGTCTGAATATCATTCATCGTTAGCTCATGTATGCTTTTGACAGGTTGTTGCTGAGCCGCTAAGTTGCTAAGCATTTTGTAAACGGAGTTAGATTGGTTGGTAAGAAAAATTTGTGCTTGCTTGTTGTCGGGAATAGAGTTAGCAGTGACGAATGTTCGGAACCTTGCCAAATAATCAGTCCATAACTCAGATGCGGAATCGAATGGTTGAAAACTTGCCATCGGTGTTGGAACATTTTCTCGCGGTTTGTTCAAGCTGCTTTGTAGAATTTTCAGCTGCTCTTGAAGCATTGTCATTTGCTCTTGATGCTCGCCGCGTAAAACTGCCATTTGCTCTTGGTGTTGCTTGTTCTGCTCTTGGTGTTGCTTATTTAATAACAAAATCAGTTCAGAAATTTCACTCATATCGACAATTCAAGCTTTAATGCAGATTCAACAAATTTTCTTTTTTTCTCGACGCAGTTAAGTTCCTTGAATCCTCGTCGCCACTTTTGCCTGTTGTATCTTTGCACAAATACACAGGTTTATTAAAAAACAATAGTTAAAATTCACAAAAGTACTTAGCCAAAAAACAACCGTATTGAAAATAGAATGCTTTTGTTCGTTTGCTGTAGTAGCTTGATAGCTTTGAACTGACTGCTGAATCAAAATAAAGGCGCATATTTAACTAGTAACAATTATGCTTGGAGATGCGCGTGTCCAATAATTGTTTGAGCAGAAGGCGCTGATTAAGATTAGAGCGTTTAAGAAAACACTACGTCATCGATTGCACAATATCACAACAATAATTTAAAGTTCTAACAATTGAATTTGTTTAAATATTCAACAAAACGTAATGTTCTTGGGGGCCGATTCTGCACAAGCTATCAATCGCATGTTTCAATAATGATTTATTTCCATATACACTTCTCAATGATTATACATGCCTTATACATTCTTAAAATATACTGTCAAGTTGTAGGAATTGATTTTGTTTTAAATCATTTAATAAAACTAAAATATTTCGTCACGGCCGATTCTGCACAAGCTAACATTCGCAGATTTGTATTATAAATTTAACTTTAAAAATCAATCATTCTTTTCTCAAACACATATTAATTATTATTTTCATATAAATAGAACACTTTTGAAATATAATTTAAAGTTCTAACAATTGAATTTGTTTAAATATTCAACAAAACGTAATGTTCTTGGGGGCCGATTCTGCACAAGCTTGTTGCGATCGCCACATTTTCACGTTTGACATAATTGTATATTTTTGTTCGTTTATTCACTTTTTTCTTTTTGTATAGAAAACGAGAGAGTTTTGCGTTGTAAAAAAGCACATGTAGAAAAGTTCTTGTACTGTTGGCTTGAAGAATAAAGAAAGATTGTTGTTTTAATAATATTAAAAAGAAGATCTGTAAAAGTTTGTAAAATTTACATGTAGCTACTGTATATATAAAACCTTCTAACCGCTACATATTGGTGACCCCGAGTGTGGATCTTGGCTTTCAAGAATTTAAAGTTTGAAGAACTCAAGTCCTCAACAATCTACCAAAAAAGAAAAAGACTTACGTATGTTGTAATAATGCTCAGCTTAATATCACTTTATGTAATATTTATGCATATAGCAATTATATTTCTTGCATTTTATTATTTGTACGCAAAATATTTTCTGTTTTCTAATAATCAAAATGAAACTAGTGAAGACTTGCATAACATTAGTATAGTTCCGCCATCTTGTTTTCAACGAACTAATAGCAACCATAGTGACGTCACAATGAATGATAGTTATCAAGTTATGTTAGAGAACTTGTCTCAACTTAATAGAAATGTGTCTTTAAGTCTACCAGCGTTCTGGGAAAAAGAACCCATCGCTTGGTTTAAATGTGTGGGTGTTTTTTTTACTTCTCAGCGTATTTGTAAGCAAAGCGAAATGTTCGACCATGTGCTTAAACGTTTACCGCCTAAATATTTGGCGCCATTAAGTGATGTTATTACAGAGTGTTCGCAATCTATTAATCCTTACGACATTTTGAAGCGTGCTTTAATATCGCGGTATACCTTGTCGGAAGATGCTCAATTAGACAAACTACATAAAATCCAATTAGGTGAAATGTCCCCAATCGAATTTTTAGCAAAACTTCGGGGTTCTTTGGTAAGTTTTGATCACAATAAACCTACTTGCAAAAGACTTATAAAAAAGGTTTTCTTTGAGGGTATGCCCGTAATGGTTTGTCAATTACTGTCGGCTTCTGGCGAAACAGACGTTGATTTACTAGCACAAAAAGCCACTGATAATTTATCTGTAAGCCCCGCCAATCCTCCCACAGATGATAAACCGCATTATAAGGTCAATGAGTATTTTGATAAGCAGTTGGGAAATATGTCGGACGCCGTAGACGAATTAAATCAAAAGCTTGAAAAGTTTACCTCCGACCAGCGTAATAAAGGTTCCGCACCCACATCAACAATTTCTAAGAATGAATTATGTTTTTACCACAACCGTTATGGCAATCGAGCTCATAAATGCATATCCCCTTGCTCTTGGCATGCAAATAACGCAATGTCTCATTCTCAAAAGAATCATTTAAACTGATAGCTCCGGTAAAGAAAGGCGACTTTACCGGAGGAAATAATGAGTGCTTAACTCTTACGTCGCAACTATTGTACATAAAATGTTCTATTACTAATTTGAAGTTTTTGATTGATACGGGCAGTTCTTGTTCTGTAATTCCTGTGGACCCTAATTCTCGAGATCATCCGCAGGATTATTTGTCTGCTGTTAATGGAAGCTCTATCCCTACTTTTGGTTGCAAAAATATTACTATTGACCTGGAAGGTCCTGTTCCTTTAAATTGGGAATTTTGCATTGCTGAGACGTTAAAACCCATCATTGGAATAGATTTTTTATCGCACTTTGATATCAAGATTGATCCTAGAAGAGGAAGATTGATATTTCCCGAACACATACCGCAATCTGAAAATATTAAATCATTCTGCTGGTTTCATCGACGTTTTGGTCCTCATGCACAGAAGTGTCGTGATCCTTGTTCTTTTTTATCTAATTCTGAATTTAAGCCTCGTTTGTGTAATGTCGAACCTCCGGTTTATAACTTAGGAGATTATCAGTTTCTTGAAGCTGAATTTCCCGAGGTGTTCTATTTTTCGAAATTAAGGCTTCCCTCCAAAACATAATATCGTTCACTACATTGAAACAACCGGTCCACCCATCAAACAGCGGCCACGCCGTCTTTCTCCCGAAAAACTTGCTGTTTTAAGAAAGGAATTAAGTCAGCTTGAGCAATTGTGGATAATTAGACCCAGTTCCTCCCCGTGGGGATCTCCCGTTCATATGGTAAAAAATCTAACGGATCTTGGCGAGTAGTAGGAGACTATCGACGTCTGAATCAAGTAACCGTCAAGGACTCTTATTCCATTCCTTTTCTTCATGACTTTACCAAAAATATATCCGGTTCCACAATATTTTCCAGCATCAATTTGTTTAAATCATATCACCAAATTCATATTCACCCAGAACATATTGCCAAAACCGCAATTTGCACTCCGCCCGGAAATTGGGAATTTTTAAAGATGTCTATGGGCCTAACTAACGCTGGCCAAACATTCCAACGCTTTATGAACTCTCTATTTCAAGACTTGTCATTTGTCTTTGTCTATATACTGTAGATGACATATTAATATTTTCGTCCTCCATTGAAGAACACCGAGCCCATCTTCGGCAAGTATTTGAGCGTCTACAACGCAACGGATTAATCATCAATGCAGCTAAGTGCTTATTCGGCCAAAATCGGCTACGCTTTTTAGGCCATATCGTTTCGGACAAAGGTATCGCCCCTGTTGCATGTAAGGTTGATGCCATAAATTCTTTTTCGACCCCACGGAACGCCCAGTCTTTACGGCGATTTCTGGGCATGGTCAATTTTTATAGAAAGTTCATTCCTCAATGCGCAAAAATTTTGGCCCCTTTAAATTCCCTCCTCCAGGGGATTCCTGCCGGTCGCAATGCAAATCTTTCTTGGAACGAGGAGGCATCGACTGCGTTTGAGGACATAAAAGTAGCTCTGAGTAATGCAACACTACTAAATTATCCTCAGCACGACAGTCCGACAGCATTGTTTGTAGACGCAAGCGATAAATTCTGTGGTGCTGTACTCAGTCAGATTGACAGTAGTGGTTCGCACAGACCATTGGAGTACTTTTCAGCCGCCTTTTCTGATGCCCAAAAACGGTATAGTACTTTTGATAAAGAATTGCTGGCAGCTTATTTGGCAGTACATCATTTGACATATTTCTTAGAGGGACGTCCGTTTACTCTTTACACGGACCACAAACCATTAGTTGGTGCTATATCTAGAAAAAAAACTCCTTTAAGTAACAGGCAAGCTCGACACCTATCGTTTATCTCAGAATTCACAACTGATGTTAGACATATTGAAGGAAAAAACAACGTAGTTGCCGATTGCTTGAGCCGTCCTGAAATCACTGCTGCTCTTTCGCCTTCTTTCACAGATTATACCGAGCTCGTTTTAGCACAGAGGGACGATCCATCAATTCGCGAGCTCTCTCAATCGATGACTTCATTAAAACTATGTGAACGTGCGATTCCTAATTCAGGCCTTTTGTTACTTGGAGACACTAGTACGGGAAAATTTTGCCCCATCATTCCAAATTCATTACAAACCACAATTTTTGAGCGCATGCATAACCTTTCCAACCCAGGCATTAAGGCTACTCAAAAACTCATCGGAGAGCGATTTGTGTGGCCGAATATGAGACGAGATATTGCTGAAAAGTGCCGTACCTGCATTTCTTGCCAACAAACGAAAATTACCCGACATCAAGTTACACCCTTACAGCATTTCAGAACCCCAGATGCCAGATTTTCACATGTACACGTCGATATCGTCGGTCCTCTTCCCGATTCTTCTGGTTACAAATATTTGCTGACAGTTATAGACAGATTTACGCGTTGGCCGGAGGCCATACCCATGAAGGATATCACTGCGGAATCTTGTGCAGATTCTTTTCTTTTACATTGGTTGGCCCGTTTTGGATCTCCAACAATAATCATTATAGATAGAGGGGCCCAATTCACGTCTCTCCTTTGGACAGAAATGTGCCAATTTTTGGGTTCGAAATTATGTCACACAACAGCTTTCCATCCGGCTGCAAACGGATTAAACGAGCGATTCAATCGCAGTCTCAAAGTTGCATTGAAATGTCAATCTTCTCCCGATCTTTGGTATCGAAACTTGAGTCTTGTACTCTTAGGCTTGCGATCGGCCATAAAAGAGGATATGGGGTGTGCTGCAGTTGAAATGGCTTTAGGGACTTCTATACGACTCCCCGGGGAATATTTTGAAAATTCGACTCCTGTAGAGTTGTCTGAGGAAAACACAGTCCAACCAACTTCACAGTATGCTAAAACACTTTGTTCTTTCATGAGCTCATTACGTTATACTGTACCACGTCATCCTAAAAAACAACAAACTTATGTCGATCCACTTCCTTTCCGGTGTTCCCAAGTATTTGTTCGCATTGACAGTGTAAAATCTCCGTTGCAACGACCTTATTCGGGACCTCATTTTGTACTTGAACGACACGATAAATATTTTGTCATCGAAAAAGACGGTCACACTGACACCGTAACAATTGATCGTTTAAAACCGGCCCTTGTTGAGCCTATATCTCCCACTGGCTCCTCTGTCGAGGGGGAAACTTCCGAGACTCTATCTTTTTCGCCCACATCTTCGAGTGAGACTGATAATATTTTTGCGGAAGACCTAGACGAACTTCCCGCTAATCGCGTTTACTCCCGCAGAGGCAGATTGATTACAAAACCTATACGCTATCGGGACTAGTTTTTATTTATTTATTTTTTTTCGATGTCTTGTTTGGTTCGACGTTTTAATCATGCGTTGCATTTTGCGTGTTTGCTTGTATAGTATGATTTTTTTGCCTCTGTCGATGCATGTAGAATTTTGTAGTATTTTCTATTGCAATCGCTTATTTTTATTTTTTTCTTCTTTCAGTGGTATTTGCCTTATTGCAGCCATACCACTTGGAGGAGGAAATGTGTAGCGATCGCCACATTTTCACGTTTGACATAATTGTGTATTTTTGTTCGTTTATTCACTTTTTTCTTTTTGTATAGAAAACGAGAGAGTCTTGCGTTGTAAAAAAGCACATGTAGAAAAGTTCTTGTACTGTTGGCTTGAAGAATAAAGAAAGATTGTTGTTTTAATAATACTAAAAAGAAGATCTGTAAAAGTTTGTAAAATTTACATGTAGCTACTGTATATATAAAACCTTCTAACCGCTACAAGCTATCATTCGCATGTTTCAATAATGATTTATTTTCATATACACTTCTCAATGATTCTTAAAATATACTGTCAAGTTGTAGGAATTGATTTTGTTTTAAATCATTTAATAAAACTAAAATATTTTGTCACGGCCGATTCTGCACAAGCTAACATTCGCAGATTTGTATTATAAATTTAACTTTAAAAATCAATCATTCTTTTCTCAAACACATATTAATTATTATTTTCATATAAATAGAACACTCGTAAAATATAATTTAAAGTTCTAACAATTGAATTTGTTTAAATATTCAACAAAACGTAATGTACTTGGGGGCCAATTCTGCACAAGCTATCATTCGCATGTTTTAATAATGATTTATTTTCAAATACACTTCTCAATAATTATACATGCCTTATACATTCTTAAAATATACTGTCAAGTTGTAGGAATTGATTTTGTTTTAAATCATTTAATAAAACTAAAATATTTCGTCACGGCCGATTCTGCACAAGCTAACATTCGCAGATTTGTATTATAAATTTAACTTTAAAAATCAATCATTCTTTTCTCAAACACATATTAATTATTATTTTCATATAAATAGAACACTCGTAAAATATAATTTAAAGTTCTAACAATTGAATTTGTTTAAATATTCAACAAAACGTAATGTTCTTGGGGGCCAATTCTGCACAAGCTATCATTCGCATGTTTCAATAATGATTTATTTTCAAATACACTTCTCAATAATTATACATGCCTTATACATTCTTAAAATATACTGTCAAGTTGTAGGAATTGATTTTGTTTTAAATCATTTAATAAAACTAAAATATTTCGTCACGGCCGATTCTGCACAAGCTATTATTATTCGTAAAAGTCATTAATGAATTTCACTTTAAAAAATAGCTATTTTCTTTCAAAACACTTTTTAATTCTTTCTTTCACATGTCTAAACACTCTTAAAACATAGCTTAATATCGTAAACATTGATTTTGTTGAAATGTGTTCACAAAAACATAATGGTTTTATAAAGGGCGATTGTCCACAAGCTATTATTCGTAAAAGTCATTTATGAATTTTACTTTATACAAAAGCCATTTGCTTTTAAAACACTTTATAATTATTATTTTTACATGTCTAATCACTCTTAAAACATACTTTGCAGTTGCAAGAAGTTTTTTGTTTGAAATATATTCGACAAAACATAATGGTTTTATGGGGGCCGATTCTGCACAAGCTGTTATTTGTAAGTTTGTAAAGCTAGTTTAAGTTTACAAAACAACCATTTGTTTCCAAAACATTTTTTACTTATTATTTTGGCATGTCCAAACATTTTAAAAACATAGTTGAAAGTTGTAAGAATTAATTTGGTTTCAAAATAGGCACGAAAACGAAATACTTTTGTTACCGCCGATTGTGCACAAGCTATCATTCGCAGGGTTTCTTAATCAATTTTTAGAATTTTTCCCAATTTTTTTTCTACGTACTATTGTACACTTTTAAGGGCGCCAGTCTTATCTACATGTAACTTGGAGTGGATACCTTTACATACTACAACATTTTTGGCATACAATGACCTTGTTTGACCTTATGTTAAAAGAATGTTTTTATAGCTTACCATTTTGTTCAACCAAAAGTTTATACTGTAGAGGAATATTATTTTCGTCCAAGTCACTATTTTATACTGCTATAATATTAAAACTAACAATTTAGCTGCAAAGTATAACTAGAGGAAACACTGTCAGTCGTGTTCTTGAGATAAAGTGGATTCACGCCAAAAATGAAAAAAAAGTCTTCCCTTTGCTCGCTTGTCCGTTTGGGTTTGAGGGGAAGTAGTTCGAGTTGGCATCTCCAATCTGTCCGAACGTTTGTAACTAGTCCCAATTCACCCGGTTGATTTTTAAAAAAAGAACAGACCAGGTCTTCAGCGAGTTCGGGGTCGTCTTCTAGACCTTTTCCCACAAGGAAGAGTATCCATTTCATAACGAAATTGCTACAACCCATCCCACAAGGAAATTGCTACCTTAGCGTTGCGGAACATTTGCGTCTTTTATGAATCTAAGAGCAATGCTTTCTAGAGTTTTCAACTCTTCTTAGGAGTACCCATGGCGGTAAGGTCCAAGGTGAAAAAGGATGTGTACAAAGGTTTTTTGTTTGGGTTCAAGGAGAAAGTAGATATTTTAAGTCTGTTATAGCTTTTTCGAAGATTGACAAATGTATCGCCTATCCAAAATGCATTCATATTTTTTGCAATACATGTATTCCGGTTTTGTGTATTTAGAAAAAATTACAACACCAATTGTACACCAAATAATTAAAACTGGTCTAAAATATTTTTAATAATTTGATCATTCAGGCAATAAAACAAGGTTTCCCTGACTTCTTCATTGTTTTTAATTGTCGTGTGCATTGACCTCACTCCTTATTTCCAAATTTAAAACAGTTTACAGATCTTAGAACAGCGAAACCGTTACAATCGCATTACACTTTTGTTAAAATAAAATGTAAACGTAAAAATTAAACTGACCTTGCAAAAGCCTAATTTTACATACTTCTAGCAATAAAACTATAAAAATGTTTTGGCTCTAACACAACCTAAATTCCTGATTTTTATTTTGTTTAAATTTCGAAAGAAAATTTGAAGTATTTTTTGAATTATTAATGGTCAAACTTTGGTGGCCTCTAAAGATTGCGTTGAGGTGTCCAGAACTCAAAAAAGATTGGTAATAATCAGTTTAATTAACTGAATTGTCACATTGAACTGATTAACTTTAAAGTTTAAATACACGATAGGAATTGATTTTGCTTTAAATCATTTAATAAAACTAAAATATTTCGTCACGGCCGACTCTGCATAAGCTAACATTCGCAGATGTATATTATGAATTTAACTTTAAAAATCAATCATTCGTTTCTCAAACACATATTAATTATTATTTTCACGTAAATAAGAAGCACGGCTTTAAACAAAACACGTTCATAAAAATAGTTAAATATTCACAATGGATATTGTCTTGTAATCATTTGGAACAAATCAGGCAATACTTGTTCTTTACTTCGCTTTCTCCGCCATATGAATTCGTCCAAGTAGGTTGGAATGAATGTCCGACTCGTACCGTGCATTCTTTTGAACTTATATTTACACTGAGCCCACAAGGATTTGATACGATTAATATGAATTCCTTGCGGACTCACGAATTGTTGGCGGTGATTGACGGTACGGTGGACGTATTCCAAAGCTACCAAAAAAGGTTGTACGTAAAGAAATCATGAAAAAGTGAAAGCAATGACGCACTTTCAAAAGGTATTGCAGTTGTAAAGAACACGTAAAAAAACACGGTACAAATGAAGAAGAAAACCAAAGCGTAAAATGATTTTAAAAAATTTATTTTTTTGGAAGTTTTGTTTTAGATACCGATATTCCTTTATATCGTTTGTTTGATAAGCATGATTATTTTTTCTGTGTGGCAAAAAATAATTTTTTACGATAGAATTGTAAAAAGTGCACTTAAATAGAACATTGATTGTTAAGAACTTCTTTGTGGTACAGAATTTTAATATCGCTTTAAACAAAGTCGATTTTATCGGAGCCATAAGCTTTTCGTGACGCTCTCATCAGTGGCAATCGCGTCAAAATGGGACGAACCAGAGAAAATCAAGGTATTTATAGTCTCAACAGTTGGGAGAAAGGTGCTGCAGTCTCGGAAAGGAGAAAGGCACAATTGCACAGTGTGGTGCAATACAGTGTAATCTCGGAAAGGAGAAACGCACTATGTGCAATTACCCAGGAGAAACACTGTTACTCGCAACTTAGGTTATTTGAAAAGTTTTAATGTGTAAACAAATTCCTTTTGTTTTGTTTATTCCTTTTGTTTACATAAAACCGGATGTTTGGTTTTGATAAAAGTTGCCTCGAGTAGACACAGATGGAACGAGTTGCGTGCCACAGCAAGAATTTTAAAACGTTTGTCGTTATAGTTTGCAGAACGTTGCTCGTTGTCAAGCAAGTGTTGTCCTATGGCAGAGTTACAATCTGGATTGTTACGTTTTAGCTTACAGGATCTGCCAGGTTGAGATCGTGTAGGGCGCTTCGCTTGCTGTTGTAGCCATTTAGGAACATGCTGCTTGATTCTATCTTGTAGTCGCTGTGATGTTCGTCCTACGTACCTACTGTCACAGTGGCACGAATATTCATAAACAAGATTGTTTATTGCCCTACACGATCTCAACCTGGCAGATCCTGTAAGCTAAAACGTAACAATCCAGATTGTGACTCTGCCATAGGACAACACTTGCTTGACAACGAGCAATGTGCTGCAAACTATAACGACAAACGTTTTAAAATTCTTGCTGTGGCACGCAACTCGTTCCATCTGTGTCTACTCGAGGCAACTTTTATCAAAACCAAACATCCGGTTTTATGTAAACAAAAGGAATAAACAAAACAAAAGGAATTTGTTTACACATTAAAACTTTTCAAATAACCTAAGTTGCGAGTAACAGTGTTTCTCCTGGGTAATTGCACATTGTGCGTTTCTCCTTTCCGAGATTACACTGTATTGCACCACACTGTGCAATTGTGCCTTTCTCCTTTCCGAGACTGCAGCACCTTTCTCCCAACTGTTGAGACTATAAATACCTTGATTTTCTCTGGTTCGTCCCATTTTGACGCGATTGCCACTGATGAAAGCGTCACGAAAAGCTTATGGCTCCGATAAAATCGACTTTACATTGATTGTTGTTAGACAAACGTATTATTAGATTGACGTACAAGCAACGCCTTTTGAAGTCCTTTAGGGCAAATTAAATTTTCGATACGCGATATAGGTCTATTATTATAAATTAGCCGACCGCATTCGTGCATCAATCGTGCATCCACTTTTCTTTATCAACAATTACTCTTAGCCTATGTAAGCCTACAAAGTTCTAACACAACATACCTCCGATTCCTCTGTAAGCAGCCCACTCATCGGAATGTACCTCGCTACCCTGAGCTATACATTCCTACATTATAGGCACCAGAGTAGCGCGGTCCCTTGTTTCCATAAGTCGAAGAAAACATTCACTAAAAAATCTTGAAATTATAATTGCTAAACCATGCAGGATAAAAATTTGTAATGATAATGCCGCACGGGAACAGACAAATGTCACCATAGTCTAACCATCCAAACAACTTTAGATGGGCAATAAAATTTTTTCCACTTCTATTAACAATTCCCAAATCATGATCTTGTAGCATTGCACGAATAAGACAAGATGCATTTTATTTTGCCTAAAAATTGTGTGTGATGACAACAAAAAACTCTGCAGTTTAAAGTGACATAAT